>CM075070.1:48570000-48952500 GCA_037428765.1 Rubia yunnanensis | reverse complement strand
TATTTTTATTGTTAGCCATGAGTTTGTGCTAAACTGTGAAGCTTTGTAAAGGTATTTTTCAACAAATGAACTTGAAGTTAAGTGAATTTCAACACTCAAGAAAAGGATTTAACACGTGAAGCCAAGATTTGGAGGATCTTTTATTTCCATGTTTATGCAAAATGGGTCCAAGGTTTTGTGAAAAAGACAAATATATTCTTTCATGCAAATGGTAAGCGAATCTTTTAACTGACTAAAATCATAGTTTTGAATAGACTTTGACTCTGACTTTTCAAAAGAAAAATTAGTCCAATTTAACATGAGTAAAAGTTACGCCTTCCAATTCAACTCTATTTATAAAAAATAAATTTTACACATAGATTAACCATAACCATATTATTTCATTAATATATTTAATTAATTGCACATATTTCAAAATAAGAAAGAGCGTGCTCTATTTAATCATTTTCCTCTATGAGTTTGCCATGACTTGTTGAAGTTTTATGCAAATCAATGAAATTCATATCCAGCTATTCATTTCCGATCCGTCTCCCACTGCTGTATTAAGAGTTCCAACCAAAATAAGGAGGAGAGGAAAATGATAATACATAGTTTCAAAAAAGTTTATTTCTGTATGCTTTTATATGGATATGTATTATGACTTCTGATTAAAGAGTTGACGTAATATTTTTCTTGTATCATTTAGGTGTATACTTCTCCTTGTCCCACTTTTATTGCAAGCCATCAGTTTGAGCTAAACCTATGAAGCTTTGTAAATGTATTTTTCTACCAAATGAACTTAAAGTTAAGTGAATTTCAACGCTCAAGAAAAGAGGTCAACATGTGAAGCCAAGATTTTGAGAATCATTTATTTCCATATTCATGCAAAATGGGTTCAAGGTTTTGTGAAAAAAGACAAATATATTCGTTCATACAAATAGTATGCAAATTTTTTAACTGGGTGAAAACCTAGTTCCGAATAGACTTAGACTTAGATTATTGAATAGTAAAATTAGTACAATTCAACATGAGTGAAAGGTAACCCTTCCATTTCAACTCTATGTATATAAAAAAAGATCTTTATACATAGATTGACCAGGACCATATTTGTACATTAATTAAGTAAGTTAATTGAAAATATTTAAAAATAATTAAGAGCTTGCTTTATTCATTCGTTGTCCTCCATGAGCTTGCCATGACGGGTTGATGTTTTATGAAACTGAATGCAATTCATATCCTGCCGTTCAAATTAGATCCATCTCCCACTACTCTAGTAAAATTTCTGGCTAAAATAAGGAGGGGCGGAAAGTGATGATACTTTGTTTAGAAAACTTTAATTTCAGTACGCTTTTATATGGATATGTATCTTGAATTATGATTGAAGAGTTGACGTCATATTTTTTGTATCAACTTGGTGTATAGTTTTCCGTGTCATATTTTTATTGCAAGCCATGAGTTTGTGGTAAACCTTTGAAGGTTTGTAAAGGTATTTTCCAACAAATGAAGTTTAAGTTCAAAAAATTTCAACGATCAAGAAAAGGGTTCACCATGTGAACCCAAGATATAGAGGATCATTTATTGCCATGTTTATGCAAAATGGGTTAAGGTTTTGTGAAAAAAGACAAATATATTCATTCATGAAAATGGTAAGTGAATTTTTTAACTTGGTAAAAACATAAATTTAAATAGACTTTGACTTGGACTTTTGAAAAGGAAAATTAGTCCAATTTCACATGAGTAAAAACTGCCATTTCCGTTTCAACTCTAATAATAAAAAATGACTTTTATACACATATAGACGAGAACCATATTTGTGCATTAATTAATCAAGTTAAGTGCACATATTTAAAATTTATAAAGAGAATGCTTTATTCATTCATCTTCCTCAATGAGCTTGCCATGATCGGTTGAAGTTTTATGCAAATCAATATAATTCATATCCTGCCGTTCAAATTCGATCCATCTCCCACTACTCTAGTGAGATTTTCGGCCAAAATAAGGAGGGGTGGAGAGTGATAGTACTCAGTTTAAAGAAATTCAATTTCAGTAAGCATTTATATGGATATGTAT
This sequence comes from Rubia yunnanensis, assembly GCA_037428765.1. Classification (NCBI taxonomy): domain Eukaryota; kingdom Viridiplantae; phylum Streptophyta; class Magnoliopsida; order Gentianales; family Rubiaceae; genus Rubia; species Rubia yunnanensis. Next base: position 48,950,451 of record CM075070.1, on the reverse strand, counting down.
CTAGAATTATGATTGAAGAGTTGACGATATTTTATTTTGTATCAACTAGGTGTATACTCTGCCATGTCATATTTTTATTGCAAGCCATGAGTTTGTGCTAAATCCGTGAAACTTTGCAAAGGTATTTTTCCTACAAATAAACTTGAAGTTAAGTGAATTTCAACGTTCGAGAAAAGGGTACGACATGTGAAGCCAAAATTTGGAGGATCATTTATTGTAATGTTTATCAAAATGGGTAAAGGTTTTGTGAAAAAAATAAATATATTCATTCATACAAATGGTAAGCGAATTTTTAAAAGTGTAAAATCATAAATTTAAATAGACTTTGATTTGTACTTTTGTAAAGGAAAATTAGTCCAATGTAACATGAGTAAAGGGTACCCCTTCCATTTCAACTCTATTTATAAAAAATGACTTTTATTCTTAGATTGACCAGAACCATATTTGTGAATTAATATATTTAAATAATTGCAGATATTTAAAATTAATAAATAGATTGTTCTATTCATTCATCTTCCTCAATGAGCTTTCATGTCCGGTTGAAGTTATATGCAAATCAATGCAATTCATATACCACCATTCAAATCAGATCTATCTCCCACTACTCTAGTGAAATTTCTGGCCATACTAATAAGGGGGCGGAAAGTAATAATCCTCAATTAAAAAAAATTTAATTTCAGTACGCTTTTATATGGATATGTATCTTGAATTATGATTGAAGAGTTGACACCTTTTGTTTTTGTATTAACTAGGTGTATACATTGTCGTGGCATATTTTTATTGCAAGCCATGAGTTTGTGCTAAATGTGTGAAGCTTTGCAAAGGTATTTTTCCAACAAATAAACTTGAAGTTAAGTGAATTTCAACGCTTGAGAAAAAGGTACGACATGTGGAGCCAAAATTTGGAGGATCATTTAATATAATGTTTATGCAAAATGGGTAAAGGTTTTGTGAAAAAAATAAATATATTCATTCATGTAAAGGGTAACGGAATTTTTTAAATGGGTAAAATCATAAATTTAAATAGACTTTGATTTGTACCTTTGAAAAGGAAAATTAGTCCAATGTAACATGAGAAAAAGGTACCCCTTCCAGTTCAACTCTATTTATAAAAAACTGAATTTTATTCTTAGATATACTAGAACCATATTTGTGAATTAATATATTTAAATAATTGCACATATTTAAAATTAATAAATAGCTTGTTCTATTCATTCATCTTCCTCAATGAGCTTTCATGCCCGGTTGAAGTTTTATGCAAATCAATGTAATTCATATACCGCCGTTCAAATCCGATCCATCTCCCACTACTCTAGTGAAATTTTCGGCCATAATAATAAGGGGCGGAAAGTAATAATCCCCAATTTTAAAAAATAATAATTTCAGTACGCTTTTATATGGATATGTATCTTGAATTATGATTGAAGAGTTGACGTCATATTTCTTTTGTATTAACTAGGTATATACATTGCCGTGTCATATTTTTGTTGCAAGTCATGAGTTTCTGCAACACCTGTGACACTTTGTAAATGTATTTTCCTACAATTGAACTTGAAGTTAAAGAAATTTCAATGCTCAAGAAAAGGGTTCAACATGTGAATCTAAGATTTGGAGGATCATTTATTGCCATGTTTATGCAAAATGGGTTAAGGTTTTGTGAAAAAAGACAAATATATTCATTCATGCAAATGGTAAGCAAATTTTATAACTTGGTAAAAATATAAATTTAAATAGACTTTAACTTTTGAAAAGGAAAATTAGTCCAATTTGACATGAGTAAAAGCTGCCATTTCCATTTCAACAAATTATAAAAAATGACTTTTATACACATATAGACTAGAACCATATTTGTGTTTTAATTAATTAAGTTAAGTACACATATTTAAAATTAATAAAGAGCATGCTTTATTCATTCATCTTCCTCAATGAGCTTTCCATGACCGGTTGAAGTTTTATGCAAATCAATGTAATTCATATCCCGCCGTTCAAATCCGATCCATCTCCCACTACTCTAGTGAGATTTCCGGCCAAAATAAGGAGGGGTGAAAAGTGATAATACTCAATTTAATTTTTTTAATTTCAGTACGCTTTTATATGGATATATATCTTGACTTATGATTGAAGAGTTGACGTCATATTGTTTTTTTATCAACTAGGTGTATACATTGCCATGCCATATTTTTATTGCAAGCCATGAGTTTGTGCTGAACCTGTGAAGCTTTGTAAAGGTATTTTCCAACAAATGAACGTGAAGTTAAGTGAATTTCAATGCTCAAGCAAAGAGTTCAACATGTAAAGATAATATTTGGAGGATCATTTATTGCCACGTTTAAGCAAAATGGGTTAAGATTTTGTGAAAAAAGACAAATATATTCATTCATGCAAATTGTAAGAAAATTGTTTAACTGGGTAAAAACATAAATTTAAAGAGACTTTGACTTGGACTTTTGAAAAGGACAATTAGTCCAATTTAACATGAGTAAAAGCTACCAGTTCCATTTCAACTATAATTATAAAAAAAATGACTTTTACACTTAGAAACACCAAACCATATTTGTGAATTAATTAATTAAGTTAATTGCTTATATTTAAAAATAATAAAGAGCTTGCTTTATTCATTCATGTTCCTCTATAAGCTTGCCATGGCTGGTTGAAATTTTATGCAAATCAATGTAATTCATATCATGCCATTCAAATCCAAACCATCTCCCACTACTCTAGTGAGATTTCCGGCCAAAATAAAGAGGGGCGGAAAGTGAAATATTTAGTTTCGAAACATTTAATTTCAGTACGCTTTCATATGGATATGTATCATGAATTATGATTGAAGAGTTGACGTCATATTATTTTTTTATCAACTAGGTGTATACTTTGCTGTGTCATATTATTATTGCAAGCCATAAGTTTTTGCTAAACCCGTGAAGCTTTGTAAAGGTATTTTTCAACAAATGAACTTGAAGTTATGTGAATTTTAACGTTTAAGAAAAAGGGTTCAACATGTGAAGCCAAGATTTGAAGGATCATTAATTGCCATGTTTATGCAGAATTAAGGTTTTGTGAAAAAATACAAATATGTTAATTCATGCAAATGGTAAACAGATTTTTTAACTGGGTAAAAACATAAATTTAAATATACTTTGACTTGGACTTTTGAAAAGGAAAATTTGTCCAATTTAACATGAATAAAATCTACCATTTCCATTTCAACTCTAATTATTAAAAATGACTTTTATACATAGATAGACCAGAACCATATTTGTGCGTTAATAAATTAAGTTAATTGCACATATTTAAAAATACTAAAGAGCTTGCATTAATCATTCGTCTTCCTCCTGGAGCTTGCCATGGCCGGTTGATGTTTTAGGCAAATAAATTTAATTCAAATACCGGTGTTCATATCCGATCCATTTCCCACTACTCTAGTGAGATTTCCGGCCAAAATAAGGAGGGGTGGAAAGTGATAATACTCAATTTAAAAAAAATTAATTTCAGTACGCTTTTATATGGATATGTATCTTGACTTATGATTGAAGAGTTGACGTTATTTTTTTTGTATCAACTAGGTGTATACATTGCCGTGTCATATTGTTTTTACAGGCCATGAGTTTGTGCTGAACCTGTGAAGCTTTGTAAAGGGATTTTCCAACAAATGAACGTGAAGTTAAGTTAATTTCAACGCTCAAGAAAAGGGTTAAACATGTGAAGACAAGATTTGGAGGATCATTTATTGCCATGTTTATGCCAAATGGGTGTGAAAAAAGACAAATATATTCATTCATGCAAATTGTAAGAAAATTGTTTAACTGGGTAAAAACATAAATTTAAAGAGACTTTGACTTGGACTTTTGAAAAGGAAAATTAATCCAATTTAACATGAGTAAAAGGTACCAGTTCCATTTAAACTATAATTATAAAAAAATGACTTTTACACCTAGATAGACCAGAACCATATTTGTGCATTAATTAATTAAGTTAATTACACATATTTAAAAATAATAAAGAGCTTGCTTTATTCATTCGTGTTCCTCTATAAGCTTGCCATGGTGGGTTGAAATTTTATGTAAATCAATGTAATTCATAGCCTGCCATTCAAATCCGATCCATCTTCCACTACTCAAGTGAGATTTCCAGCCAAAATAAGGAGGGGCGGAAAGTGATATATTTAGTTTAGAAAAATTTAATTTTAGTACGCATTCATATGGATATGTATAATGAATTATAATTGAAGAGTTGACGTCATAGTATTTTTGTATCAACTAGGTGTATACTTTGGTATGTCATATTATTATTGCAAGCCATGAGTTTTTGCTAAACCCGTGAAGCTTTGTAAAGGTATTTTCCAACAAATGGACTTGAAGTTATATGAATTGTAACATTTAAGAAAAAGGGTTCAACATGTGAAGCCAAGATTTGGAGGATCATTAATTGCCATGTCTATACAGAATGGGTTAAGGTTTTGTGAAAAAAGATAAATATATTCTTTTTTTTTTGAATAATTGACTTTCATCGCATCTTAAGAACCACAATTTACATATCTATCAAACATACTAGTCTGCTATCATAAGGGTTGCACAGTACTTTATAATTTTAGTATTCACCCATGCTCTATACACTACCACATCCAAAATTTATTTTGTGACTTCCATTACATTTATACACTTACGATGGCGGAAACATATCTCATTCCTTACCCTCCAAACTTCATACACCGTTTCAGCAATCAACAGTTTCATGAGCATGGCTCTCCATCCCTTACCTCTGTATGTACAAATGATCCAGGGAAGCTCTACATCACACGTCTGCAGTTGACTCCAGATTTGCGCCCATTGCAACACACCCACCCAAATTCTCCTTGTCGTACCGTAATCAAACAGAAGATGTTGGAGTGTTTCCACTTCACTACACATACCACATTTATCATAAGCCAATAGACCAAACCTCTTTAGCCACTGCTTGGTTGGTAATCTGCCATGACAAGCCAGCCACAAAATAAATTTAGCCCTCGGTCTAGCCAGGTTACCATAGAAAAGTTTACTCCACTCTACTCTTTGTTGTGCCCCCCGTAATTCTTGGTATACTTCCCTGGTGTTGAACCTGGGCTTACCCAATTGCTGCTTCCAAGCCACCAGTCCTTGAACTTTGCTTCGACATTTACTGAGATTCTTCAACATCTAAGATGCAGAATCTGGAAATTCCACCTCCAGCACCCCTCTGCCCTTTATGTATACAGCATGAACCCAATGTATCCATAGCCTATCAGCTTTGCGGTATAATTCCAGAGGTTCTTACTCTGCACAGCAGTACTCCACTCCTGCAGATCAACAACATTCTGCTCTCCAGCCTTATATGAATAACAGACCTTCTCCTAGGTCACTGGTGTTTTTTTCGTGATGGTTTCACCCCACCTCCACAAATAGGACCTGCATAATGCTTCTACATGCTTGGTCACAGTTTTAGGAACTGGAAAGCATTGCATCCAGTAGTTTACCACAACAAATAAGACACTTTTTACCAGCTGTAATCTACCAGCATAACTTAACAATCTAGAGCTCCAATGTTTCAGTTTATCAATCATTCTATCTACCAAAAGCTGACATGCTATCACAGTCAATTTCTTGCTGGTCAGTGGCACCCCTAAATACTTGAAAGGAAGCATACATTCCTCAAACCTAGTAATGGCTAGGATCTCTTTCTTTTGTTCCTTCTCCACTGAGCCAAAAAAGACTTTACATTTGGCAGGATTAACTCTCAATCCAGTTGACTTCTCAAATTGCCTATAAGCCTGCATCAGGGCTGATACTGACTCTGGATTCCCTTTGGAGAGCAAGAGAACATCATCTGCAAAACTGAGATTCATCAATCTTATATCTTCACAATGAGGATGGAATTTAAACTCCTTTCTTCCTTCTACAGCTTGGAGACACTTGCACATATACTTCATTACCAACACAAATAACAGCGGGGAAATTGGATCTCTCCGCCTCAAACCTATTGCAGCAGTAATAAAGGTGGTCAGTTTGCCATTGATGCTATATCTTTAGCTAACTGTAGAAACACAGATCATGACTCACTCCATAAACTGTCGAGGTAGTCCTAATTCACTCATGATTACCTGCAAAGCCTTCCAATCTATAGTATCATAGGCCTTTTGTATATCCATTTGGATGACACATCTGGGAGTTCCACTCTTCCTTTTATATCCCCTGACCAGTTCATATGCAAGCATCATGTGGTCATTAATGTTCCTTCCTGGTACAAAGGCTGCCTGATTCTCTTGAACCACTTCTGTTATAACTCTACTCAGCCTACCTGTTAAGACCTTCGAGATGATCTTATACAGTGTGGAGCAACAGGAGATAGGCCTGAGATCCTGTACCCTTCTAGCAGTGGCATGCTTTGGAATCAAAGTCACCAATGCACTATTAACTGCTCTGTACATTCTTCCTTGTTTGAAAAATTCCATGACAGCCTCCATGACATCTACCCTGACCACCTGCCAGTTCTTCTTAAAGAATTTTGCTCCATACCCATCTGTGCCAGGAGCGTTTAAGTCTCCAATACTCTTTAAAGCCTCCCAAACCTCCTTCTCATGCACTTCCTGAACCAACATTTTCCTAGCCTCCACCCTAGTCTCTTTCCATTTCTTAAGACTTCAATATTTACTCCCTCTAAGCTTGTTGCCCTCTCACCTACCAGCCTCTTATAGAACCGGAGAATCTCACCCTCCATGTCCTCTTGGGTACTGACCACCTCCCCTGAATATGTTTCCAGCTTCTCCAATCCTATCATCTTGTTTTTTCCTTTGACTGTGGCATGAAAGTAGGCATTATTGCCATCTCCTACCCTTAGACAATCTATTTTTGCCTTCTGTCTTGCTATACTTTCATCTATATCACTCCATTTCTGGACCAGCTCAATCTCCCTGATCACAACCTCAATTTTCTCCTTATTTAATCTGTCATGTCCCAAAGCCTTCTGAGCTAGTTCCAAAATTTTCCTCTCCTCATCTAGTTTATTTTTTGCTCCACTAACCTGCTTAGAATGCTCCTTAATGTCCCCCTAGAGCCTTTTCAGCTTATGCCAGATCACAGACATTGACCTTCTTCTTAACTCCTTTTGCCAGCTTTGTTTAATATCTTCCCGTACATCCTTCCTGTCCAATAAACAATTCAGAAACTTGAACTGTTTGTGCACTGGTGTCAGCGCCTTTTGAATTGTAATCCGGACCAAGGCATGGTCAGAAACACCTGGCTCCAGGTTATCCACCACCATCTCAGGATATTTAGTAAGCCACTCCAGGTTTGCTACTGCCCTATATATCCGAGAGTAGATCACTCCATTCAAATGCCTATTAGACCACGTATAATTGTATCCATTACTCTCACATTCAAACAAACCTGCTCTCAGCATCATTTGCTCCAAATCCCAGTATTCCTGCACCACCACTTCACTTCCTCCAATTCTATCTTTTAGTGTAAGAACGTTATTGAAGTTTCCAACCACCAGTACAGGGCCATGCACCTGTGAGGTAGCCTCCTCTATCTCCTTCCACAGTTTCTTCCTCATCTTCAATTAGTTTCCAGCATACACTGCAATCATCCAGTACATCAGAGCTCCCTGTTTATCCTGCACTTCCACTAGCATCATCTGCTCAGACATTTTATGTGTCTGAATCTCCACCTTCCTAAAATCCCACAATACCCAAATCTTGCCATTATAGTGGCTGCTATAATTATCAGTAAATTTCCATTTACCACCAAACTTCTTCCTGATTCCCTCAGCTTTATCCTGTTTCACCCTCGTTTCTAGAAGCACGACAACATCCAATTTTAAACCAATTAGATGGGAGTTAATCTCATTCCCCTTTGCTGCCTTATTGAGCCCCCTAACATTCCATAAACCTATCATGGGCCTAAGCCCGGATCCTTGTCAGGATCCTTTGAAATCCTGAGAGGATGCTCAAATTTCTCTGCTATATTATCTCCATTCTCATTCTCATAGTTGAAATCAATGATCCCAAGTTGCTCCAACTCCATGACCCTCTTTCCTTTGTTTTTAGACTTAACCAAAGTCCATTGAGCTGAGTCTGTACCTTTTGCTACATTAGATTCCCCTGTCTCCATTTTACCATCCTTCACTATTTCCTCTTTATGTTCCACAGTTTTCTTTAGTACTTTAACCTTCTATTGTTGTGTCACTTTTTTGCTATCTTGCCCACATTTGTGTCCCCCAATCTGACATTTCTCACAGAATAGTGGCTTTCCCTCCACTTCAATTTTCTGATTTAGGATACTCCCATCAACATCTCGGATTTTAACCACCTCTGGCACTGGCTGGGAGATATCTATTTCCACCATCAATCTGGCATAAGAAATCCTGAGTTTACTAGCTGTACATTCATCTGTGAATAGAGGTTTTCCTATCACACATCTTATTTTCCCCAAGCTTTTAACCCCCCAAAGGTGCAATGGAAGCCTAGGAAGTTTCACCTAGACTGGAACTGTTCTCAACATATCTTTCTCCATGGAAAACCCAACCTTCCACAGATGGAGAAACATAGCCATTCCATAAATTGTGTAAGGGCCCTTCTTCACAACCTCCTCCCTATCCCTCTTAATTTTGAACTTAATCACAAAATAGCCTTCATCGTTATAAAACAGCTCTGGATTTTCAACATGTGAATCCAAGATTTGGAGGATCATTTATTGCCATGTTTATGCAAAATGGGTTAAGGTTTTGTGAAAAAAGAGAAATATATTCATTCATGCAAATGGTAAGCGAATTTTTTCACTTGGTAAAAACATAAATTTAAATAGACTTTGACTTGGACTTTTGAAAAGGAAAATTAGTCCAATTTGACATGAGTAAAAGCTGCCATTTCCATTTCAACAAATTATAAAAAATGACTTTTATACACATATAGACTAGAACCATATTTGTGTTTTAATTAATTAAGTTAAGTACACATATTTAAAATTAATAAAGAGCATGCTTTATTCATTCATCTTCCTCAATGAGCTTTCCATGACCGGTTGAAGTTTTACGCAAATCAATGTAATTCATATCCCGCTGTTCAAATCCGATCCATCTCCCACTACTCTAGTGATATTCCTGAGCGTTGAAATTCACATAACTTCAAGTTTATTTGCTTGAAAATACCTTTACAAAGCTTCACAGTTTTAGCACAAACTCATGCCTTGCAATAAATACATGACACAAAAAAGTATACACCAAGTTGATACAAAATAAATATGGCGTCAACTTTTCAATCACCATTCAAGATACTTATCCATATGAAAGCGTAGAGAAATTAAAATTTTCTAAAATAAGTATTACCACTTTCCGCCCCTCCTTATTTTAGCCGGAAATCACAGTAGAGTAGTGGGAGATGGATCGGATTTGTACGGCAGGATATGAATTTTATTGATTTGAATAAAACTTCAACCGGTCATGGCAAGCTCGTTGAGAAAGACAAATGAATAAAGCATGGTGTTTATTATTTTAATATGTGAAATTAACTTAATTAATTTATGCGCAAATATGGTTCTAGTCTATCTATGTATAAAAGTCATTTTTTTTACTTTGAATTGAAAAGAAATTGGAAGCTTTTACTCTTGTTAAATTGGACTAAATTTCTTTTCAAAAGTCCTAGTCAAAGTGTATTTAAATTTATGATTTTACCCATTTAAAAAATTCACTTACAATTTGAATGTATGAATATATTTGTGTTTTTTCACAAAGCCATAACATATTTTTGATATACATGGCAATAAATTATCCTACAAATAATGGCTTCAAAAGTTGATCCCTTTTTCCTGAGCGTTGAAATTCACATAACTTCAAGTTTATTTGCTTGAAAATATCTTTACAAAGCTTCACAGTTTTAGCACAAACTCATGCCTTGCAATAAATATATGACCCGAAAAAGTATACACCAATTTGATACAAAATAAATATGACATCAACTCTTCAATCATCATTCAAGATACTTATCCATATGAAAGCGTAGTGAAATTAAAATTTTCTAAAATAAGTATTATCACTGTCCGCCCCTCCTTATTTTGGCCAGGAATCTCACTAGAGTAGTGGGAGATGGATCAGATTTGAACGGAAGGATATGAATTTTATTGATTTGCATAAAACTTCAACCGATCATGGCAAGCTCATTGAGAAAGACGAATGAAAAAAGCATGGTCTTTATTATTTTAATATGTGAGATTAACTTAATTAATTAATGCGCAAATATGTTTCAAGTCTATCTATGTATAAAAGTTATTTTTTATACTTAGGATTGAAATGGAAATGGAAGATTTTACTCATGTTAAATTGGACTAAATTGCTTTTTAAAAGTCCTAGTCAAAGTGTATTTAAATTTATGATTTTACCCAGTTAAAAAATTCACTTACAATTTGAATGTATGAATATATTTGTGTTTTTTTTACAAAGCCGTAACATATTTTTGATATACATGGCAATAAATTATCCTTAACATAATGGCTTCACAAGTTGATCCCTTTTTCCTGAGCTTTGAAATTCATATAACTTCAAGTTTATTTGCTTGAAAATACCTTTAAAAGCTTCACGGTTTTAACAAAAACTCATGGCTTGCAATAAATATATGGCACTGAAAAGTATACACCAAGTTGATACAAAATAAATATGACATCAACTCTTCAATCATCATTCAAGATACATATCCACATGAAAGCGTTGTGAAATTAATTTTTTCTAAAATAAGTATTATCACTGTCCACCCCTCCTTATTTTGGCCAGGAATCTCAATAGAGTAGTGGGAGATGGATCGGATTTGAACGGAAGGATATGAATTTTATTGATTTGCATAAAACTTCAACCGATAATGGCTAGCTCATTGAGAAAGACGAATGAAAAAAGAATGGTCTTTATTATTTTAATATGTGAGATTAACTTAATTAATTAATGCGCAAATATGTTTCAAGTCTATCTATGTATAAAAGTCATTTTTTATACTTAGGATTGAAATGGAAATGGAAGATTTTACTCATGTTAAATTGGACTAAATTGCTTTTTAAAAGTCCTAGTCAAAGTGTATTTAAATTTATGATTTTACCCAGTTAAAAAATTCACTTACAATTTTACTGTATGAATATAATTGCGGTTTTTCACAAGACCGTAACATATTTTGGATATGCATGGTAATAAATTATCCTTCAATAATGGCTTTAGAAGTTGATCCCTTTTTCTCGAGCGTTGAAATTCACATAACTTCAAGTTTATTTGATTGAAAATACCTTTATAAAGCTTCACGGTTTTAGCACAAACTCATGCCTTGCAATAAATATATGACATGAAAAAGTACACACCAAGTTGATACAAAATAAATATGTCGTCAACTCTTCAATCATCATTCCAGATACATATCCATATGAAAGCGTAATGAAATTAAAATTTTCTAAAATAAGTATTACCACTTTCCGTCCCTCATTTTGGCCGAAAATCACACTAGAGTAGTGGGAGATGGATCGGATTTGAACGGCATGATATGAATTTTATTGATTTGCATAAAACTTCAACCGGTCATGGCAAGCTCGTTGATAAATACGAATAAATAAAGCACGGTCTTTACTATTTAAATATGTGAAATTAACTTAATTAATTAATGCGCAAATATGGTTCTAGTGTATCTATGTAAAAAAGTCATTTTTTATACTTAGAATTGAAATGGAAAATGGAAGCTTCTACTCATGTTAAATTGGACTAAATTGCTTTTTAAAAGTCCTAGTCAAAGTGTATTTAAATTTATGATTTTACCCAGTTAAAATATTCGCTTACAATTCGACTGTATGAATATAATTGTGGTTTTTCACAAGACCGTAACATATTTTGGATATGCATGGTGATAAATTATCCTTCAAATAATGGCTTCAGAAGTTGATCCCTTTTTCCTGAGCGTTGAAATTCACATAACTTCAAGTTTATTTGCTTGAAAATACCTTTATAAAGCTTCACGGTTTTAGCACAAACTCATGCCTTGCAATAAATATATGACACGAAAAAGTACACACCAAGTTGATACATAATAAATATGTCGTCAACTCTTCAATCATCATTCAAGATACATATCCATATGAAAGCGTAGTGAAATTAAAATTTTCTAAAATAAGTATTCCCACTTTCCGCCCCTCCTTATTTTGGCCGAAAATCACAGTAGAGTAGTGGGAGATGGATCAGATTTGAACGGCAGGATATGAATTTTATTGATTTGCATAAAACTTCAACCGGCCATGGCAAGCTCCTTGAGAAAGACAAATGAATAAAGCATGGTCTTTAATATTTTAATATGTGAAATTAACTTAATTAATTAATGCGCAAATATGGTTCTAGTCTATCTATGTATAAAAGTCATGTTTTATACTTCGGATTGAAATGGAAATGGAAGTTTATACTCATGTTAAATTGAACTAAATTTCTTTTCAAAAGGCCTAGTCAAAGAGTATATAAATTTATGATTTTACCCATTTAAAAAAAGTAACTTACAATTTGAATGTATGAATATATTTGTGTTCTTTTACAAAGCCGTAACATATTTTTGATATACGTGGTTATAAAGTATCCTACAAATAATGGATTCACAAGATGATCCCTCTTTCCCGAGCTTTGAAATTCACATAACTTCAAGTTTATTTGCTTGAAAATACCTTTACAAAGCTTCACGGTTTAGCACAAACTCATGGCTTGCAATAAATATAAGACACAAAAAAGCACACACCAAGTTGATATAAAATAAATATGTCGTCAACTCTTCAATCATCATTCAAGATACATATCCATATGAAAGCGTAGTGAAATTAAAATTTTCTAAAATAAGTATTTCCACTTTCCACCCCTCCTTATTTTGGCCGAAAACCACAGTAGAGTAGTGGGAGATGGATCAGATTTGAACGGCAGGATATGAATTTTATTGATTTGCATAAAACTTCAACCGGCGATGGCAAGCTCGTTGAGAAAGACAAATGAATAAAGCATGGTCTTTAATATTTTAATATGTGAAATTAACTTAATTAATTAATGCGCAAATATGGTTCTAGTCTATCTATGTATAAAAGTCATTTTTTATACTTCGGATTGAAATGGAAATGGAAGTTTATACTCATGTTAAATTGGATTAAATTTCTTTAAAAAGTCCTAGTCAAAGAGTATATAAATTTATGATTTTACCCATTCAAAAAATTAACTTACAATTTGAATGTATGAATATATTTGTGTTCTTTTACAAAGCCGTAACATATTTTTGATATACGTGGCTATAAAGTATCCTACAAATAATGGATTCACAAGATGATCCCTCTTTCCCGAGCTTTGAAATTCACATAACTTCAAGTTTATTTGCTTGAAAATACCTTTACAAAGCTTCACGGTTTTAGAAAAACTCATGCCTTGCAATAAATATATGACACGAAAAAGTATACAGCAAGTTGATACAAAATAAATATGACGTCAAATCTTCAATCATCATTCAAGATACTTATCCATATGAAAGCGTAGTGAAATTTAAATTTTCTAAAATAAGTATTACCACTTTCCGCCCTCCTTATTTTGGCCGAAAATCTCAGTAGAGTAGTGGGAGATGGATCAGATTTGAATGGAAGGATATTAATTTTATTGATTTGCATAAAACTTCAACCGGTCATGGCAAGCTCGTTGATAAAGACGAATGAATAAAGCACGGTCTTTACTATTTAAATATGTGAAATCAACTTAATTAATTAATGCGCAAATATGGTTCTAGTGTATCTATGTAAAAAAGTCATTTTTTATACTTTGAATTGAAATGGAAAATGGAAGCTTCTACTCATGTTAAATTGGACTAAATTGCTTTTTAAAAGTCCTAGTCAAAGTGTTTTTAAATTTATGATTTTACCCAATTAAAAAATTCACTTACAATTCGACTGTATGAATATAATTGTGGTTTTTCACAAGACCGTAACATATTTTGGATATGCATGGTGATAAATTATCCTTCACATAATGGCTTCAGAAGTTGATCCCTTTTTCCTGAGCGTTGAAATTCACATAACTTCAAGTTTATTTGCTTGAAAATACCTTTATAAAGCTTCACGGTTTTAGCACAAACTCATGCCTTGCAATAAATATATGACATGAAAAAGTACACACCAAGTTGATACAAAATAAATATGTCGTCAACTCTTCAATCTTCATTCAAGATACATATCCCTATGAAAGCGTAGTGAAATTGAAATTTCTAAAATAAGTATTATCACTTTCCGCCCCACCTTATTTTGGCCGAAAATCACAGTAGAGTAGTGGGAGATGGATTGGATTTGAACGGCAGGATATGAATTTTATTTATTTGCATAAAACTTCAACCGGCCATGGCAAGCTCGTTGAGAAAGACAAATGAATAAAGCATGGTCTTTAATATTTTAATATGTGAAATTAACTTAATTAATTAATGCGCAATATGGTTCTAGTCTATCTATGTATAAAATTCATTTTTTATACTTAGAATTGAAATGGAAAATGGAATCGTTTACTCATGTTAAATTGGACTAAATTTCTTTTCAAAAGTCCTAGTGAAAGTGCATTTAAATTTATGATTTTACCCATTTAAAAAATTCATAAACAATTTGAATTTATGAATATATTTGTGTTTTTTCACAAAGCCGTACCATATTTTTGATATACGTGGCTATAAAGTATCCATCAAATAATGGATTCACAAGATGATCCCTTTTTCCTGAGCTTTGAAATTCACATAACTTCAAGTTTATTTACTTGAAAATACCTTTACAAAGCTTCATGGCTTTAGCAAAAACTCATGGCTTGCAATAAATATATGGCACGGAAAAGTATACACCAAGTTGATACAAAATAAATATGATGTCAACTCTTCAATCATCATTCAAGATACATATCCATATGAAAGCGTAGTGAAATTATTTTTTTCTAAAATAAGTATTATCACTGTCCGCCCCTCCTTATTTTGGCCGGAAATCACACTAGAGTAGTGGGAGATTGATCGGATTTGAACGGCAGGATATGAATTTTATTGATTTGCGTAAAGCTTCAACCGATCATGGCAAGCTCATTGAGAAAGACGAATGAAAAAAGCATGGTCTTTATTATTTTAATATGTGAGATTAACTTAATTAATTAATGCGCAAATATGTTTCAAGTCTATCTATGTATAAAAGTCATTTTTTATACTTAGGATTGAAATGGAAATGGAAGCTTTTTCTCATGTTAAATTGGACTTAATTGCTTTTTAAAAGTCCTAGTCAAAGTGTATTTGAATTTATGATTTTACCCAGTTAAAAAATTCACTTACAATTTGACTGTATGAATATAATTGCGGTTTTTCACAAGGCCGTAACATATTTTGGATATGCATGGTAATAAATTATCCTTCAAATAATGGCTTCAGAAGTTGATCCCTTTTTCCCGAGCATTGAAATTCACATAACTTCAAGTTTATTTGCTTGAAAATACCTTTATAAAGCTTCACGGTTTTAGCACAAACTCATGGCTTGCAATATATATAAGACACAAAAAAGCACACACCAAGTTGATACAAAATAAATATGTCGTCAACTCTTCAATCATTATTCAAGATACATATCCATATGAAAGCGTAGTGAAATTATTTTTTTCTAAAATAAGTATTATCACTGTCCGCCCCTCCTTATTTTGGCCGGGAATCTCACTAGAGTAGTGGGAGATGGATCGGATTTGAATGGCAGGATATGTATTTTATTGATTTGCATAAAACTTCAACCGGTCATGGCAAGCTCGTTGAGAAAGGCGAATGAATAAAGCATGGTGTTTATTATTTTAATATGTGAAATTAACTTAACTAATCAATGCACAAATATGGTTCTAGTGTATCTATGTATAAAAGTCATTTTTTATACTTAGAATTGAAATGGAAATGGAAGCTTTTACTCATGTAAAATCGGACTAAATTTGTTTTCAAAAGTGCTAGTCAAAGTGTATTTAATTTATGATTTTACCCAGTTAAAAAATTCACATACAATTTTAATGTATGATATATTTGCGTTTTTTTACAAAACCGTAACATATTTTTGATATACATGGCAATAAATTATCCTACAAATAATTGCTTCACAAGTTGATCCCTTTTTCCCGAGCATTGAAATTCACATAACTTCAAGTTTATTTGTTGGAAAATACCATTACAAAGCTTCACGGTTTAGCACAAACTCATGGCTTGCAATAAATATATGACACGACAAAGTATACACCAAGTTGATACAAAATAAATTTGACATCAACTCTTCAATCATCATTCAAGACGCATATCCATAAGAAAGCGTAGTGAAATTAATTTTTTCTAAAATAAGTATTATCAATGTCCGCCCCTCCTTATTTTGGCCGGGAATCTCACTAGAGTAGTGGGAGATGGATCGGATTTGAACGGCAGGATATGAATTTTATTGATTTGCATAAAACTTCAACCGATCATGGCAAGCTCATTGAGAAAGACGGATGAAAAAAGCATGGTCTTTATTATTTTAATATGTGAGGTTAACTTAATTAATTAATGCGCAAATATGGTTCTAGTCTATCTATGTATAAAAGTAATTTTTTATACTTAGAATTGAAATGGAAATGGAAGCTTTTACTCATGTACAATCGGACTATATTTCTTTTCAAAAGTGCTAGTCAAAGTGTGTTTAATTTATGATTTTACCCAGTTAAAAAATTCACTTACAATTTGAATGTATGAATATATTTGTGTTTTTTTACAAAGCCGTAACATATTTTTGATATACATGGCAATAAATTATGCTACAAATAATGGCTTCACAAGTTTATCCCTTTTTCCTGAGCGTTGAAATTCACATAACTTCAAGTTTATTTGTTGGAAAATACCTTTACAAAGCTTCACGGTTTTAGCAAAAACTTATGCCTTGCAATAAATATATGACACGAAAAAGTATACACCAAGTTGATACAAAATAAATATGACGTCAACTCTTCAATCATCATTCAAGATACTTATCCATATGAAAGCGGAGTGAAATTAAAATTTTCTAAAATAAATATTACCACTCTCCGCCCCTGCATAATTGGGGCGGAAATCACACCGGAGTAGTGGGAGATGGATCGGAATTGAACGGCAGGATATGAATTTTATTGATTTGCATAAAAGTTCAACCTGTCATGGCAAGCTCGTTGAGAAAGACAAATGAATAAAGCATGGTCTTTATTATTTTAATATGTGAGATTAACTTAATTAATTAATGCGCAAATATGGTTCTAGTCTATCTATGTATAAAAGTCATTTTTTATACTTAGAATTGAAATGGAAATGGAAGCTTTTACTCATGTTCAATTGGACTAAATTTCTTTTCAAAAGTCCGAGTCAAAAAGTATATAAATTTATGATTTTACCCATTTAAAAAATTAACGTACAATTTGAATGTATGAATATATTTGTGTTTTTTTACAAAGCCATAACATATTTTTGATATACATGGCAATAAAGTATCCTACAAATAATGGCTTCACAAGTTGATCCCTTTTTTCCGAGCTTTGAAATTCACATAACTTCAAGTTTATTTGCTTGAAAATACCTTTACAAAGCTTCACGGTTTTAGCAAAAACTCATGGCTTCCAATAAATATATGGCACTGAAAAGTATACACCAAGTTGATACAAAATAAATATGACATCAACTCTTCAATCATCATTCAAGATACATATCCACATGAAAGCGTTGTGAAATTAATTTTTTCTAAAATAAGTATTATCACTGTCCGCCCCTCCTTATTTTGGCCAGGAATCTCACTAGAGTAGTGGGAGATGGATCGGATTTGAACGGAAGGATATGAATTTTATTGATTTGCATAAAACTTCAACCGATCATGGCAAGCTCATTGAGAAAGACGAATGAAAAAAGCATGGTCTTTATTATTTTAATATGTGAGATTAACTTAATTAATTAATGCGCAAATATTTTTCAAGTCTATCTATGTATAAAAGTCATTTTTTATACTTAGGATTGAAATGGAGATGGAAGATTTTACTCATGTAAAATTGGACTAAATTGCTTTTTAAAAGTCCTAGTCAAAGTGTATTTATATTTATGATTTTACCCAGTTAAAAAATTCACTTACAATTTGAATGTATGAATATATTTGTGTTTTTTTACAAAGCCGTAACATATTTTTGATATACATGGCAATAAATTATCCTTAAAATAATGGCTTCACAAGTTGATCCCTTTTTCCTGAGCTTTGAAATTCACATAACTTCAAGTTTATTTGCTTGAAAATACCTTTAAAAGCTTCACGGTTTTAGAAAAACTCATGGCTTGCAAAAATATATGGCACTGAAAAGTATACACCAAGTTGATACAAAATAAATATGACATCAACTCTTCAATCATCATTCAAGATACATATCCACATGAAAGCGTTGTGAAATTAATTTTTTCTAAAATAAGTATTATCACTGTCCGCCCCTCCTTATTTTGGCCAGGAATCTCACTAGAGTAGTGGGAGATGGATCGGATTTGAACGGAAGGATATGAATTTTATTTATTTGCATAAAACTTTAACCGATCATGGCAAGCTCATTGAGAAAGACGAATGAAAAAAGCATGGTCTTTATTATTTTAATATGTGAGATTAACTTAATTAATTAATGCGCAAATATGTTTCAAGTCTATCTATGTATAAAAGTCATTTTTTATACTTAGGATTGAAATGGAAATGGAAGATTTTACTCACGTTAAATTGGACTAAATTGCTTTTTAAAAGTCCTAGTCAAAGTGTATTTAAATTTATGATTTTACCCCGTTAAAAAATTCACTTGCAATTTGAATGTATGAATATATTTGTGTTTTTTTACAAAGCCGTAACATATTTTTGATATACATGGCAATAAATTATCCTTAAAATAATGGCTTCACAAGTTGATCCCTTTTTCCTGAGCTTTGAAATTCACATAACTTCAAGTTTATTTGCTTGAAAATACCTTTAATAGCTTCACGGTTTTAGCAAAAACTCATGGCTTGCAATAAATATATGGCACTGAAAAGTATACACCAAGTTGATACAAAATAAATATGACATCAACTCTTCAATCATCATTCAAGATACATATCCACATGAAAGCGTTGTGAAATTAATTTTTTCTAAAATAAGTATTATCACTGTCCACCCCTCCTTATTTTGGCCAGGAATCTCAATAGAGTAGTGGGAGATGGATCGGATTTGAACGGAAGGATATGAAATTTATTGATTTGCATAAAACTTCAACCGATAATGGCAAGCTCATTGAGAAAGACGAATGAAAAAAGCATGGTCTTTATTATTTTAATACGTGTGATTAACTTAATTAATTAATGGGCAAATATGTTTCAAGTCTATCTATGTATAAAAGTCATTTTTTATACTTAGGATTGAAATGGAAATGGAATATTTTACTCATGTTAAATTGGACTAAATTGCTTTTTAAAAGTCCTAGTCAAAGTGTATTTAAATTTATGATTTTACCCAGTTAAAAAATTCACTTACAATTTGACTGTATGAATATAATTGCGGTTTTTCACAAGACCATAACATATTTTGGATATGCATGGTAATAAATTATCCTTCAAATAAGGGCTTCAGAAGTTGATCCCTTTTTCTCGAGCGTTGAAATTCACATAACTTCAAGTTTATTTGCTTGAAAATACCTTTATAAAGCTTCACGGTTTTAGCACAAACTCATGCCTTGCAACAAATATATGACATGAAAAAGTACACACCAAGTTGATACAAAATAAATATGTCGTCAACTCTTCAATCATCATTCCAGATACATATCCATATGAAAGCGTAGTGAAATTAAAATTTTCTAAAATAAGTATTACCACTTTCTGCCCCTCCTTATTTTGGCCGAAAATCACACTAGAGTAGTGGGAGATGGATCGGATTTGAACGGCAGGATATGAATTTTATTTATTTGCATAAAACTTCGACCGGTCATGGCAAGCTCGTTGAGAAAGACAAATTAATAAAGCATGGTCTTTAATATTTTAATATGTGAAACTAACTTAATTAATTAATGTGCAAATATGGTTCTAGTCTATCTATGTAAAAAAGTTATTTTTTATACTTAGAATTGAAATGGAAATGGAAGCTTTTACTCATGTTAAATTGGACTAAATTTCTTTTCAAAAGTCCTAGTCAAAGAGTATATAAATTTATGATTTTACCCATTTAAAAAATTAACTTACAATTTGAATGTATGAATATATTTGTGTTTTTTCACAAAGCCGTAACATATTTTTGATATACGTGGCTATAAAGTATCCTACAAATAATGGATTCACAAGATGATCCCTTTTTCCTGAGCTTTGAAATTCACATAACTTCAAGTTTATTTGCTGGAAAATACCTTTACAAAGCTTCACGGTTTTAGCAAAAACTCATGGTTGCAATAAATATATGGAACGGAAAAGTATACACCAAGTTGATACAAAATAAATATGACGTCAACTCTTCAATCATCATTCAAGATACATATCCATATGAAAGCGTAGTGAAATTATTTTTTTCTAAAATAAGTATTATCACTGTCCGCCCCTCCTTATTTTGGCTGGAAATCACACTAGAGTAGTGGGAGATTGATCGGATTTGAAAGGCAGGATATGAATTTTATTGATTTGCATAAAAGTTCAACCGGTCATAGCAAGCTCGTTGAGATAAAGACAAACGAATAAAGCATGGTCTTTATTATTTTAATATTTGAAATTAACTTAATTAATTAATGCGCAAATATGGTTCTAGTCTATCTATGTATAAAAGTCATTTTTTATACTTAGAATTGAAATGGAAAATGGAAGTTTATACTCATGTTAAATTGGACTAAATTTCTTTTCAAAAGGCCTAGTCAAAGAGTATATAAATTTATGATTTTACCCATTTAAAAAATTAACTTACAATTTGAATGTATGAATATATTTGTGTTCTTTTACAAAGCCGTAACATATTTTTGATATACGTGGGTATAATTATCCTACAAATAATGGATTCACAAGATGATCCCTTTTTCCCGAGCTTTGAAATTCACATAACTTCAAGTTTAATTGCTTGAAAATACCTTTACAAAGCTTCACAGTTTTAGCAAAAACTCATGGCTTGCAATAAATATATGGCACGGAAAAGTATACACCAAGTTGATACAAAATAAATACGATGTCAACTCTTCAATCATCATTCAAGATACATATCCATATGAAAGCGTAATGAAATTATTTTTTTTAAAAATAAGTATTATCACTGTCCGCCCCTCCTTATTTTGGCCGGAAATCACACTAGAGTAGTGGGAGATTGATCGGATTTGAACGGAAGGATATGAATTTTATTGATTTGCGTAAAAGTTCAACCGGTCATGGCAAGCTCGTTGAGAAAAAGACAAATGAATAAAGCATGGTCTTTATTATTTTAATATGTGAAATTAACTTAACTAATTAATGCGCAAATATGGTTCTAGTCTATCTATGTATAAAAGTCATTTTTTATACTTAGAATTGAAATGGAAAACGGAAGCTTTTACTCATGTTAAATTGGACTAAATTTCTTTTCAAAAGTCCTAGTCAAAGTGTATTTAAATTTCTGATTTTACCCATTTAAGAAATTCAATTACAATTTGTGTGTATGAATATATATGTGTTCTTTTACAAAGCCGTAACATATTTTTGATATACGTGGCTATAAAGTATCCTACAAATAATGGATTCACAAGATGATCCCTCTTTCCCGAGCTTTGAAATTCACATAACTTCAAGTTTATTTGCTTGAAAATACCATTACAAAGCTTCACGGTTTTACCAAAAACTCATGGCTTGCAATAAATATATGGCACTGAAAAGTATACACCAAGTTGATACAAAATAAATATGACATCAACTCTTCAATCATCATTCAAGATACATATCCACATGAAAGCGTTGTGAAATTAATTTTTTCTAAAATAAGTATTATCACTGTCCACCCCTCCTTATTTTGGCCAGGAATCTCAATAGAGTAGTGGGAGATGGATCGGATTTGAACGGAAGGATATGAATTTTATTGATTTGCATAAAACTTCAACCGATAATGGCAAGCTCATTGAGAAAGACGAATGAAAAAAGCATGGTCTTTATTATTTTAATATGTGAGATTAACTTAATTAATTAATGCGCAAATATGTTTCAAGTCTATCTATGTATAAAAGTCATTTTTTATACTTAGGATTGAAATGGAAATGGAAGATTTTACTCATGTTAAATTGGACTAAATTGCTTTTTAAAAGTCCTAGTCAAAGTGTATTTAAATTTATGATTTTACCCAGTTAAAAAATTCACTTACAATTTGACTGTATGAATATAATTGCGGTTTTTCACAAGACCGTAACATATTTTGGATATGCATGGTAATAAATTATCCTTCAAATAATGGCTTCAGAAGTTGATCCCTTTTTCTCGAGCGTTGAAATTCACATAACTTCAAGTTTATTTGCTTGAAAATACCTTTATAAAGCTTCACGGTTTTAGCACAAACTCATGCCTTGCAACAAATATATGACATGAAAAAGTACACACCAAGTTGATACAAAATAAATATGTCATCAACTCTTCAATCATCATTCCAGATACATATCCATATGAAAGCGTAGTGAAATTTAAATTTTCTAAAATAAGTATTACCATTTTCCGCCCCTACTTATTTTGGCCGAAAATCACACTAGAGTAGTGGTAGATGGATCGAATTTGAACAGCAGGATATGAATTTTATTTATTTGCATAAAACTTCGACCGGTCATGGCACGCTCGTTGAGAAAGACAAATTAATAAAGCATGGTCTTTAATATTTTAATATGTGAAACTAACTTAATTAATTAATGTGCAAATATGGTTCTAGTCTGTCTATGTATAAAAGTTATTTTTTATACATAGAATTGAAATGGAAATGGAAGCTTTTACTCATGTTAAATTGGACTAAATTTCTTTTCAAAAGTCCTAGTCAAAGAGTATATAAATTTATGATTTTACCCATTTAAAAAAAGTAACTTACAATTTCAATGTATGAATATATTTGTGTTCTTTTACAAAGCCATAACATATTTTTGATATACGTGGCTATAAAGTATCCTACAAATAATGGATTCACAAGATGATCCCTCTTTCCCGAGCTTTGAAATTCACATAACTTCAAGTTTATTTGCTTGAAAATACCTTTACAAAGCTTCACGGTTTTAGCAAAAACTCATGGCTTGCAATAAATATATGGCACGGAAAAGTATACACCAAGTTGATACAAAATAAATATGATGTCAACTCTTCAATCATCATTCAAGATACATATCCATATGAAAGCGTAGTGAATTATTTTTTTTCTAAAATAAGTATTATCACTGTCCGCCCCTCCTTATTTTGGCCGGAAATCACACTAGAGTAGTGGGAGATTGATCGGATTTGAACGGCAGGATATGAATTTTATTGATTTGCGTAAAAGTTCAACCGGTCATGGCAAGCTCGTTGAGAAAAAGACAAATGAATAAAGCATGGTCTTTATTATTTTAATATGTGAAATTAACTTAACTAATTAATGCGCAAATATGGTTCTAGTCTATCTATGTATAAAAGTAATTTTTTATACTTAGAATTGAAATGGAAAACGGAAGCTTTTACTCAAGTTAAATTGGGCTAAATTTCTTTTCAAAAGTCCTAGTCAAAGTGTATTTAAATTTCTGATTTTACCCATTTAAGAAATTCAATTACAATTTGAATGTATGAATATATTTGTGTTCTTTTACAAAGCCGTAACATATTTTTGATATACGTGGCTATAAAGTATCCTACAAATAATGGATTCACAAGATGATCCCTCTTTCCCGAGCTTTGAAATTCACATAACTTCAAGTTTATTTGCTTGAAAATACCTTTACAAAGCTTCACGGTTTTAGCAAAAACTCATGGCTTGCAATAAATATATGGCACTGAAAAGTATACACTAAGTTGACACAAAATAAATATGATGTCAACTCTTCAATCATCATTCAAGATACATATTCATATGAAAGCGTAGTGAAATTATTTTTTTCTAAAATAAGTTTTATCACTGTCCGCCCCTCCTTATTTTGGCCGGAAATCACACTAGAGTTGTGGGAGATTGATCTGATTTGAACGGCAGGATATGAATGTTATTGATTTGCATAAAACATCAACCGGTCATGGCAAGCTGGTTGATAAAGACGAATGAATAAAGCACGGTCTTTACTATTTAAATATGTGAAATTAACTTAATTAATTAATGCGCAAATATGGTTCTAGTGTATCTATGTAAAAAAGTCATTTTTTATACTTAGAATTGAAATGGAAAATGGAAGCTTCTACTCATGTTAAATTGGACTAAATTGCTTTTTAAAAGTCCAAGTCAAAGTGTATTTAAATTTATGATTTTACCCAGTTTAAAAATTCACTTACAATTCGACTGTATGAATATAATTGTGGTTTTTCACAAGACTGTAACATATTTTGGATATGCATGGTAATAAATTATCCTTCAAATAATGGCTTCAGAAGTTTATCCCTTTTTCCTGAGCGTTGAAATTCACATAACTTCAAGTTTATTTGCTTGAAAATACCTTTATAAAGCTTCACGGTTTTAGCACAAACTCATGCCTTGCAATAAATATATGACACGAAAAAGTACACACCAAGTTGATACAAAATAAATATGTCGTCAAATCTTCAATCATCATTCAAGATACATATCCATATGAAAGCGTAGTGAAATTAAAATTTTCTAAAATAAGTATTACCACTTTCCGCTCTTCCTTATTTTGGCCGAAAATCACAGTAGAGTAGTGGGAGATGGATCAGATTTGAACGGCAGGATATGAATTTTATTGATTTGCATAAAACTTCAACCGGCCATGGCAAGCTCGTTGAGAAAGATAATGAATAAAGCATGGTCTTTAATATTTTAATATGTGAAATTAACTTAATTAATTAATGCGCAAATATGGTTCTAGTCTATCTATGTATAAAAGTCATTTTTTATACTTCGGATTGAAATGGAAATGGAAGTTTATACTCATGTTAAATTGGACTAAATTTCTTTTCAAAAGTCCTAGTCAAAGAGTATATAAATTTATGATTTTACCCATTTAAAAAAAGTAACTTACAATTTGAATGTATGAATATATTTGTGTTCTTTTACAAAGCCGTAACATATTTTTGATATACGTGGCTATAAAGTATCCTACAAATAATGGATTCACAAGATGATCCCTCTTTCCCGAGCTTTGAAATTCACATAACTTCAAGTTTATTTGCTTGAAAATACCTTTACAAAGCTTCACGGTTTTAGCAAAAACTCATGGCTTGCAATAAATATATGGCACGGAAAATTATACACCAAGTTGATACAAAATAAATATGATGTCAACTCTTCAATCATCATTCAAGATACATATCCATATGAAAGCGTAGTGAAATTATTTTTTTTTAAAATAAGTATTATCACTGTCCGCCCCTCCTTATTTTGGCCGGAAATCACAC
Source organism: Rubia yunnanensis (assembly GCA_037428765.1). Lineage (NCBI taxonomy): Eukaryota > Viridiplantae > Streptophyta > Magnoliopsida > Gentianales > Rubiaceae > Rubia > Rubia yunnanensis. The sequence continues at coordinate 48,924,890 of CM075070.1, read as the reverse complement.
TAGAGTAGTGGGAGATTGATCGGATTTGAACGGCAGGATATGAATTTTATGGATTTGCGTAAAAGTTCAACCGGTCATGGCAAGCTCGTTGAGAAAAAGACAAATGAATAAAGCATGGTCTTTATTATTTTAATATGTGAAATTAACTTAATTAATTAATGTGCAAATATGGTTCTAGTCTATCTATGTATAAAAGTCATTTTTTATACTTAGAATTGAGATGGAAAATGGAAGCTTTTACTCATGTTAAATTGGTCTAAATTTCTTTTCAAAAGTCCTAGTCAAAGTGTATTTAAATTTCTAATTTTACCCATTTAAGAAATTCAATTACAATTTGAATGTATGAATATATATGTGTTCTTTTACAAAGCTGAAACATATTTTTGATATACGTGGCTATAAAGTATCCTACAAATAATGGATTCACAAGATGATCCCTCTTTCCCGAGCTTTGAAATTCACATAACTTCAAGTTTATTTGCTTGAAAATACCTTTACAAAGCTTCACGATTTTAGAAAAACTCATGCCTTGCAATAAATATATGACACGAAAAAGTATACAGCAAGTTGATACAAAATAAATATAACGTCAAATCTTCAATCATCATTCAAGATACTTATCCATATGAAAGCGTAGTGAAATTTAAATTTTCTAAAATAAGTAATACCACTTTCCGCCCCTCCTTATTTTGGCTGGAAATCACAGTAGAGTAGTGGGAGATGGATCAGATTTGAATGGAAGGATATTAATTTTATTGATTTGCATAAAACTTCAACCGGTCATGGCAAGCTCGTTGATAAAGACGAATGAATAAAGCACGGTCTTTACTATTTAAATATGTGAAATCAACTTAATTAATTAATGCGCAAATATGGTTCTAGTGTATCTATGTAAAAAAGTCATTTTTATACTTAGAATTGAAATGGAAAATGGAAGCTTCTACTCATGTTAAATTGGACTAAATTGCTTTTTAAAAGTCCTAGTCAAAGTGTATTTAAATTTATGATTTTACCCAGTTAAAAAATTCACTTACAATTCGACTGTATGAATATAATTGTGGTTTTTCACAAGACCGTAACATATATTGGATATGCATGGTGATAAATTATCCTTCAAATAATGGCTTCAGAAGTTGATCCCTTTTTCCTGAGCGTTGAAATTCACATAACTTCAAGTTTATTTGCTTGAAAATACCTTTATAAAGCTTCACGGTTTTAGCACAAACTCATGCCTTGCAATAAATATATGACATGAAAAAGTACACACCAATTTAATACAAAATAAATATGTCGTCAACTCTTCAATCATCATTCAAGATACATATCCCTATGAAAGCGTAGTGAAATTGAAATTTTCTAAAATAAGTATTATCACTTTCCGCCCCACCTTATTTTGGCCGAAAATCACAGTAGAGTAGTGGGAGATGGATTGGATTTGAACGGCAGGATATGAATTTTATTTATTTGCATAAAACTTCAACCGGCCATAGCAAGCTCGTTGAGAAAGACAAATGAATAAAGCATGGTCTTTAATATTTTAATATGTGAAATTAACTTAATTAATTAATGCGCAATATGGTTCTAGTCTATCTATGTATAAAAGTCATTTTTTATACTTAGAATTGAAATGGAAAATGGAAGCTTTTACTCATGTTAAATTGGACTAAATTTCTTTTCAAAAGTCCTAGTGAAAGTGCATTTAAATTTATGATTTTACCCATTTAAAAAATTCATAAACAACTTGAATTTATGAATATATTTGTGTTTTTTTACAAAGCCGTACCATATTTTTGATATACGTGGCTATAAAGTATCCTACAAATAATGGATTCACAAGATGATCCCTTTTTCGCGAGCTTTGAAATTCACATAACTTCAAGTTTATTTACTTGAAAATACCTTTACAAAGCTTCATGGTTTTAGCAAAAACTCATGGCTTGCAATAAATATATGGCACGGAAAAGTATACACCAAGTTGATACAAAATAAATATGATGTCAACTCTTCAATCATCATTCAAGATACATATCCATATGAAAGCGTAGTGAAATTATGTTTTTCCAAAATAAGTATTATCACTTTCCGCCCCTCCTTATTTTTGCCGGAAATCTCACTAGAGTAGTGGGAGATTGATTGGATTTGAACGGCAGGATATGAATTTTATTGATTTGCATAAAACTTCAACCGATCATGGCAAGCTCATTGAGAAAGACGAATGAAAAAAGCATGGTCTTTATTATTTTAATATGTGAGATTAACTTAATTAATTAATGCGCAAATATGTTTCAAGTCTATCGATGTATAAAAATCATTTTTTATACTTAGGATTGAAATGGAAATGGAAGCTTTTTCTCATGTTAAATTGGACTAAATTGCTTTTTAAAAGTCCTAGTCGAAGTGTATTTGAATTTATGATTTTACCCAGTTAAAAAATTCACTTACAATTTGACTGTATGAATATAATTGCGGTTTTTAACAAGGCCGTAACATATTTTGGATATGCATGGTAATAAATTATCCTTCAAATAATGGCTTCAGAAGTTGATCCTTTTTTCCTGAGCGTTGAAATTCACATAACTTCAAGTTTATTTGCTTGAAAATACCTTTATAAAGCTTCACGATTTAGCACAAACTCATGGCTTGCAATAAATATAAGACACAAAAAAGCACACACCAAGTTGATATAAAATAAATATGTCGTCAACTCTTCAATCATCATTCAAGATACATATCCATATGAAAGCGTAGTGAAATTAAAATTTTCTAAAATAAGTATTTCCACTATCCACCCCTCCTTATTTTGGCCGAAAACCACAGTAGAGTAGTGGGAGATGGATCAGATTTGAACAGCAGGATATGAATTTTATTGATTTGCATAAAACTTCAACCGGAGATGGCAAGCTCGTTGAGAAAGACAAATGAATAAAGCATGGTCTTTATTATTTTAATATGTGAAATTAACTTAATTAATTAATGCGCAAATATGGTTCTAGTCTATCTTTGTATAAAAGTCATTTTTTATACTTCGGATTGAAATGGAAATGGAAGTTTATACTCATGTTAAATTGGATTAAATTTCTTTTAAAAAGTCCTAGTCAAAGAGTATATAAATTTATGATTTTACCCATTCAAAAAATTAACTTACAATTTGAATGTATGAATATATTTGTGTTCTTTTACAAAGCCGTAACATATTTTTGATATACATGGCTATAAAGTATCCTACAAATAATGGATTCACAAGATGATCCCTCTTTCCCGAGCTTTGAAATTCACATAACTTCAAGTTTATTTGCTTGAAAATACCTTTACAAAGCTTCACGGTTTTAGCAAAAACTCATGGCTTGCAATAAATATATGGCACGGAAAAGTATACACCAAGTTGATACAAAATAAATATGATGTCAACTCTTCAATCATCATTCAAGATACATATCCATATGAAAGCGTAGTGAAATTATTTTTTTCTAAAATAAGTATTATCACTGTCCGCCCCTCCTTATTTTGGCCGGGAATCTCACTAGAGTAGTGGGAGATGGATCGGATTTGAACGGCAGGATATTTATTTTATTGATTTGCATAAAACTTCAACCGGTCATGGAAAGCTCGTTGAGAAAGACGAATGAATAAAGCATAGTGTTTATTATTTTAATATGTGAAATTAACTTAACTAATCAATGCGCAAATATGGTTATAGTCTATCTATGTATAAAAGTCATTTTTTATACTTAGAATTGAAATGGAAATGGAAGCTTTTACTCATGTAAAATCGAACTAAATTTGTTTTCAAAAGTGCTAGTCAAAGTGTATTTAATTTATGATTTTACCCAGTTAAAAAATTCACATACAATTTTAATGTATGATATATTTGTGTTTTTTTACAAAACCGTAACATATTTTTGATATACATGGCAATAAATTATCCTACAAATAATTGCTTCACAAGTTGATCCCTTTTTCCCGAGCATTGAAATTCACATAACTTCAAGTTTATTTGTTGGAAAATACCATTACAAAGCTTCACGGTTTAGCACAAACTCATGGCTTGCAATAAATATATGACACGACAAAGTATACACCAAGTTGATACAAAATAAATTTGACATCAACTCTTCAATCATCATTCAAGACGCATATCCATATGAAAGCGTAGTGAAATTAATTTTTTCAAAAATAAGTATTATCACTGTCCGCCCCTCCTTATTTTGGCCGGGAATCTCACTAGAGTAGTGGGAGATGGATCGGATTTGAACGGCAGGATATGAATTTTATTGATTTGCATAAAACTTCAACCGATCATGGCAAGCTCATTGAGAAAGACGGATGAAAAAAGCATGGTCTTTATTATTTTAATATGTGAGGTTAACTTAATTAATTAATGCGCAAATATGGTTCTAGTCTATCTATGTATAAAAGTAATTTTTTATACTTAGAATTGAAATGGAAATGGAAGCTTTTACTCATGTACAATCGGACTATATTTCTTTTCAAAAGTGCTAGTCAAAGTGTGTTTAATTTATGATTTTACCCAGTTAAAAAATTCACTTACAATTTGAATGTATGAATATATTTGTGTTTTTTTACAAAGCCGTAACATATTTTTGATATACATGGCAATAAATTATGCTACAAATAATGGCTTCACAAGTTGATCCCTTTTTCCTGAGCGTTGAAATTCACATAACTTCAAGTTTATTTGTTGGAAAATACCTTTACAAAGCTTCACAGTTTTAGCAAAAACTTATGCCTTGCAATAAATATATGACACGAAAAAGTATATACCAAGTTGATACAAAATAAATAGGACGTCAACTCTTCAATCATCATTCAAGATACTTATCCATATGAAAGCGGAGGGAAATTAAAATTTTCTAAAATAAATATTACCACTCTCCGCCCCTCCTTAATTGGGGCGGAAATCACACTGGAGTAGTGGGAGATGGATCGGAATTGAACAGCAGGATATGAATTTTATTGATTTGCATAAAAGTTCAACCGGTCATGGCAAGCTCGTTGAGAAAGACAAATGAATAAAGCATGGTCTTTATTATTTTAATATGTGAGATTAACTTAATTAATTAATGCGCAAATATGGTTCTAGTCTATCTATGTATAAAAGTCATTTTTTATACTTAGAATTGAAATGGAAATGGAAGCTTTTACTCATGTTCAATTGGACTAAATTTCTTTTCAAAAGTCCGAGTCAAAGAGTATATAAATTTATGATTTTACCCATTTAAAAAATTAACGTACAATTTGAATGTATGAATATATTTGTGTTTTTTTTACAAAGCCATAACATATTTTTGATATACATGGCAATAAAGTATCCTACAAATAATGGCTTCACAAGTTGATCCCTTTTTCCCGAGCTTTGAAATTCACACAACTTCAAGTTTATTTGATTGAAAATACCTTTACAAAGCTTCACGGTTTTAGCAAAAACTCATGGCTTGAAATAAATGTATGACACGGAAAAGTATACACCAAGTTGATACAAAATAAATATGACGTCAACTCTTCAATCATCATTCAAGATACATATCCATATGAAAGCGTAGTGAAATTAATTTTTTTCTAAAATAAGTATTATCACTGTACGCCCCTCCTTATTTTGGCAGGGAATCTCACTAGAGTAGAGGGAGATGGATCGGATTTGAACGGCAGGATATGAATTTTATTGATTTGCATAAAACTTCAACCGGTCATGGCAAGCTCGTTGAGAAAGACAAATGAATAAAGCATGGTCTTTATTATTTTAATATGTGAAATTAACTTAATTAATGCGCAAATATGGTTCTAGTCTATCTATGTATAAAAGTCATTTTTTGTACTTAGAATTGAAATGGAAATGGAAGCTTTTACTCATGTTAAATTGGACTAATTTTTTTTTCAAAAGTCCTAGTCAAAGAGTATATAAATTTATGATTTTACCCATTTAAAAAATTAACTTACAATTTGAATGTATGAATATATTTGTGTTTTTTTACAAAGCCATAACATATTTTTGATATACATGGCAATAAAGTATCCTACAAATAATGGCTTCACAAGTTGATCCCTTTTTTCCGAGCTTTGAAATTCACATAACTTCAAGTTTATTTGCTTGAAAATACCTTTACAAAGCTTCACGGTTTTAGCAAAAACTCATGGCTTGCAATAAATATATGGCACTGAAAAGAATACACCAAGTTGATACAAAATAAATATGACATCAACTCTTCAATCATCATTAAAGATACATATCCACATGAAAGCGTTGTGAAATTAATTTTTTCTAAAATAAGTATTATCACTGTCCGCCCCTCCTTATTTTGGCCAGGAATCTCACTAGAGTAGTGGGAGATGGATCGGATTTGAACGGAAGGATATGAATTTTATTGATTTGCATAAAACTTCAACCGATCATGGCAAGCTCATTGAGAAAGACGAATGAAAAAAGCATGGTCTTTATTATTTTAATATGTGAGATTAACTTAATTAATTAATGCGCAAATATGTTTCAAGTCTATCTATGTATAAAAGTCATTTTTTATACTTAGGATTGAAATGGAAATGGAAGATTTTGCTCATGTTAAATTGGACTAAATTGCTTTTTAAAAGTCCTAGTCAAAGTGTATTTAAATTTATGATTTTACCCAGTTAAAAAATTCACTTACAATTTGAATGTATGAATATATTTGTGTTTTTTTACAAAGCCGTAACATATTTTTGATATACATGGAAATAAATTATCCTTAAAATAATGGCTTCACAAGTTGATCCCTTTTTCCTGAGCTTTGAAATTCACATAACTTCAAGTTTATTTGCTTGAAAATACCTTTAAAAGCTTCACGGTTTTAGCAAAAACTCATGGCTTGCAATAAATATATGGCACTGAAAAGTATAAACCAAGTTGATACAAAATAAATATGACATAAACTCTTCAATCATCATTCAAGATACATATCCACATGAAAGCGTTGTGAAATTAATTTTTTCAAAAATAAGTATTATCACTGTCCGCCCCTCCTTATTTTGGCCGGGAATCTCACTAGAGTAGTGGGAGATGGATCGGATTTGAACGGCAGGATATGTATTTTATTGATTTGCATAAAACTTCAACCGGTCATGGAAAGCCCGTTGAGATAGACGAATGAATAAAGCATGGTGTTTATTATTTTAATATGTGAAATTTACTTAACTAATCAATGCGCAAATATGGTTCTAGTCTATCTATGTATAAAAGTCATTTTTTATACATAGAATTGAAATGGAAATGGAAGCTTTTACTCATGTAAAATCGGACTAAATTTGTTTTCAAAAGTGCTAGTCAAAGTGTATTTAATTTATGATTTTATCCAGTTAAAAAATTCACATACAATTTTAATGTATGATATATTTGTGTTTTTTTACAAAACCGTAACATATTTTTGATATACATGGCAATAAATTATCCTACAAATAATTGCTTCACAAGTTGATCCCTTTTTCCCGAGCATTGAAATTCACATAACTTCAAGTTTATTTGTTGGAAAATACCATTACAAAGCTTCACGGTTTAGCACAAACTCATGGCTTGCAATAAATATATGACACGACAAAGTATACACCAAGTTGATACAAAATAAATTTGACATCAACTCTTCAATCATCATTCAAGACGCATATCCATATGAAAGCGTAGTGAAATTAATTTTTTCAAAAATAAGTATTATCACTGTCCGCCCCTCCTTATTTTGGCCGGGAATCTCACTAGAGTAGTGGGAGATGGATCGGATTTGAACGGCAGGATATGAATTTTATTGATTTGCATAAAACTTCAACCGATCATGGCAAGCTCATTGAGAAAGACGGATGAAAAAAGCATGGTCTTTATTATTTTAATATGTGAGGTTAACTTAATTAATTAATGCGCAAATATGGTTCTAGTCTATCTATGTATAAAAGTAATTTTTTATACTTAGAATTGAAATGGAAATGGAAGCTTTTACTCATGTACAATCGGACTATATTTCTTTTCAAAAGTGCTAGTCAAAGTGTGTTTAATTTATGATTTTACCCAGTTAAAAAATTCACTTACAATTTGAATGTATGAATATATTTGTGTTTTTTTACAAAGCCGTAACATATTTTTGATATACATGGCAATAAATTATGCTACAAATAATGGCTTCACAAGTTGATCCCTTTTTCCTGAGCGTTGAAATTCACATAACTTCAAGTTTATTTGTTGGAAAATACCTTTACAAAGCTTCACGGTTTTAGCAAAAACTTATGCCTTGCAATAAATATATGACACGAAAAAGTATACACCAAGTTGATACAAAATAAATAGGACGTCAACTCTTCAATCATCATTCAAGATACTTATCCATATGAAAGCGGAGGGAAATTAAAATTTTCTAAAATAAATATTACCACTCTCCGCCCCTCCTTAATTGGGGCGGAAATCACACTGGAGTAGTGGGAGATGGATCGGAATTGAACAGCAGGATATGAATTTTATTGATTTGCATAAAAGTTCAACCGGTCATGGCAAGCTCGTTGAGAAAGACAAATGAATAAAGCATGGTCTTTATTATTTTAATATGTGAGATTAACTTAATTAATTAATGCGCAAATATGGTTCTAGTCTATCTATGTATAAAAGTCATTTTTTATACTTAGAATTGAAATGGAAATGGAAGCTTTTACTCATGTTCAATTGGACTAAATTTCTTTCCAAAAGTCCTAGTCAAAGAGTATATAAATTTATGATTTTACCCATTTAAAAAATTAACGTACAATTTGAATGTATGAATATATTTGTGTTTTTTTACAAAGCCATAACATATTTTTGATATACATGGCAATAAAGTATCCTACAAATAATGGCTTCACAAGTTGATCCCTTTTTCCCGAGCTTTGAAATTCACATAACTTCAAGTTTATTTGATTGAAAATACCTTTACAAAGCTTCACGGTTTTAGCAAAAACTTATGGCTTGAAATAAATATATGACACGGAAAAGTATACACCAAGTTGATACAAAATAAATACGACGTCAACTCTTCAATCATCATTCAAGATACATATCCATATGAAAGTGTAGTGAAATTAATTTGTTTCTAAAATAAGTATTATCACTGTCTGCCCCTCCTTATTTTGGCCGGGAATCTCACTAGAGTAGTGGGAGATGGATCGGATTTGAACGGCAGGATATGAATTTTATTGATTTGCATGAAAACTTCAACCGGTCATGGCAAGCTCGTTGAGAAAGACAAATGAATAAAGCATGGTCTTTATTATTTTAATATGTGAAATTAACTTAATTAATGCGCTAATATGGTTCTAGTCTATCTATGTATAAAAGTCATTTTTTGTACTTAGAATTGAAATGGAAATGGAAGCTTTTACTCATGTTAAATTGGACTAATTTGTTTTTCAAAAGTCCTAGTCAAAGAGTATATAAATTTATGATTTTACCCATTTAAAAAATTAACTTACAATTTGAATGTATGAATATATTTGTGTTTTTTTACAAAGCCATAACATATTTTTGATATACATGGCAATAAAGTATCCTACAAATAATGGCTTCACAAGTTGATCCCTTTTTTCCGAGCTTTGAAATTCACATAACTTCAAGTTTATTTGCTTGAAAATACCTTTACAAAGCTTCACGGTTTTAGCAAAAACTCATGGCTTGCAATAAATATATGGCACTGAAAAGAATACACCAAGTTGATACAAAATAAATATGACATCAACTCTTCAATCATCATTCAAGATACATATCCACATGAAAGCGTTGTGAAATTAATTTTTTCTAAAATAAGTATTATCACTGTCCGCCCCTCCTTATTTTGGCCAGGAATCTCACTAGAGTAGTGGGAGATGGATCGGATTTGAACGGAAGGATATGAATTTTATTGATTTGCATAAAACTTCAACCGATCATGGCAAGCTCATTGAGAAAGACGAATGAAAAAAGCATGGTCTTTATTATTTTAATATGTGAGATTAACTTAATTAATTAATGCGCAAATATGTTTCAAGTCTATCTATGTATAAAAGTCATTTTTTATACTTAGGATTGAAATGGAAATGGAAGATTTTGCTCATGTTAAATTGGACTAAATTGCTTTTTAAAAGTCCTAGTCAAAGTGTATTTAAATTTATGATTTTACCCAGTTAAAAAATTCACTTACAATTTGAATGTATGAATATATTTGTGTTTTTTTACAAAGCCGTAACATATTTTTGATATACATGGAAATAAATTATCCTTAAAATAATGGCTTCACAAGTTGATCCCTTTTTCCTGAGCTTTGAAATTCACATAACTTCAAGTTTATTTGCTTGAAAATACCTTTAAAAGCTTCACGGTTTTAGCAAAAACTCATGGCTTACAATAAATATATGGCACTGAAAAGTATAAACCAAGTTGATACAAACTAAATATGACATAAACTCTTCAATCATCATTCAAGATACATATCCACATGAAAGCGTTGTGAAATTAATTTTTTCTAAAATAAGTATTATCACTGTCCGCCCCTCCTTATTTTGGCCGGGAATCTCACTAGAGTAGTGGGAGATGGATCGGATTTGAACGGCAGGATATGTATTTTATTGATTTGCATAAAACTTCAACCGTTCATGGAAAGCTCGTTGAGAAAGACGAATGAATAAAGCATGGTGTTTATTATTTTAATATGTGAAATTTACTTAACTAATCAATGCGCAAATATGGTTCTAGTCTATCTATGTATAAAAATCATTTTTTATACATAGAATTGAAATGGAAATGGAAGCTTTTACTCATGTAAAATCGGACTAAATTTGTTTTCAAAAGTGCTAGTCAAAGTGTATTTAATTTATGATTTTATCCAGTTAAAAAATTCACATACAATTTTAATGTATGATATATTTGTGTTTTTTTACAAAACCGTAACATATTTTTGATATACATGGCAATAAATTATCCTACAAATAATTGCTTCACAAGTTGATCCCTTTTTCCCGAGCATTGAAATTCACATAACTTCAAGTTTATTTGTTGGAAAATACCATTACAAAGCTTCACGGTTTAGCACAAACTCATGGCTTGCAATAAATATATGACACGACAAAGTATACACCAAGTTGATACAAAATAAATTTGACATCAACTCTTCAATCATCATTCAATACGCATATCCATATGAAAGCGTAGTGAAATTAATTTTTTCAAAAATAAGTATTATCACTGTCCGCCCCTCCTTATTTTGGCCGGGAATCTCACTAGAGTAGTGGGAGATGGATCGGATTTGAACGGCAGGATATGAATTTTATTGATTTGCATAAAACTTCAACCGATCATGGCAAGCTCATTGAGAAAGACGGATGAAAAAAGCATGGTCTTTATTATTTTAATATGTGAGGTTAACTTAATTAATTAATGCGCAAATATGGTTCTAGTCTATCTATGTATAAAAGTAATTTTTTATACTTAGAATTGAAATGGAAATGGAAGCTTTTACTCATGTACAATCGGACTATATTTCTTTTCAAAAGTGCTAGTCAAAGTGTGTTTAATTTATGATTTTACCCAGTTAAAAAATTCACTTACAATTTGAATGTATGAATATATTTGTGTTTTTTTACAAAGCCGTAACATATTTTTGATATACATGGCAATAAATTATGCTACAAATAATGGCTTCACAAGTTGATCCCTTTTTCCTGAGCGTTGAAATTCACATAGCTTCAAGTTTATTTGTTGGAAAATACCTTTACAAAGCTTCACGGTTTTAGCAAAAACTTATGCCTTGCAATAAATATATGACACGAAAAAGTATACACCAAGTTGATACAAAATAAATAGGACGTCAACTCTTCAATCATCATTCAAGATACTTATCCATATGAAAGCGGAGGGAAATTAAAATTTTCTAAAATAAATATTACCACTCTCCGCCCCTCCTTAATTGGGGCGGAAATCACACTGGAGTAGTGGGAGATGGATCGGAATTGAACAGCAGGATATGAATTTTATTGATTTGCATAAAAGTTCAACCGGTCATGGCAAGCTCGTTGAGAAAGACAAATGAATAAAGCATGGTCTTTATTATTTTAATATGTGAGATTAACTTAATTAATTAATACGCAAATATGGTTCTAGTCTATCTATGTATAAAAGTCATTTTTTATACTTAGAATTGAAATGGAAATGGAAGCTTTTACTCATGTTCAATTGGACTAAATTTCTTTCCAAAAGTCCTAGTCAAAGAGTATATAAATTTATGATTTTACCCATTTAAAAAATTAACGTACAATTTGAATGTATGAATATATTTGTGTTTTTTTACAAAGCCATAACATATTTTTGATATACATGGCAATAAAGTATCCTACAAATAATGGCTTCACAAGTTGATCCCTTTTTCCCGAGCTTTGAAATTCACATAACTTCAAGTTTATTTGATTGAAAATACCTTTACAAAGCTTCACGGTTTTAGCAAAAACTTATGGCTTGAAATAAATATATGACACGGAAAAGTATACACCAAGTTGATACAAAATAAATACGACGTCAACTCTTCAATCATCATTCAAGATACATATCCATATGAAAGTGTAGTGAAATTAATTTGTTTCTAAAATAAGTATTATCACTGTCTGCCCCTCCTTATTTTGGCCGGGAATCTCACTAGAGTAGTGGGAGATGAATCGGATTTGAACGACAGGATATGAATTTTATTGATTTGCATAAAACTTCAACCGGTCATGGCAAGCTCGTTGAGAAAGACAAATGAATAAAGCATGGTCTTTATTATTTTAATATGTGAAATTAACTTAATTAATGCGCTAATATGGTTCTAGTCTATCTATGTATAAAAGTCATTTTTTGTACTTAGAATTGAAATGGAAATGGAAGCTTTTACTCATGTTAAATTGGACTAATTTTTTTTTCAAAAGTCCTAGTCAAAGAGTATATAAATTTATGATTTTACCCATTTAAAAAATTAACTTACAATTTGAATGTATGAATATATTTGTGTTTTTTTACAAAGCCATAACATATTTTTGATATACATGGCAATAAAGTATCCTACAAATAATGGCTTCACAAGTTGATCCCTTTTTTCCGAGATTTGAAATTCACATAACTTCAAGTTTATTTGCTTGAAAATACCTTTACAAAGCTTCACGGTTTTAGCAAAAACTCATGGCTTGCAATAAATGTATGACACGGAAAAGTATACACCAAGTTGATACAAAATAAATTTGACGTCAACTCTTCAATAATCATTCAAGACACATATCCATATGAAAGCGCAGTGAAATTAATTTTTTCTAAAATAAGTATTATCACTGTCCGACCCTCCTTATTTTGGCCGGGAATCTCAATAGAGTAGTGGGAGATGGATTGGATTTGAATGGCAGGATATGAATTTTATTGATTTGCATAAAACTTCAACCGATCATGGCAAGCTCGTTGAGAAAGACGAATGAAAAAAGCATGGCCTTGTTATTTAAATATTTGAGATTAACTTAATTAATTAATGCGCAAATATGGTTCTAGTCTATCTATGTATAAAAGTAATTTTTTATACTTAGAATTGAAATGGAAATGGAAGCTTTTACTCATGTAAAATCGGACTATATTTCTTTTCGAAAGTGCTAGTCAAAGTGTATTTAATATATGATTTTACCCAGTTAAAAAATTCACTTACGATTTGAATGTATGAATATATTTGTATTTTTTTTTAAAAAAACCATAACATATTTTTGATATACATGGCAATAAATTATCCTACAAATAATAGCTTCACAAGTTGATCCCTTTTTCCCGAGCATTGAAATTCACATAACTTCAAGTTTATTTGTTGGAAAATACCTTTACAAAGCTTCACGGTTTAGCACAAACCTATGGCTTGCAATAAATATATGACACGAAAAAGTATACACCAAGTTGATACAAAATAAATTTGACTACAAATCTTTAATCATCATTCAAGATACATATCCATATGAAAGCGTAGTGAAATTATTTTTTTCCAAAATAAGTATTATCACTTTCCGCCCCTCCTTATTTTTGCCGGAAATCTCACTAGAGTAGTGGGAGATTGATTGGATTTGAACGGCAGGATTTGGACTAAATTGCTTTTTAAAAGTCCTAGTCAAAGTGTATTTAAATTTATGATTTTACCCAGTTAAAAAATTCACTTACAATTCGACTGTATGAATATAATTGTGGTTTTTCACAAGACCGTAACATATATTGGATATGCATGGTGATAAATTATCCTTCAAATAATGGCTTCAGAAGTTGATCCCTTTTTCCTGAGCGTTGAAATTCACATAACTTCAAGTTTATTTGCTTGAAAATACCTTTATAAAGCTTCACGGTTTTACCACAAACTCATGCCTTGCAATAAATATATGACATGAAAAAGTACACACCAAGTTGATACAAAATAAATATGTCGTCAACTCTTCAATCATCATTCAAGATACATATCCATATGAAAGCGTAGTGAAATTGAAATTTTCTAAAATAAGTATTATCACTTTCCGCCCCACCTTATTTTGGCCGAAAATCACAGTAGAGTAGTGGGAGATGGATTGGATTTGAACGGCAGGATATGAATTTTATTTATTTGCATAAAACTTCAACCGGCCATGGCAAGCTCGTTGAGAAAGACAAATGAATAAAGCATGGTCTTTAATATTTTAATATGTGAAATTAACTTAATTAATTAATGCGCAATATGGTTCTAGTCTATCTATGTATAAAAGTCATTTTTTATACTTAGAATTGAAATGGAAAATGGAAGCTTTTACTCATGTTAAATTGGACTAAATTTCTTTTCAAAAGTCCTAGTGAAAGTGCATTTAAATTTATGATTTTACCCATTTAAAAAATTCATAAACAACTTGAATTTATGAATATATTTGTGTTTTTTTACAAAGCCGTACCATATGTTTGATATACGTGGCTATAAAGTATCCTACAAATAATGGATTCACAAGATGATCCCTTTTTCGCGAGCTTTGAAATTCACATAACTTCAAGTTTATTTACTTGAAAATACCTTTACAAAGCTTCATGGTTTTAGCAAAAACTCATGGCTTGCAATAAATATATGGCACGGAAAAGTATACACCAAGTTGATACAAAATAAATATGATGTCAACTCTTCAATCATCATTCAAGATACATATCCATATGAAAGCGTAGTGAAATTATTTTTTTCCAAAATAAGTATTATCACTTTCCGCCCCTCCTTATTTTTGCCGGAAATCTCACTAGAGTAGTGGGAGATTGATTGGATTTGAACGGCAGGATATGAATTTTATTGATTTGCATAAAACTTCAACCGATCATGGCAAGCTCATTGAGAAAGACGAATGAAAAAAGCATGGTCTTTATTATTTTAATATGTGAGATTAACTTAATTAATTAATGCGCAAATATGTTTCAAGTCTATCGATGTATAAAAATCATTTTTTATACTTAGGATTGAAATGGAAATGGAAGCTTTTTCTCATGTTAAATTGGACTAAATTGCTTTTTAAAAGTCCTAGTCGAAGTGTATTTGAATTTATGATTTTACCCAGTTAAAAAATTCACTTACAATTTGACTGTATGAATATAATTGCGGTTTTTAACAAGGCCGTAACATATTTTGGATATGCATGGTAATAAATTATCCTTCAAATAATGGCTTCAGAAGTTGATCCTTTTTTCCTGAGCGTTGAAATTCACATAACTTCAAGTTTATTTGCTTGAAAATACCTTTATAAAGCTTCACGATTTAGCACAAACTCATGGCTTGCAATAAATATAAGACACAAAAAAGCACACACCAAGTTGATATAAAATAAATATGTCGTCAACTCTTCAATCATCATTCAAGATACATATCCATATGAAAGCGTAGTGAAATTAAAATTTTCTAAAATAAGTATTTCCACTTTCCACCCCTCCTTATTTTGGCCGAAAACCACAGTAGAGTAGTGGGAGATGGATCAGATTTGAACGGCAGGATATGAATTTTATTGATTTGCATAAAACTTCAACCGGCGATGGCAAGCTCGTTGAGAAAGACAAATGAATAAAGCATGGTCTTTAATATTTTAATATGTGAAATTAACTTAATTAATTAATGCGCAAATATGGTTCTAGTCTATCTATGTATAAAAGTCATTTTTTATACTTCGGATTGAAATGGAAATGGAAGTTTATACTCATGTTAAATTGGATTAAATTTCTTTTAAAAAGTCCTAGTCAAAGAGTATATAAATTTATGATTTTACCCATTCAAAAAATTAACTTACAATTTGAATGTATGAATATATTTGTGTTCTTTTACAAAGCCGTAACATATTTTTGATATACGTGGCTATAAAGTATCCTACAAATAATGGATTCACAAGATGATCCCTCTTTCCCGAGCTTTGAAATTCACATAACTTCAAGTTTATTTGCTTGAAAATACCTTTACAAAGCTTCACGGTTTTAGAAAAACTCATGCCTTGCAATAAATATATGACACGAAAAAGTATACAGCAAGTTGATACAAAATAAATATGACGTCAAATCTTCAATCATCATTCAAGATACTTATCCATATGAAAGCGTAGTGAAATTTAAATTTTCTAAAATAAGTATTACCACTTTCCGCCCTCCTTATTTTGGCCGAAAATCTCAGTAGAGTAGTGGGAGATGGATCAGATTTGAATGGAAGGATATTAATTTTATTGATTTGCATAAAACTTCAACCGGTCATGGCAAGCTCGTTGATAAAGACGAATGAATAAAGCACGGTCTTTACTATTTAAATATGTGAAATCAACTTAATTAATTAATGCGCAAATATGGTTCTAGTGTATCTATGTAAAAAAGTCATTTTTTATACTTAGAATTGAAATGGAAAATGGAAGCTTCTACTCATGTTAAATTGGACTAAATTGCTTTTTAAAAGTCCTAGTCAAAGTGTTTTTAAATTTATGATTTTACCCAATTAAAAAATTCACTTACAATTCGACTGTATGAATATAATTGTGGTTTTTCACAAGACCGTAACATATTTTGGATATGCATGGTGATAAATTATCCTTCACATAATGGCTTCAGAAGTTGATCCCTTTTTCCTGAGCGTTGAAATTCACATAACTTCAAGTTTATTTGCTTGAAAATACCTTTACAAAGCTTCACGGTTTTAGCAAAAACTCATGGCTTGCAATAAATATATGGCACGGAAAAGTATACACCAAGTTGATACAAAATAAATATGATGTCAACTCTTCAATCATCATTCAAGATACATATCCATATGAAAGCGTAGTGAAATTATTTTTTTCTAAAATAAGTATTATCACTGTCCGCCCCTCCTTATTTTGGCCGGGAATCTCACTAGAGTAGTGGGAGATGGATCGGATTTGAACGGCAGGATATGTATTTTATTGATTTGCATAAAACTTCAACCGGTCATGGAAAGCTCGTTGAGAAAGACGAATGAATAAAGCATGGTGTTTATTATTTTAATATGTGAAATTAACTTAACTAATCAATGCGCAAATATGGTTCTAGTCTATCTATGTATAAAAGTCATTTTTTATACTTAGAATTGAAATGGAAATGGAAGCTTTTACTCATGTAAAATCGAACTAAATTTGTTTTCAAAAGTGCTAGTCAAAGTGTATTTAATTTATGATTTTACCCAGTTAAAAAATTCACATACAATTTTAATGTATGATATATTTGTGTTTTTTTACAAAACCGTAACATATTTTTGATATACATGGCAATAAATTATCCTACAAATAATTGCTTCACAAGTTGATCCCTTTTTCCCGAGCATTGAAATTCACATAACTTCAAGTTTATTTGTTGGAAAATACCATTACAAAGCTTCACGGTTTAGCACAAACTCATGGCTTGCAATAAATATATGACACGACAAAGTATACACCAAGTTGATACAAAATAAATTTGACATCAACTCTTCAATCATCATTCAAGACGCATATCCATATGAAAGCGTAGTGAAATTAATTTTTTCTAAAATAAGTATTATCACTGTCCGCCCCTCCTTATTTTGGTCGGGAATCTCACTAGAGTAGTGGGAGATGGATCGGATTTGAACGGCAGGATATGAATTTGATTGATTTGCATAAAACTTCAACCGATCATGGCAAGCTCATTGAGAAGGACGGATGAAAAAAGCATGGTCTTTATTATTTTAATATGCGAGGTTAACTTAATTAATTAATGCGCAAATATGGTTCTAGTCTATCTATGTATAAAAGTAATTTTTTATACTTAGAATTGAAATGGAAATGGAAGCTTTTACTCATGTACAATCGGACTATATTTCTTTTCAAAAGTGCTAGTCAAAGTGTGTTTAATTTATGATTTTACCCAGTTAAAAAATTCACTTACAATTTGAATGTATGAATATATTTGTGTTTTTTTACAAAGCCGTAACATATTTTTGATATACATGGCAATAAATTATGCTACAAATAATGGCTTCACAAGTTGATCCCTTTTTCCTGAGCGTTGAAATTCACATAACTTCAAGTTTATTTGTTGGAAAATAACTTTACAAAGCTTCACGGTTTTAGCAAAAACTTATGCCTTGCAATAAATATATGACACGAAAAAGTATACACCAAGTTGATACAAAAACAATATGACGTCAACTCTTCAATCATCATTCATGATACTTATCCATATGAAAGCGGAGTGAAATTAAAATTTTCTAAAATAAATATTACCACTCTCCGCCCCTGCATAATTGGGGCGGAAATCACACTGGAGTAGTGGGAGATGGATCGGAATTGAACGGCAGGATATGAATTTTATTGATTTGCATAAAACTTCAACCGGTCATAGCAAGCTCGTTGAGAAAGACAAATGAATAAAGCATGGTCTTTATTATTTTAATATGTGAGATTAACTTAATTAATTAATGCGCAAATATGGTTCTAGTCTATCTATGTATAAAAGTCATTTTTTATACTTAGAATTGAAATGGAAATGGAAGCTTTTACTCATGTTCAATTGGACTAAATTTCTTTTCAAAAGTCCGAGTCAAAGAGTATATAAATTTATGATTTTACCCATTTAAAAAATTAACGTACAATTTGATTGTATGAATATATTTGTGTTTTTTTACAAAGCCATAACATATTTTTGATATACATGGCAATAAAGTATCCTACAAATAATGGCTTCACAAGTTGATCCCTTTTTCCCGAGCTTTGAAATTCACACAACTTCAAGTTTATTTGATTGAAAATACCTTTACAAAGCTTCACGGTTTTAGCAAAAACTCATGGCTTGAAATAAATGTATGACACGGAAAAGTATACACCAAGTTGATACAAAATAAATATGACGTCAACTCTTCAATCATCATTCAAGATACATATCCATATGAAAGCGTAGTGAAATTAATTGTTTTCTAAAATAAGTATTATCACTGTCCACCCCTCCTTATTTTGGCAGGGAATCTCACTAGAGTAGAGGGAGATGGATCGGATTTGAACGGCAGGATATGAATTTTATTGATTTGCATAAAACTTCAACCGGTCATGGCAAGCTCGTTGAGAAAGACAAATGAATAAAGCATGGTCT
Organism: Rubia yunnanensis; assembly: GCA_037428765.1. Taxonomy (NCBI): domain Eukaryota; kingdom Viridiplantae; phylum Streptophyta; class Magnoliopsida; order Gentianales; family Rubiaceae; genus Rubia; species Rubia yunnanensis. Next base: position 48,905,293 of record CM075070.1, on the reverse strand, counting down.
TTATTATTTTAATATGTGAAATTAACTTAATTAATGCGCAAATATGGTTCTAGTCTATCTATGTATAAAAGTCATTTTTTGTACTTAGAATTGAAATGGAAATGGAAGCTTTTACTCATGTTAAATTGGACTAATTTTTTTTTCAAAAGTCCTAGTCAAAGAGTATATAAATTTATGATTTTACCCATTTAAAAAATTAACTTACAATTTGAATGTATGAATATATTTGTGTTTTTTTACAAAGCCATAACATATTTTTGATATACATGGCAATAAAGTATCCTACAAATAATGGCTTCACAAGTTGATCCCTTTTTTCCGAGCTTTGAAATTCACATAACTTCAAGCTTATTTGCTTGAAAATACCTTTACAAAGCTTCACGGTTTTAGCAAAAACTCATGGCTTGCAATAAATATATGGCACTGAAAAGAATACACCAAGTTGATACAAAATAAATATGACATCAACTCTTCAATCATCATTCAAGATACATATCCACATGAAAGCGTTGTGAAATTAATTTTTTCTAAAATAAGTATTATCACTGTCCGCCCCTCCTTATTTTGGCCAGGAATCTCACTAGAGTAGTGGGAGATGGATCGGATTTGAACGGAAGGATATGAATTTTATTGATTTGCATAAAACTTCAACCGATCATGGCAAGCTCATTGAGAAAGATGAATGAAAAAAGCATGGTCTTTATTATTTTAATATGTGAGATTAACTTAATTAATTAATGCGCAAATATGTTTCAAGTCTATCTATGTATAAAAGTCATTTTTTATACTTAGGATTGAAATGGAAATGGAAGATTTTGCTCATGTTAAATTGGACTAAATTGCTTTTTAAAAGTCCCAGTCAAAGTGTATTTAAATTTATGATTTTACCCAGTTAAAAAATTCACTTACAATTTGAATGTATGAATATATTTGTGTTTTTTTACAAAGCCGTAACATATTTTTGATATACATGGAAATAAATTATCCTTAAAATAATGGCTTCACAAGTTGATCCCTTTTTCCTGAGCTTTGAAATTCACATAACTTCAAGTTTATTTGCTTGAAAATACCTTTAAAAGCTTCACGGTTTTAGCAAAAACTCATGGCTTGCAATAAATATATGGCACTGAAAAGTATAAACCAAGTTGATACAAAATAAATATGACATAAACTCTTCAATCATCATTCAAGATACATATCCACATGAAAGCGTTGTGAAATTAATTTTTTCTAAAATAAGTATTATCACTGTCCGCCCCTCCTTATTTTGGCCGGGAATCTCACTAGAGTAGTGGGAGATGGATCAGATTTGAACGGCAGGATATGTATTTTATTGATTTGCATAAAACTTCAACCGGTCATGGAAAGCTCGTTGAGAAAGACGAATGAATAAAGCATGGTGTTTATTATTTTAATATGTGAAATTTACTTAACTAATCAATGCGCAAATATGGTTCTAGTCTATCTATGTATAAAAGTCATTTTTTATACATAGAATTGAAATGGAAATGGAAGCTTTTACTCATGTAAAATCGGACTAAATTTGTTTTTAAAAGTGCTAGTCAAAGTGTATTTAATTTATGATTTTATCCAGTTAAAAAATTCACATACAATTTTAATGTATGATATATTTGTGTTTTTTTACAAAACCGTAACATATTTTTGATATACATGGCAATAAATTATCCTACAAATAATTGCTTCACAAGTTGATCCCTTTTTCCCGAGCATTGAAATTCACATAACTTCAAGTTTATTTGTTGGAAAAGACCATTACAAAGCTTCACGGTTTAGCACAAACTCATGGCTTGCAATAAATATATGACACGACAAAGTATACACCAAGTTGATACAAAATAAATTTGACATCAACTCTTCAATCATCATTCAAGACGCATATCCATATGAAAGAGTAGTGAAATTAATTTTTTCAAAAATAAGTATTATCACTGTCCGCCCCTCCTTATTTTGGCCGGGAATCTCACTAGAGTAGTGGGAGATGGATCGGATTTGAACGGCAGGATATGAATTTTATTGATTTGCATAAAACTTCAACCGATCATGGCAAGCTCATTGAGAAAGACGGATGAAAAAAGCATGGTCTTTATTATTTTAATATGTGAGGTTAACTTAATTAATTAATGCGCAAATATGGTTCTAGTCTATCTATGTATAAAAGTAATTTTTTATACTTGGAATTGAAATGGAAATGGAAGCTTTTACTCATGTACAATCGGACTATATTTCTTTTCAAAAGTGCTAGTCAAAGTGTGTTTAATTTATGATTTTACCCAGTTAAAAAATTCACTTACAATTTGAATGTATGAATATATTTGTGTTTTTTTACAAAGCCGTAACATATTTTTGATATACATGGCAATAAATTATGCTACAAATAATGGCTTCACAAGTTGATCCCTTTTTCCTGAGCGTTGAAATTCACATAACTTCAAGTTTATTTGTTGGAAAATACCTTTACAAAGCTTCACGGTTTTAGCAAAAACTTATGCCTTGCAATAAATATATGACACGAAAAAGTATACACCAAGTTGATACAAAATAAATAGGACGTCAACTCTTCAATCATCATTCAAGATACTTATCCATATGAAAGCGGAGGGAAATTAAAATTTTCTAAAATAAATATTACCACTCTCCGCCCCTCCTTAATTGGGGCGGAAATCACACTGGAGTAGTGGGAGATGGATCGGAATTGAACAGCAGGATATGAATTTTATTGATTTGCATAAAAGTTCAACCGGTCATGGCAAGCTCGTTGAGAAAGACAAATGAATAAAGCATGGTCTTTATTATTTTAATATGTGAGATTAACTTAATTAATTAATGCGCAAATATGGTTCTAGTCTATCTATGTATAAAAGTCATTTTTTATACTTAGAATTGAAATGGAAATGGAAGCTTTTACTCATGTTCAATTGGACTAAATTTCTTTCCAAAAGTCCTAGTCAAAGAGTATATAAATTTATGATTTTACCCATTTAAAAAATTAACGTACAATTTGAATGTATGAATATATTTGTGTTTTTTTACAAAGCCATAACATATTTTTGATATACATGGAAATATAGTATCCTACAAATAATGGCTTCACAAGTTGATCCCTTTTTCCCGAGCTTTGAAATTCACATAACTTCAAGTTTATTTGATTGAAAATACCTTTACAAAGCTTCACGGTTTTAGCAAAAACTTATGGCTTGAAATAAATATATGACACGGAAAAGTATACACCAAGTTGATACAAAATAAATACGACGTCAACTCTTCAATCATCATTCAAGATACATATCCATATGAAAGCGTAGTGAAATTATTTTTTTCTAAAATAAGTATTATCACTGTCCGCCCCTCCTTATTTTGGCCGGGAATCTCACTAGAGTAGTGGGAGATGGATCGGATTTGAACGGAAGGATATGAATTTTATTGATTTGCATAAAACTTCAACCGATCATGGCAAGCTCATTGAGAAAGACGAATGAAAAAAGCATGGTCTTTATTATTTTAATATGTGAGATTAACTTAATTAATTAATGCGCAAATATGTTTCAAGTCTATCTATGTATAAAAGTCATTTTTTATACTTAGGATTGAAATGGAAATGGAAGATTTTGCTCATGTTAAATTGGACTAAATTGCTTTTTAAAAGTCCTAGTCAAAGTGTATTTAAATTTATGATTTTACCCAGTTAAAAAATTCACTTACAATTTGAATGTATGAATATATTTGTGTTTTTTTACAAAGCCGTAACATATTTTTGATATACATGGCAATAAAGTATCCTACAAATAATGGCTTCACAAGTTGATCCCTTTTTTCCGAGATTTGAAATTCACATAACTTCAAGTTTATTTGCTTGAAAATACCTTTACAAAGCTTCACGGTTTTAGCAAAAACTCATGGCTTGCAATAAATGTATGACACGGAAAAGTATACACCAAGTTGATACAAAATAAATATGACGTCAACTCTTCAATCATCATTCAAGATACATATCCATATGAAAGCATAGTGAAATTAATTTTTTTCTAAAATAAGTATTATCACTGTCCGCCCCTCCTTATTTTGGCCGGGAATCTCACTGGAGTAGTGGGAGATGGATTGGATTTGAACGGTAGGATATGAATTTTATTGATTTGCATAAAACTTCAACCGATCATAGCAAGCTCATTGAGAAAGACGAATGAAAAAAGCATGGTCTTTATTATTTTAATATGTGAGATTAACTTAATTAATTAATGCGCAAATATTGTTCTAGTCTATCTATGTATAAAAGTCATTTTTTATACTTAGAATTTAAATGGAAATGGAAGCTTTTACTCATGTAAAATCGGACTAAATTTCTTTTCAAAAGTGCTAGTCAAAGTGTATTTAATTTATGATTTTACCCAGTTAAAAAATTCACTTACAATTTAAATGTATGATATATTTGTGTTTTTTTACAAAACCGTAACATATTTTTGATATACATGGCAATAAATTATCCTACAAACAATTGCTTCACAAGTTGATCCCTTTTTCCCGAGCATTGAAATTCACATAACTTTAAGTTTATTTGTTGGAAAATACCTTTACAAAGCTTCACGGTTTAGCACAAACTCATGGCTTGCAATAAATATACACCAAGTTGATACAAAATAAATTTGACGTCAACTCTTCAATAATCATTCAAGACACATATCCATATGAAAGCGCAGTGAAATTAATTTTTTCTAAAATAAGTATTATCACTGTCCGCCCCTCCTTATTTTGGCCGGGAATCTCAATAGAGTAGTGGGAGATGGATTGGATTTGAATGGCAGGATATGAATTTTATTGATTTGCATAAAACTTCAACCGATCAGGGCAAGCTCGTTGAGAAAGACAAATGAAAAAAGCATGGCCTTGTTATTTTAATATTTGAGATTAACTTAATTAATTAATGCGCAAATATGGTTCTAGTCTATCTATGTATAAAAGTAATTTTTTATACTTAGAATTGAAATGGAAATGGAAGCTTTTACTCATGTAAAATCGGACTATATTTCTTTTCAAAAGTGCTAGTCAAAGTGTATTTAATATATGATTTTACCCAGTTAAAAAATTCACTTACCATTTGAATGTATGAATATATTTGTATTTTTTTTAAAAAAAACCATAACATATTTTTGATATACATGGCAATAAATTATCCTACAAATAATAGCTTCACAAGTTGATCCCTTTTTCCCGAGCATTGAAATTCAAATAACTTCAAGTTTATTTGTTGGAAAATACCTTTACAAAGCTTCACGGTTTAGCACAAACCTATGGCTTGCAATAAATATATGACACGAAAAAGTATACACCAAGTTGATACAAAATAAATTTGACTACAAATCTTTAATCATCATTCAAGACACATATCCATATGAAAGCGTAGTGAAATTAATTGTTTCTAAAATAAGTATTATCACTGTCCGTCCCTCCTTATTTAGGCCAGGAATCTCACTAGAGTAGTGGGAGATGGATCGGATTTGAACGGTAGGATATGAATTTTATTGATTTGCATAAAACTTCAACCGATCATGGCAAGCTCATTGAGAAAGACGAATGAAAAAAGCATGGTCTTTATTATTTTAATATGTGAGATTAACTTAATTAATTAATGCGCAAATATGGTTCTAGTCTATCTATGTATAAAAGTCATTTTTTATACTTAAAATTGAAATGGAAATGGAAGCTTTTACTCATGTAAAATCGGACTAAATTTCTTTTCAAAAGGGCTAGTCAAAGAGTATTTAATTTTTTATTTTACCCTGTTAAATTTTAATGTATGAATATATTTGTGTTTTTTTACAAAACCCTAACATATTTTTTATATACATTGCAACAAATTATCCTACAAATAATTGCTTCACAAGTTGATCCCTTTTTCCCGAGCATTGAAATTCAAATTACTTCACGTTTATTTGTTGGAAAATACCTTTACAAAGCTTCACGGTTTAGCACAAACTAATGGCTTGCAATAAATATATGACACGACAAAGTATACACCAAGTTGATACAAAATAAATTTGACGTCAACTCTTCAATCATCATTCAAGACACATATCCATATGAAAGCGTACTGAAATAAATTTTTTCTAAAATAAGTATTATCACTGTTCGCCCCTCCTTATTTTGGCCGGGAATCTCACTAGAAAAGTGGGAGATGGATCAGATTTGAACGGCCGGATATGAATTTTATTGATTTGCATAAAACTTCAACCGGTCATGGCAAGCTCGTTGAGAAAGACAAATGAATAAAGAATGGTGTTTATTATTTTAATATGTGAAATTAACTTAATTAATTAATGCGCAAATATGGTTCTAGTCTATCTGTGTATAAAAGTCATTTTTTATACTTAGAATTGAAATGGAAAATGGAAGCTTTTACTCATGTTAAATTGGACTAAATTTCTTTTCAAAATGGCTAGTCAAAGAGTATTTAATTTTTTATTTTACCCAGTTAAATTTTAATGTATGAATATATTTGTGTTTTTTTACAAAACCCTAACATATTTTTGATATACATGGCAATAAGTTATCCTACAAATAATTGCTTCACAAGTTGATCCCTTTTTCCCGAGCATTGAAATTCACATAACTTCAAGTTTATTTGTTGGAAAATACCTTTACAAAGCTTCACGGTTTAGCACAAACTCATGGCTTGCAATAAATATATGACACGACAAAATATACACCAAGTTGATACAAAATAAATTTGACGTCAACTCTTCAATCATCATTCAAGACACATATACATATGAAAGCGTAGTGAAATTAATTTTTTCTAAAATAAGTATTATCACTGTCCGCCCCTCCTTATTTTGACCGGGAATCTCACTAGAATAGTGGGAGATGGATCGGATTTGAACGACCGGATATGAATTTTATTGATTTGCATAAAACTTCAACCGGTCATGGCAAGCTCGTTGAGAAAGACAAATGAATAAAGCATGGTGTTTATTATTTTAATATGTGAAATTAACTTAATTAATTAATGCGCAAATATGGTTCTAGTCTATCTATGTATAAAAGTCATTTTTTATGCTTAGAATTGAAATGGAAAATGGAAGCTTTTACTCATGTTAAATTGAACTAAATTTCTTTTCAAAAGTCCTAGTCAAAGTGTATTTAAATTTATGATTTTACCCATTTAAAAAATTCACTTACAATTTGAATGTATGAATATATTTAAATTTTTTACAAAGCCGTAACATATTTTTGATGTACATGGTAATAAATTATCCTAAAAATAATGGCTTCACAAGTTTATCCCTTTTTCCTGAGCATTGAAATTCACATAACTTCAAGTTTATTTGCTTGAAAATACCTTGACAAAGCTACACGGTTTTAGCACAAACTCATGCCTTGCCATAAATATATGACAAGAAAAAGTATACACCAAGTTGATACCAAATAAAACGTCAACTCTTCAATCATCATTCAAGATACTTATCCATATGAAAGCGTAGTGAAATTAAAATTTTCTAAAATAAGTATTACGACGTTCCGCCCCTCCTTATTTTGGCTGGAAATCACTCTAGAGTAGTGGAAGATGGATCGGATTTGAACGGCCGGATATGAATTTTATTGATTTGCATAAAACTTCAACCGGTCATGGCAAGCTCGTTGAGAAAGACAAATGAATAAAGCATGGTCTTTATTATTTTAATATGTGAAATTAACCTAATTAATTAATGCGCAAATATGGTTCTAGTCTATCTATGTATAAAAGTCATTTTTTATACTTAGAATTGAAATGGAAATGGAAGCTTTTACTCATGTTAAATTGGACTAAATTTCTTTTCAAATGTCCTAGTCATAGTGCATTTAAATTTATGATTTTACCCATTTAAAAAATTCACTTACATTTGAAAGTATGAATATTTTTGTGTTTTTTCACAAGACCGTGACATATTTTGGATATGCATGGCAATAAATTATCCTTCAAATAATGGCTTCAGAAGTTGATCCCTTTTTCCTGAGCGTTGAAATTCACATAAGTTCAAGTTTATTTGTTGGAAAATACCATTACAAAGCTTCACAGTTTTAGCACAAACTCATGCCTTGCAATAAATATATGACACGAAAAAGTATACACCAAGTTGATACCAAATAAATAAGACGTCAACTCTTCAATGACCATTCAAGATAATTATCCATATGAAAGCGTAGTGAAGTTAAAATTTTCTAAAATAAGTATTACCACTTTCCGCCCCTCCTTATTTAGGCCGGAAATCACACTGGAGTAGTGGGAGATGGATCGTATTTGAACGGCAGGATATGAATTTTATTGATTTGAATAGAACTTCAACCGGCCATGGCAAGCTCGTTGAGAAAGAGAAATGAATAAAGCATGGTGTTTATTTTTTTAATATGTGAAATTAACTTAATTAATTAATGCGCAAATATGGTTCTACTCTATCTTTGTATAAGAGTCAATTTTTATACTTAGAATTGAAACGGAAAATGGAAGCTTTTACTCATGTTAAATTGGACTAAATTTCTTTTCAAATGTCCTAGTCAAAGAGTATATAAATTTATGATTTTACCCATTTAAAAAATTCACTTACAATTTGAATGTATGAATATATTTACGTTTTTTTACAAAGCCGTAACATATTTTTGATATACCTGGCAATAAATTATCCTAAAAATAATGGCTTCACAAGTTGATCCCTTTTTCCTGAGCGTTGAAATTCACATAACTTCAAGTTTATTTGCTTGAAAATACCTTTACAAAGCTTCACGGTTTTAGCACAAACTCATGCCTTGCAATAAATATATGACATGAAAAAGTATACACCAAGTTGATACAAAATAAAACGTCAACTCTTCAATCATCATTCAAGATACTTATCTATATGAAAGCGTAGTGAAATTAAAATTTTCTAAAATAAGTATTACCACTTTCCGCCCTTCCTTATTTTGGCCGGAAATCACACTAGAGTAGTGGGAGATGGATTCGATTTGAACGGCAGGATATCAATTTTATTGATTTTCATAAAACTTCAACCGGTCATGGCAAGATCGTTGAGAAAGACAAATGAATAAAGCATGGTTATTATTATTTTAATATGTGAAATTAACTTAATTAATTAATGCGCAAATATGGTTCTAGTCTATCTATGTATAAAAGTCATTTTTTATACTTAGAATTGAAATGGAAATGGAAGCTTTTACTCATGTTAAATTGGGCTAAATTTCTTTTCAACAGTCCTAGTCAAAGAGTATATAAATTTATGATTTTAACCATCTAAAAAATTAACTTACAATTTGAATGTATGAATATATTTGTGTTTTTTTACAAAGCCGTAACATATTTTTGATATACATGGCAGTAAAGTATCCTACAAATAATGGTTTCACAAGTTGATCCCTTTTTCCCAAGCTTTGAAATTCACATAACTTCAAGTTTGTTGGCTTGAAAATACCTTTACAAAGCTTCACGGTTTTAGCAAAAACTCATGGCTTGCAATAAATATATGGCACGGAAAAGTATACACCAAGTTGATACAAAATAAATATGACGTCAAATCTTCAATCATCATTCAAGAGACATATCCATATGATGTCAACTCTTCAATCATCATTCAAGATACATATCCATATGAAGCGTAGTGAAATTAATTTTTTTCTAAAATAAGTATTATCACTGTCCGCCCCTCCTTATTTTGGCCGGGAATCTCACTAGAGTAGTGGGAGATGGATCGGATTTGAACGGCAGGATTTGAATTTTATTGATTTGCATAAAACTTCAACCGGACATGGCAAGCTAGTTGAGAAAGACGAATGAAAAAAGCATGGTCTTTATTATTTTGATATTTGAAATTAACTTAAATAATTAATGCTCAAATATGGTTCTAGTCTATCTATGTATAAAAGTCATTTTTTATGCTTAGAATTGAAATGGAAAATGGAAGCTTTTACTCATGTTAAATTGGACTAAATTTCTTTTCAAAAGTCCTAGTCAAAGTGTATTTAAAAGCGTACTGAAATTAATTATTTCTAAACTAAGCATTATCACTTTCCGCCCTTCCTTATTTTTGTCGGGAATCTCACTGGAGTATTTGGGGATGGATCCGATTTGAACGGCGGGATATGAATTTTATTGATTTGCGTAAAACTTCAACCGGTCATGGAAAGCTCATAGAGAAAGACAAATGAATAGAGCAAGCTCTTTATTATTTTTAAATATCTGAGTTAACTTAATTAATTAAGAGACAAATGTGGTTCTTGTCCATCTATTTATAAAAGTTATTTTTCATAATTAGACTTGAAATGGAAATTATAGCTTTTACTCATGTTAAATTGGAATAATTTTCCTTTTCGAAAGTCAAAGTCAAAGTCTATTTAAATTTATGATTTTACCCAGGTAAATAATTCGCTTACCATTTGCATGAATGAATATGTTTGTCCCTTTTCCCAAATGCTTAACATATTTTGCAAAAACATGGCAATAAATGATCCAACAAATCTAGGCTACACAAGTTGAATTCTTTTTCTCGAGCATTGAAATTCACATAACTTCAAGTTCATTTGTTGGAAAATACCTTTACAAATCTTCACGGGCTTAGCACAAACTCATGGCTTGAAATAAATACAAGACACGGCAAAGTATACACCAAATTGATACAAAGGAAATCAACTCTTCAATCATAATTCCAGATACATATCCACATAAAAGCATATTGAAATTATTTTTTTTCAAAACTAAGCATTATCCCTTTCCGCCCTTCCTTATTTTTGTCGGGAATCTCACTGGAGTATTTGGGGATGGATCCGATTTGAACGGCGGGATATGAATTTTATTGATTTGCGTAAAACTTCAACCGGTCATGGCAAGCTCATAGAGAAAGACAAATGAATAGAGCAAGCTCTTTATTATTTTTAAATATCTGAGTTAACTTAATTAATTAAGAGACAAATGTGGTTCTTGTCCATCTATTTATAAAAGTTATTTTTCATAATTAGACTTGAAATGGAAATTGTAGCTTTTACTCATGTTAAATTGGAATAATTTTCCTTTTCGAAAGTCAAAGTCAAAGTCTATTTAAATTTATGATTTTACCCAGTTAAATAATTCGCTTACCATTTGCATGAATGAATATGTTTGCCCTTTTCCCAAATGCTTAACATATTTTTCAAAAACATGGCAATAAATGATCCAACAAATCTAGGCTACACAAGTTGAATTCTTTTTCTCGAGCATTGAAATTCACATAACTTCAAGTTCATTTGTTGGAAAATACCTTTACAAATCTTCACGGGCTTAGCACAAACTCATGGCTTGAAATAAATACACGACACGGCAAAGTATACACCAAATTGATACAAAGGAAATATGACATCAACTCTTCAATCATAATTCAAGATACATATCCATATAAAAGCGTACTGAAATTAATTATTTCTAAACTAAGCATTATCACTTTCCGCCCTTCCTTATTTTTGTCGGGAATCTCACTGGAGTATTTTGGGATGGATCCGATTTGAACGGCGGGATATGAATTTTATTGATTTGCGTAAAACTTCAACCGGTCATGGCAAGCTCATAGAGAAAGACAAATGAATAGAGCAAGCTCTTTATTACTTTTAAATATCTGATTTAACTTAATTAATTAAGAGACAAATGTGGTTCTTGTCCATCTATTTATAAAAGTTATTTTTGATAATTAGACTTGAAATGGAAATTATAGCTTTTACTCATGTTAAATTGGAATAATTTTCCTTTTCGAAAGTCAAAGTCAAAGTCTATTTAAATTTATGATTTTACCCAGGTAAATAATTCTCTTATCATTTGCATGAATGAATATGTTTGTCCTTTTTCCCAAATGCTTAACATATTTTGCAAAAACATGGCAATAAATGATCCAACAAATCTAGGCTACACAAGTTGAATTATTTTTCTCGAGCATTGAAATTCACATAACTTCAAGTTCATTTGTTGGAAAATACCTTTACAAATCTTCACGGGCTTAGCACAAACTCATATTACCCCTTGACTTAAAGGACCACGATTTGTGAGTCACTAAAGATTTCAAGTTTTCAAACTCCCGAATCTTGGACAATTCGAAGGCCTGTGATTAGTGCTTCGTCTTCTCCTTCATTATTCGTGGCATTGAAGTTAAAGTGTAAGGCATAGGGGCAGTCTTTCTGATTGGGGTTAGCTGTCCTTGAAGCAACACTTGTTGAGATCTATGAAATCGATACACATCCTCCAAGTACCATCGTGCTTGGGGATCATCACAGGATTCGCTATCCATTCGGGGTAGAATACCTCTTTGATAACTTTAGCTTTCAGCATATTTTGGACTTATTCCTTTATGGCCTCAGCCATTTTGGGGGTGAAAGATCTACACTTTTGTTTGTCTGGCTTTCGGGTGGGGTCCACATTCAGCCTATGGACCATTAATCACTCAGGTACCCTTGTGAGGTTGAAGGTGTCCCACAAAAACACATCGACAAAATTGTCTAAGAGGTCCTTTAACTGTTACTTTGTTTCGGGTGGAATTATTTTTCTTACTGGCACCGTTCCCTTATCTTGAATGGCCATTGGCTCTATGTCAGTAGGGTTAATCTCTCCCTCAATTGAGGCTACCCTATCCTCCTTTCTAGCCTCTTTGAGAGCTAGAGCCAAACAAATTCCGGCCGCCGATCGATCCCCTCTAATAACTGCTATCCTCCTTTTCGTCGGAAACTTCATGGTCAAATGATAGGGGGGCCACATCGCTCATGCCTGGCACATCCAAGGCCTTCCAAGGATCACATTATATGGGGACACAACGTCGACTACTGAGAAGCTACAATTGATTGTTATTTCTTTGTGAAGCTGGACAAGGGAGAGGTTGTTCTTTTTAGGCTTTCACATCCGAGCCCTAACTGGTCGAAACAATTTGTGAACATTACTTTGACCCCGCTGCTATCATCCACAAACACCCTTTTGACATAACAATCTCCTATGGTTGCATTGATCACCAATGGATCCGTGTGAGGGGTTCGGCTGGGCCTGGGTCAGCCTCCGAGAAGGTAATTACTTCTTCGAGTCAGAAATTTTTTTGATAGGGTTCTCTCAGGGGCACACATCAGGTTTGGGCTTTGATGATTGTGTTTGAAGCTTGATAGCCTACAACTTTGTTGATGAAGTTGATCACCCAATTTTCCCTGTCCCTCCGGCTTTTGTCTGGCCGAGCGTTGACTTCGGCTCGGACCCTTGCTTGGTTTCCGGCTTGGTCTCTGTCATTCGCCTGATATTCTCTTCCCTTTCAATTGGCTCTCTTTTCACCTTTCCAACAGCATTTCACTTGGCCTCTCGAAGAGGAATCTCCTTCCGAACCCTCTGCGTAGTCAAGGAGTAAACCATCCCATGCACATCTTTTCACTTCCTGTCTCAAATGGGTACACTCATTTGTGTCATAGCCTCATTTGTTGTTGTGATCACAAAATTTGGGGGAGTCTTTCTTCATATGGTAGTATTTTTCGGGTGGAGGGCTTCGAAACATCCCTTTATGGATGAAGTGAATCTCAATTAGGGACTTGGTTAAGGGAATAAAGATTTCAAACCCTTTTTCGTGTGGTCGTGCCTCTTTGACCTCCGATCAGAGTGTTTAGGTCCCTTTTCAGGCTATCTACCCCCCTACCATTTCCTCTTTGTAGCCTCTTCAATTTTCAAATACTGCTCTATGATTTCCTGTAACTGCGGTAGGGTCTTCGATTTCTTTGAGATTATCTTTTTGTATAGGTTGAGATTTGACAACCCATTCATATACCCAAGAATTACCCCTTCCTCCGTCTGATTGATTACGCTAAGGCTCTCATCCACATATCGAGGGTAGAATGCCTCTGTCGACTCGCTCAACCTCTTCTTGCTTTGGTAAAGCTCTATTAAGGTTTTTGTGAACCTTTTCTTTTGAAAAAATTAACTCAAAGGGGCCTTTCCGAAGTCTCTGTATACGTGTAGCTTCCCTCTGCCTAGCTTGTTGAACCATTCATGGGCTTTCCCTCGGAGGTAATTTTTGACCAACTTGCATGTTAGGTGTTCATTGAAGTCCATTGAGTTCATCAAACTAAGGAATGTCTGCATGAACTCGCGAGGGTACAAATATCCATTGTATATGGGGAACCCTTTGGGTGGTTTCATTTCGCTGGACCACCTGGCAGTCACTATTGTGGGACTGAAAGGAGATGTTACGACTGGTCCTGTAGGCCTGATCATCCTGTCTAGTTCTCTTGTCAAAGAGTTTCTCAGTCCCCCTCTCAACCGTGGATCTCTGTATGAGCTGGGACAAACCGGAGCATCCAAGCTTGGGGGCATACGGAGGAGGCGATTTGAAGCCATTTACCCTGAGTACAACCCTCCTCCTGCTGAGCCTTAATATAACCCTGGCCGGTAAGGATCGTAGCGGGGGACCTTAGGATGGAGTCCTTAATTTATTTGGCTTTCGAAATGCAGGAAAGTTCCTATTGGCCCTACCATTGAATGTGGAAAAGTATATCTTGGCACCAAGGGCACCGAGATAGGCGTCAAGATTGGCATGGAGTATGCCATTGTTTATCGCATGCTCAGGAGTGTTGGCTATGGCTGTGTGAAGGCCCCAACATTGGCTTGATAGGACACTCCCAGAGGGATGTACGACTGTAATGTTGGCTTTAACACTGGGGGCATCAAAGGTTGGGGCCCCACATGTTGTTGAATTACCCTTTGGTAGAGCATTGGAGGCTCCACTTGATAGCCAGTGGATCTGAGGGCTAGAGCCCAAGATGCTAGATCTTGCTATGGTGGGGACCCCTCCTTGCTCGTACCCCTTGATGCTCAAATAGCCCCTCTCAAGATCTCTATTTTCGAATCCGATGTAGCCTCCGTGAACTGCGGTTCGTTTGCCCTTTATTGGCACGCCTGTCTTTGTGAGGTAGGAGCTTCAGCTCCATCTACCCAGGGTTTAACGCTGACCTCCATGGTCTGCTTATTTTCATGTGGAGCAAGTACTCTCACCTTGGGCCATCCCAAAAGGATTTACCCAAAGGGCAAAGCTATGGACTTAAGGTCGGCCACATGGGTATTTAAGCCCATGCAGATTTACACATTATCAATGAGCCCTTCATTTCATGGTGCGTTGCTCTAAACATAAGTCACCAGTTCACCCCTGTGGCCCACCTACAAGCAAACAAGCAGACATAGGTGGCAAATAGGATGATTGTCCATGGCCTAAAAAAGAAGGTTGGGATAGACGAAAAGAGAGTGGGAGAAAGAGCTGGTAAGTGTGCTATGTGCATATAAGACCACACCCAGAATGGCCACGGGGGAATCTCTCTACAAGCTATGTTTTGGGACGGAGGCAATCATTCCCCCAGAAATTGTTGTGCCAAGTAGGAAAATAGTTGAATCTCTGAGCCAAGATGGAACGATGAGGCAATTAGGGAAAACTTAGAAAGACTGAATGAACTCAGGGAGAAGGTGGCTCCGAAGGAAGCTGTGTACAAGTCATAGATGGAACAACATTATAACAGTCAGGTCCAACCGAGATCTTTGAAAGTGGGAGACCTCGTGCTAAGGAAAAATGAAGCTAGCAGGGCCTAGGGGCAGAAAAAGCTAGATGCAGAATGGGAAGGAACGTACAGGGTGATAGTGCTGGGAAAAAGAACCTACAAGCTAGAGATGTGGGATGGAAGGCCAATACTTCGCATGTGAAATGTGGTTTACCTGAGAAGGTACTATGCTTAAGTACCTGTAAATATGAAAATGTATTTAGCATCCTGTAGACAGGTGAGACAGGATTCCTGAAATGATGCTTTTTGCTATTGACAGATTTGGAATGCAGGAAGTAAAATGTTTGAAAGAATCTATTAAACGGCCCTTGACCACAACCAGGGAATTATGAGCCTGTTCCAGGCTGAAGCTACACCCGCTGACTCCTGCTGCTAATGAACCAGTCGAAGAAAATGAGCCTCGACCAAAACAACAGCTGGGAAATGATGAGCATGTACCAGGATGAAACTATATCTGCTTACCGTTACTGCCAACGGAGCAATCAAAGATAATGAGCCTCGACCACAACTGCAGCTGGGGAACGAAGAGTCTTACCTTGGGCGAGGCTGTAACTGCTGGCTCCTGTAGCTAGTGAAGCAAGCAAAGAAAACGAACTCCGACAATAGCCACACCTGGGGAATGATATACCCAACCCACACCAAAGTACAAATCTAGCTCTAACAGCTAGGTGACCATTGGCAGGAAGTAAAATGGCCGAAAGAATCTATTAAACGACCCTTGGACACAACCACAACCAGGAAATGATAAGCCTGTTTCAGGTTGAAGCTGCACCCGCTGGCTCCTACTGCCAGTGGGCCAACCAAAGAAAATGAGCCTTGGCCAAAACCATAGTGGGAAATGATGAGCATGTACCAGGCTAAAACGGTACTCGCTAGCCCTTACTGCCAGCGAAGCAGTTAAAGAAAATGAGCCCCGACCACAACCTCAGCCAGGGAACGAAGGGCCTTACCTTGGCTGAGGCTGTGACTGCTGGCTCCTGCTGCCAGTGGAGCAAGCAAAGAAAACGAACCCCAAAAATAGCCACACCCGGGGAATAACAAACCCAACCCAGGCCAAAGCACAAATCTGGCTCTAACAGCTAGGGGACCGTTGGTAGGAAGTAAAATGACTGAAAGAATCTGTTAAATGACCCTTGGCCACAACCACAACCAGGGAATGATGAGCCTGTTCCAGGCTGAAGCTGCACCCGCTGGCTCCTACTGCCAGTGGACCAGCCAAAGAAAATGACCCTCGACCAAAACTACAGCCGAGAAATGACGAGCATGCACCAGGCTGAAACTGTAGCCGCTGGCCCTTACTGCCAGCGGAAGAGTCAAAGAAAATGATCCCCAACCATAACTGTAGCTGGGAAACGAAGGGCCTTACCTTGGCTAAGGTTGTGACTGCTGGCTCTTGCAACCAGTGAAGCAAGCAAAGAAAATGAACCCTGACAATAGCCACACCTGGGGAATGACAAACCCAACCTAGGCCAAAGTGCAAATCTAACTCTAACAGCTAGGGGACCATTGGCTGGGAACAAACGAACAAAGAAAATAAACTTGAGTCATAGCCACAGTCGGGGGATGGCACAACAAGTTCAAACTCTGGCTCCAACAGCCAGCAGATTGCATGCTAGGATCTTGCCAAAAAAAGAGAAAGAGAAAATGTTTTGACAAGTAAGAAAATTGTAAACTAAAGAGTCCCAACAATGACTTAACAGAAGGGTCATGACGAACCCTAAGAGCGGAAACAAGCAAAAAGGAACATTGAAAAACCAAGCTGAAAAGGAACACCTTAAAAGTAAGATGCAATTTCACAACGAACAAGCATGCATGAAGGAAAAAAAAAACCAAAACAAAGAAAAACTCAAGAGCAAATAATCTCTAAAATCCACTTCAAGGTAGATGATGCAATTTCATCAAAAGGGGGAAAAATGGCACCCCATACCATCACTCTAAGAGGGGGGGGGGGGGGGAAAGGGCACCCAACATCATCAGTTTAAAGGGGAAAAAGGACACTCCAAAACAACACAAAAAGTACTTGTTCAAACCCCTTATGGGGCAATAAAGACCAAAATAAAATTAAAGTTTAAGAAATAGCAAGATATTAAGGCTTGGCAGCATCAAAGATATCATTCTTGTCAACAGTCCGGGCCTCCCCCTCCTCACCAAAAGCTTGGGCCACCACCTCGTCAGGACCACCAGGGCCGGTAGCTTGTTTGGGCTCACTAGAAGAGACAACATCAGGCTCAGGCTGCTTACCGTCCAGATCCTAGTGATCAAGCTCATCGAGGGTCATGTCAGGATGCAGGCTAGAGAAGTAGTCGGTAAAGCCATGCTCCCGGAAGGGAACAAAGACCCCACCAAGGCGGGAATGCAACTGCTTCTCATCCTTGATCTAAGTATAGAGCTTGATCCCCTCCATCATGGCCTGGCCCAACATCTCAAAGGCTCTCTGACTCCTCACTACATAGGAGTTCTGACTCAAGAAGCCCCTAGTAAAAGCCCAATCGCAAAAGGGTTTCAACCCAGCAATTTTAGACTTAGCCTTGCCCAGAAAGGTGTCCAGCGAGCCAGAGACCCCTGTTTTCAGCTTTAGATCCTGCTCTAGCTCACCAATCTTCTGCACCTTACGTGCCAGATCAGCGCTCGCCTGCTTCAGGGATGCTATCCCACGCTGAAGCTACCCAACCTCATGATGCAGGCTGTCGAGATCCATCTGCACGACTTTAGCAGAGCAAAGAACTTGAAAGTAGTGAAGAAAATACAGTAAGCACGTGAGCCACTAATAAAAAAGAAAAGAAACAGAAAGAGGAAAAAAGTTACCTCTAGGGTAGCCAAGACAGATCGGTCCGAGGCTGAAGAAGTGGACAACCTAGCCACATTTAAGGCACACTCCCTAAGACAAGTTTTTAAATAGCAGACTAGGACAACCTCAGAGATGAATTTGGCATGATCGGAGACATTACACATAGGAGCAGGGTTTCATGCGGCCCTGTGATGAGGGACCACGATGAAGAGGCAGAGTGGATATCACTGAGTGAAGTGGTTGAGCCATAAAAACCTAAGAGTTTGGCAGCAGAACATGATGAGAAGCTGGTGTCTATGAAACCTCCTCCTCTGCCACAGTGGAAAACTCATCGGTGTTGGCGGTAGCAGAGCCAGACCCCCGATCATGGTGAGGCTTCTTACCAAAAACCTATCGTCACTAACCTTGGTGTCAGACAACAACTTAATGGTTTGGGTCTGTCGGTCAACAACACCCTCCTCGTACCCTGTGGGCTGGACCAGGTGGTTGCTGGCAGCTTGCCTTTGGATCTTGGAAAGGTTCCCAATGAAGCTGGCAATCAACATGTCTAAAGAAAGAAAGGAAAAGAGGGGTGAGGAATCCAAAAGGCTAACAAAGAAGAAAAGACAAAGCACAATTAACAGATAAGAAAAAGATCAATATAGTAAAACTTAAAGTAGAAAAGCACCCGAACAATGGCGAACCCGTACCCCACGAATAGTCAGGGCCGCCAAGGGGGATAAACTCAATAGGCAAGAAGGGCATACCAACAGCCACCAGGGCCACATCCCGTAGAACCAAGCTAGCCTTCACGTTAATTTTCTCAAGAGGAGAAAAAAGATGCCGCAAGGCAACCGTATCTATTGCACTGGGATGAGTGCTCAGAGTTTATTTCGGGCCAGCCATCTTGCCCTTTCACCAAAGCTGGACACCATTTCATCATCTACAAAAGTAAACCTGCACCTCCACTCGATTCTAGTAGGAAGCCAGACCAGGAGCTTGACCCCATCCAGTCGGAACTTGAAGAAGGTCCAATCAGGGGGCATCCTGGCCAAGTGGCAAAAAACACAAAACAGGGTCACAGAAGGCTCTATGTCCAAAAGGTGATACAATACCTCAAAGCCTAAAAGAATCTAGATGGAATTTAGGGGAAGTTTGGTGAGTTTCATTTTGAAAAAAAGCTATTACAGATTGAAAAAAGGTAGACATGGGAAAACCGAGGCAGCAACTCTCTAAAGTTTCCAAATACACTACAGTCATTCCCCTTGGCACGTCTAAGACTGTTTAGGTGAACTCTGGCTGAGAGACGTAATCCTTCATGTCAACAAACCTGACCCCTCTAGCGAATAATGTGGATTCTATGATCCTGCAAGTGACGCGAAGGCGCATGTCATAGTAGAATCCTTTTTAGGGGGGACCAATAGTAGACCCCATGGTATCAAGAGAAGAAGAGAAACAAAGAAAAGAAGGAAGAAAAAGAGAAGACAGGAAGAAATACCTGAGAGAAGGGACAATTTTTAGGAAGTAAGAAATGGAAGTTAGAAGATGCAATGAGGAAAAAGAAAGAGTAAAAATGAGTTGAAATTTGAAAATTAAATGACAGACAAAAAGGCTATCCTTGGGAGATGAGAAGACAACATCATAGAGAAACCACCTCGAAAGAATGGAATATTAATGGCCATGTGCATAGAAGCGTCAGAACGAGGGATATGTGGCGGGCATTAGGGCAAGTAGCATAACTGCCGATACATATCTTGCCAAAGAAACGTTGTAAGGTACAACACTTTCAAATTTTGGGAGATGAAAATTTTTTCCCACCAAGAAGTGGCACATGCGTAAGCCATGGCCTGCAGGAGCATGGTCTGTGCCCTGTATCTCGCCATCCCAGTTATGATTTTGGCCGGACAACCCATGACCCTGTGCTGTGACTTGATAGGTTCTTGGGCTGGGGGGACTTGATAATATATGGTTTGAAAGCCCACAACCGAAGTATCTTGGCCTAACTCAATGACGTTGGCCCAAGGAAAAGAAAAAACGGACAGAACATGCATTGATGGGAAGGCCAGTACAACCGATGTCCCATCAGCCACCAATTGCGGATATCAATGGAATAATCAGAGAACCAAGGTAATATTTACACAATCTAAATACTATTCACTCTTGAATTCTCCGATATGATAAACATGGCTGACCAGAACATCGGAGCAGGCACGGCTAACCGCCTGCCTGCCTGACCTTAGCCTATCTGTTTTGTAGGTGCCAGCACGAATTGGACCAAAGGAGATCACAGAGAGACGATCAACAAAAATTGGCATTAACACATTGAGATGCTAACTAAATATTACAATATTAAAATAGAGATACACAAAAACACTATTCTATATTAAAATACTAAACAAATGTCTATGTGGTATTGAGAAGGGCACACCAAAGATAAATGGTTCTCACAGTGTTTCCATAATGTAGCCACAATAATATCGACCCAAAACTACCATAAAAATCAATCACAGTGAAGTATCAACTGAAACGCATGTAAAAATGTTTTATCCACACTTCTGATCAAACATCTAAGGCAATTAAAACAAATAAAATAAACTCCCCAACTAAAGATCTGGTTCATCTCCATTTAACCTGTTAAGACTATTTCCCTAAATTAGGAGACTAAAACCAATCATTTTAATTGCAAAAATTATTTTCGTGAACATATAGAAATAAATGATAATGCATAGAATTATCTCTAACTTGACCCCAAAAGGCTCCAAAGACAAATTAGATCAAATTAACAATATAATCTGCCTGAACATTCTAATGGACCAAAGTCTACAAATCTGAATTTAAAATCATAGAAATAACAATATCGCCAGATTTAGATTTCTCCTTACCATCTCTTTGGATATCAAATTTGAAGTCAATTAAATTTTACCAAACTACAGGCTTCTTGGAAAACAAGTATTGACAGAGATAATTCCTATCTGATACTTAATTCCAAAAAACCATTTAAGAAAAGGCCAAAAAAACTTCAAAAATAGGAAGAAAATCAAACGAAACCAAATACCAAAAATACTCAAAAGTGGCGTGGGGTGGGGGAGGCGCCGGTGAATGTGGGCTCATCCCCCCACCCTCAGGAAAGAGGCGGCATTAGGGTTGTAAGGGGGGGGGGTGGGAGAGGGTTTACGCATAAGAGAAAGATTACTCAAAAACATCTAATGTGAAAATGATCTAAAAGCTCTCAAATTTTATTTGTTTAAAAACTAGTGGAGTACCATCACGCATTGTGCGATATCATTAATTAAAATATTGGGATTATTATTTAAAATTTGAAATTTTAGTCATATAAGGAAAATTATATGAGTTATGAAGTGAAATAATTAATTTAGTTAGAAACTGCTAAATAGTAAATACAATAGAAATAGATTATTTTTATAATATTTCATTCAAATTATTGAAAAAGTAATTATGTATATATTGAAATTCATTTTAAAAGGTTACCATTGGTCTGACGTGAGGATATGCTGAGTAACAATAGTGCCAGATTGAATCAGCTTCAATGTGCTTTGTGCATTCGTGGAACACTGGTTTTGCTGCAATATGAAGAGCACATTGACTGTCACAAAATAGTCGCATATGATAAGTGTACATAACCCCTAAGTATTTCAGTAAAGACTTAAGCCATAACAACTCATAACAAGTAACAGCCATAGCACGATACTCCGCTTCAGCGGCTTCAGTGGAAAACCAAGAAACAATAGGTTGCTTCTTAGTCTTCCAAGAAAGTGGAGAATCACCTCATCACAAAATATCCGAAAAGAGAACGTCGGGTAATCGGGCATGCAGCCCAATCCGAATCACAATAAGCAGTCAACTGTAACACACTACTGGAAGAGAGAATAAACCTTGACCAGAATGACTCTTCAGGTAGTGCAACACCACGAACTGCAGCTTACCAGTGAGGAACACAAGAGGACTTCATGAACTGCGCAAGTGTATTAACCGAATAACTAAGCTCAAGACGAGTAATGGTCAAGTATATCAGGCGCCCAACCAGACGCCTACACTGCTCAGGGTCATGGTAAGCTGGACCTTCAACACGTGCCATATTATGTTGTTGCTCCATCAGAAAGTCATTCGGTTTAGAAGCGGATAAAGCTGTATCAGAAAAATGTCCAAAACATATTTCCATTGCGATAGAAATATCCCCTCTGGTCTTCAAGCAATCTCTATGCCCAAGAAATACTTAAGCAAACCAAGGTCTTTAATATGGAAACAAGAACTCAAATATTTCTTGATCTCGGAGATGAGCGCAGAAGAACTACTAGCAATGACAGAATCATCCACATAAACCAGAATATGCAAAGAAACTGATTTACGGGGAAAAGACAAACAAAGAGTAATCAACCTTACTCTGAACAAAACCAAATGCTTGTAAAGCCTGAGCTAATTTGGCAAACCAATTTCCAGGAGCTTGGAAAAGACCATAAAGAGATTTCCAAAGGCGACATACCTGACCGTGGGGCGCAGCATAGCCTGGTGGGGGTCACATAAAAACCTCTTCATGCAAATCACCATGCAGGAAAGCATTATGGACATCCATTTGATGCAATTCCCAACCATGAATGACCGCAACAGATACGAATAGGCAAATAAAACTCATCGTCGCAACCAGAGCAAATGTCTCAGTATAATCAATCCCTGCAACCTGCTAATTCCCGAGAACCACTAGGCATGGCTTATGATGTTCAATAGTACTATCCGACTTGAACTCTGTCCGGTAATCCCATTTACAACAAATTTCCTTCTTATCTAGTGGCGGAGAAGCCAAAGTCCAAGTCTGATTGCGCTCAAGTGCAGTAAGTTTGTCTGACATAGAATCTCGCTAATGAGTATACTGAGATGCCTCAAAATACGTAGTGGGATTTGCACTAGATGTTATTTCACCCAAAAATCTATAATGCGTACTAGAAAAATTATCACAGTTTACATAATCAGTAAGAGGATAGAGAACACCTGAGGATAGTGATGGCACATGGGTGAACGTACGTCGGGGGGGGCCTTTAGTTGTAAGAGCACATGTATAATCATCACAACCATAGTCTTCCAAATAAGGAGGTGGTCGGCAAGCACAAATACTTTCTCTAGTAGGTGGCAACTTAGCGGCAGAACTATCCGGAGCTGGAGATGCTGCAGAAGGAGGCTAGGCAGGCGTAACGTGAAGTGCATGGGAATCCTTCATCGGCGTGTGACTTGGCACATGAGATGGAAGATTCCTAGGAGACGTAATGTTCGACCAAGCTTGAACGGGATCCAGCAATGGAACCACGTCTGCCAGGGATGAGCCGTTGTGCACCAGTGGATCACTGCCCGCGTCGGTCGGCATAAGATATCGGGTAACGGCTGACAATGACTGAACGTGTGTGATATGAATCTCCTTATGAAGACTCACGATTGTGGAATTAATATCTTTGATCTAGTGAAGGGATCTCGCAAACCCTCACTATCTCGCACGAAATTCAGGTGTCTAGCCCTCGGGGTACGCCTAATCTCAACTTGCTTTCAAACTAGCCCTTGGGATCATATTACAAGGTTTATTTATACTTAACTAGCCCTCAGGGTTAAGCAATAATGGAATATATCGTAAGCAAAGGGTATGAACTCAAAAGTTTGTATATTTGATTGATAAAAGTGGTGAGAAATTTGTCCAAAGGCCTCCCCATTTATAGGGTAGATTTTGGCCATAAACCATAATCACAACTGGAAACTGAATTGACTTATGGCAGCTTTAAGAAGCTAAAACCATATCTAACTAAAATATCTAAAATAAATGGTAATCTAAGGTAATCTGGTCGAATTCTTCAAGAAGTAACCTTGAAGAATATTACCTTATCTAATCTTACCAAATCTAATTCTAATCAAATCAGAACTAAATATTCTAAACACTAATTAAAATATACCAAAACTCTTCCTGGCCAACATGGCTGAGTTAATAGGCCTTATTCTAAGATAAAATAAATTACAAATGATCATACAACCTCATTAAAAAACCCAATGGAAAAAATAGTATAATGCTATCATCCTAAAAACCCTAATTAAATAAATGAATTTCGAAATCCTGATTCGTATCCTTCCCTCTGAGGTTGAAAATTTTCGTCCTCAAAATGTGAACGATCTTTAAAAATAAATGTAGATAAACATACTAAGCCATCCCTGTGATGAACTGCTGATAAAACAGTGACTTGATGCAGACTATGCAGTGACTGTGAGCTGACAAGGCTAAAATTTCTTTAATTTGCGAGAAGGGAAGAGCTAGCAAGAAACAGAACTTAACTCGTGATAAATGGAATATTTCACGAAAAAATACCAACTTATGATATGAATAAGTGTGTTGCGATAAAATAAGATGTGTGCTGCGAGAAGATGCTAAACTCGCGTGAAACTGGCTTTCTAGCAATAAATGAAGCCTCCCGCGAGATGAGGGATACAACTCAAAACTGCGCGCGTTTAAAGCACGCACCTTAAAGGGCTTGCGCACATGAATCCTATGCGTACCTGCTATTCTGCGTGTGCATGTCCCGCTCTAACTTGTTATTCAACTTTGATGAAAACCTTTTGCACCAACTCCTCTTCATCGGATTCGAGATGAATGGGAACTTGTAGACGCACGTTAAACTAGGAATGGAAAATTACTTCACGTCGGAGGAAAAAAACTTGAGGATTCGCCAGAGTTGAAGCTCGCTCTTAAAGATCCTAAAGACGATTGATAAAATGGAGAAGAAGATAAGAAAATCCTCGCAGAGGAAGCCATCCGACCAGAGAAGATGAAATAGGATTTGGAGAAGCTCGTCGGAGAAGATTAGAGACGTTGAAACTGAGAAGATCGGAGACGGTAGCTTCTGGTAGATGTTGGCTTTGGATGATCGGTTGGAGATGGAGTTGGGCAGCGGATGGAAGTGTCAGTCTGATCGAAGATGAACGGAGTGGTGGCGGCCAGGATTCCAGTGGTCGGTGGATCTCTGGCGGCGGAAGTTGCTTGAAGAGTTTATTTATTTTAAAAAATATTTTGAAAATAAATTCAAACAAAACTTGATATCCATGTTTAATTTTCGACCACCAAGGATTTTTTGCTTTGCTCTGATACCAATTGATATGAATCTCCTTGCGAAGACTCATGATTGTGGAATTAATATCTTTGATCTAGTGAAGGGATCTTGCAAACCCTCACTATCTAGCCTAAAATTCAGGTGTCTAGCCTTTGAGGTATGCCTAATCTCTACTTTCTCTCTAACTAGCCATCAGGATCAGATTACAAGGTTTATTGACACTTAACTACCCCTCGAGGTTAAGCAACAATGGAATAGCTAGCAAGCAAAGAGTATGAACTCAAAAGGTTGTATATTTGATTGATAAAAGTGGTGAGAAATTCATCCATAGGCCTCCCTATTTATATGGTAGATTTCGTTCCTAAACCCTAATCACAACTGGAAACTGAATTGACTTATGGAAACTTTAAGAAGCTAAAACCCTATCTATCTAAAATACCTAAAATAAATGGTTAGCTAAGGTTATCTGGTCGAATTCTTCAAGAAGTAACCTTGAAGAATATTACCTTATCTAATCTTACCAAATCTAATTATAATCAAATAAGAAATAAATATTCTAAATACTAATTAAAATATACCAAAACTCTTCTAAGCTAACATTGATGAGTTAATGGGCCTTATTCTTAAAATAAAATAAATTACAAATGATCACACAACCTCATTAAAATACCCAATGGGAAAAGTAGTATAGTGCTATAATCCAAAAAACCCTAATTTAATAAATGAATTTAGAAACCCTAATTCGTATCAGGTGGCGACCGGCGGCGGAGCTCCGCCACCGGCCGCCGACAAAGGACCGACAGCGACTGGCGGTGATGAGGAGGCGGGCAGTGAGGTGGTGCTGCTGCCGGGTTCTTCTAATGAGGTCGATGTCAGAGTTGCAGAATGTGGGAACTGGTCTTAAAAATAATTGGCATCCCAATTGGTAAATATTACGTGGGATTCCAAGTCAAAAATGCAATAGCCTTTCTTTCATGTAGGATAACCAAGAAACAAACAACGCCGACTTCTTGGTGCAAACTTGTCATGATATCTGGAAACATGAGTAGCAAAACACAACCATTCATAAACTCTAAAGGATGAGTAGTTTGGAGTTTGCCCATAGAGCAACTTAAAGGGAGTACGACAATTGAGATTCTTTTTCGGTGTCTGGTTAATCGGATAAGCAGCAGTAAGATCACGTTCTCCCCAAAAATCAATTGGAAGACTAGTTTGAAACTGTAAAGCACGTGCCACATTGAGTAAATGGCGATGCTTTCTTTCAACTCCACCATTCTGCTATGGTGTATCAACCATAGATGTCTAAAAAATGATCCCAGGTGCAGTAAAATGAGATCTTGAAGGCAAAAATTCAGTTCCATTATTAGCCCAAACACGGAGTATGGTTCGGCCCCACTGGTTCTTCACCAAAGCACAAAATTCCAAATATCTAGAAGCTACTTTTGATTTAGTCACTAATAAATAAATCCAAACAGCTCAGGAATAATCATCAACTATAGTTAAAAAATAAAATGCACCACTAGAAGATGGTGTTCTATAAGGACCTAAAATGTCATAATGAATTAATTGAAATAGTGCAGTAGCATTTATAGAACTCAATGGAAAACTATGTCTAGTCTGTTTTGCTCTATAGCATATAGAGCAAGGAACAAAAGTCGTATTAGTGCTAAAATCAATAGCAGAAATATAAGATAACACCATGGAGGAAGGATGTCCAAAGTGCTGATGTCATAAATTAGAAGAAGACACAGAAGCAACTGTTGGAAGACACTGCGGGATAGGAGGATTTTCACGAGTATCCAGTAGACGAAGCCAAAACACCACCCTTTCTGTTCACCCACGCCAGTCACTTTCCTCGTATTGATTTTCTATAAAATGCAATAGTTTTCAGTAAACAAAGCTAGACATTTCAAGGCAAATAACAATGTAGAACATGATAATAAGTTGCACCGCAAAGTAGGTATATATAGCACATGAGTAAGGGTGATAGCACCAAAGAAAATAGAACCATATTGCGTAGTGGATGACAAAAGGCCAGTAGTAAGATCAGTAAGAGAACCCTTGTCACCAGTCATGTGATACGAGACTCCTGAATCAAGTATCCAAGGTAAAGTAGACTTACCAGACTCATTGACAATAAGAGAATTGAACTAATTAAATAAATGTATGGTCGTGCTCCAGTGGTCATCAGACAGGGCAGGGCCAAAATTGGATATGGTAGGGACGTGGCCAGAGGAAGCCGCTGCCACTAGGCCAGGCGGTAACATGGTGCACCGGTGAATGACGGTGGGAGTGGAAGTGCCGTGGTGGAGCCTCCGGTCACAGCGGCGACGGTCGGTTGAGAGGCCGGTGTCATCCTCTTGGCGCCGCTAGCTTTCTCCTTCAACTCCTTAAACCATTCTGGTACACTAGTGATCTGGAAATAGAAATCCTTATCGTGACCCTTGCAATGACAATGTGTACAAACAAGATTCTTGCAGTCAGATGCAGAAAGAACAACATGTGAAGAACTTGCAGGTGGTGGGAATCATGCATCATACGCCATGGAGTTAGAAGAAAGCTCACGAGCTCGCATGATATCTCGATGATTCTCCTCCTGGGTAACAAGGGCATATACGTTTATGACAGGTGGCATCAGATAAATGCTCATGATATGCTATCGCAAGGTGTGAAAGCCTTCATCAATGCCAGAGTTGAATTGGTAGATCAAATCTTTTTCTCTGTTTCTCTCTCGAAAGGCTCTCACAAAAATATTGCAATGGTACAGTGCCCTGCTCTCTTCACAGTCACAAACTAGAGGAGGCCGCATGTAGTGATAACCTGCAAACAACTTCTTTAGTTTGCCAAAGTAAATGTTGATGGGCTGACCATTCTACCTGCAACTCTGAATTGACTCTTGCATTTGCAAAAATTTCATACCATCACTAAGAATAAATTGTGCCTTCAGGTCATCCCACATTTCCTTAACCATGGAAAACAAACTTGTAGAAGATCTCAACAGCGGATCTAGGGTTTGCAAGATCCAACAGTCAAGAGTAGCATTAACCTCGGGCCAATCAGCAGCATAAGGATGACCATCCTGGGGTTTGGTAATGGATCCATCAATGAACCCAATCTTGTTCTTAGCAAGGAATGCACGACACATCGCTTCAGACGATTCAATGTAATTTTATCGACCTTTCAGCATGTTCTGTATAAGCTGTAAACCTGGATCATCGCCGGAGCCAATAAAGTAAGGATCAGTCGACACACGACCAATAGGTACAGTAGTCTGAGAGCCAGATTGCAATTGCAACTGCTTCAGTAAAGTCACAATCACATCATAAACACTCATATCCTAAAGCTTCAGAACCTCAGAAGCAGCATCAATACCAACATGTTCTTTGGGAATTCTTCCAGAGGCATACATAGTGTAAAATCAGGTACAGATCTGGAGCAGGTACAATAACCAATGACGGATCAGATGAGTAAGACGTGATGACACGTGGAGATGACGGCGACAGTGCGTGAGACTTTGGATTGGTACGTGGGAAGCAACGCATGATCAGATCGAATGGTGGACGGAGCGGATCACCACAATGGGATGACGAAGGCGGTGATCGGCAGACAGTGGAAACGGTGAGCAAAAAAGGCGGTCGAGATAGTGGCGTGTGAAGAAGAAGCGCGGCTGATGGATGGCGCTGGAGCTCGGTAATGGTAAGAAAGTTTTCTTTAGGGTTTCAGGATTTTAGGCTCTGATACCATGTAGAAAATAAAGGTTATAATATGTGTTTGTATTCATGATCTCAGGATACATTATATAGTAGTTCAGGATACCTATACAAGCTGGAAAAAGGTAATAGAATATAATTAAAATTACGAGTAATATTCTAATTCCTTAATAATATCCAATTTCATTATAATGACATACATGCTACACCTACCTAAACAAAATTTGAAATGAATTTATTTGAGTTTGACCTGATCAAAGAGGATGCATACAAACCAAACTAATTCAAATAGAACCCAATAAGAATCAGATTTAAAAATTTATACTTAAGTTGTACCCAGAACAAAAATATCCAAAAGAAACCCAATCTAACCTAATATTTTTAAAACTATTTGAAAGAGAGCTGAACTAAACACATCCAATTGAAACTCGATGCACATCGAATAAAAATGTATCGAATCATACCCGAACTAATAAATTCCACTCATGCCCAAATTGTAAGATCGGTTTTCCATTACTAAACTTTGATTGGAAGGCCATTTGATTTATTATTCATTTTTTATATAAAAAATCAACAAAAAATATATTTAAAAGGTCAAGGTTGCAAAATTACATGAGCTCCATGATTTAATCACATGAAATTGAAACATATAGGTCAAGTAAACGTATATTATGAAAAAAAAAATTAAATTAGGGAAGATGTAAAAAAGTACAAGAATATAAATTAATTTATTAAAATTTAAAAAATAAAGGAGAAAATATCACTGCGGAAATAAAAAGTTAAACTCCAATTAAATAAAATATACTAAATCTAGGAGTGGCAAATTAAACTCGTAACTTGCGAGTCAAGCGACTAATCCATTTCTACACCCATACGTGTTTGGATAAAATGAGTAATGAGTAAAAGGGTGACTGATCAAATGGTAACTGAAACATATGGGTTGGACGGATCGGGTATACAGGTTGACAGCGAGTTTACCCATATGTATCAATATATGAATTGAAACTCACATGTTTATCCATTTGGGTCAATAAATGGGTTGAAACTTGTGGATTTATCCAAATGTGTTGGTATATAAACTCACTTACCCGTGGGTTTACCGATATGAGTTCGTATATAAACCTGTATGGATCAATCTATGGGTTGAAACCCGTAGGTTTACCCATTTTTTACTTGTGGGTTGGATGATCAGTGGGTTGAGTGGGTTTCAAATCAATCCAATTTTGACCTGACCCATTTTTTACCATTATTAAAATAGGTCAAAATGAGCCATACTCATATTTTTTTATCACCCATATTACCCGATTCATATTTGACCCGTCTGCCGATTTACCACTCTTAAGGACATCAATTTTTTTATTTGAAAAAGTGTATCTTTTGCTAATGCACTACTGGAAAACATGTAAATAGGCACCGGCATGTCAATATTAGGAGAGCAATACCGGTGCTAGGATTATCATAGGTACCGGTAATTTGGAAAATGAACCAAAATACCGGTGCCTATCAATAAATCCTGAACCGATTCACTAACTAGCGGTGCTAGATACCAGCGCATTTGAAGAAAAAAATGTCTGAATTTGATAATTTCTAGCACCGATTTTTTCTGAATGATTAATATCGTTGCTTGTACCGGTGCATATGAATAAATCCAGACAGGGTCACTAAATATTGGTGCTATACCGGTGCCTTTGAAGAACAAATGTCCGAGTTTGATATTTTCTAGCACCAATTTTGTCTGAATGACATATAGCGGTGCTAATACCAATGGGTATGATCGGAATAGTTATTTTAGCGAGTAAAATTGTGGTGGGAGAACAGCTAGTACTGGTATATGTTATAATATAAGGTCTGCATTTAATACTCACCTACTCTTTTTTTGCAGGTAAAAAGTGGATTTTTGGGAGAGATGGTTCATTCATTAATATGTAGAAGGGCCTGTTTGTGATATTTGGTGGCCATAGTGTAGTTCACAAATAATGTGTAGAAGTAATCATTGTTTTTATTTGAGACCCCTCTGTTCCACTGTTCATGCCCAAATTGGCAAGTCTCAATCGTTTCTTGGTGAATTGCACTTTGGTGTTGCCAATTTTGTGATTCAACGTTTCCAACATTCTTGGAGGGACCTAAGTGCAAAAAGTAAAAAGTTTACTAAAATCTGCTCGAATGTGATCCTACCAAATACACCCTAGTGTTTTTTCCCGGGCTATAAGGGAATATGTATAAAAAATAGGGCACAAGAACATATCCATAATCTTATCCGATTTCATTTTGTAACTTCTAAGTAATCAACCATGAGTTACTTTGGAACATGTACTAGAATTTTTCAATATTTCACCAAAATTTTATTTTATTTTATACTTCTATATTTAGGCAAGAATAACAAAAATCATGTATTTTAGAGCAATGAGTAATGGGTGACACAATTTTGGTCATTTTGGGCCACCGTGTAATTTTTCAAGAATTTATAAAAGTAATTGATGTTGACTTTTGAGCCCCTTCCGATTACCCATACATTACGATATTATATTGTTTAATTGCATTTTGGTGCCACAACTTTTGTGATTCGACAACTCCAACTTTCTTGGAGGGACCTAACATCAAAAAGTAAAAAATTTACTCGTAACTCCAAATTGAAACATGATGCTACCCTATACATTCCCGTTGTATTTTTCAAGACCGTAACAAAATATTTATCAACAATCAGACACAAGAATATATCCATATTCCTTTCCGATTTCCCTTTCTTACTTCTTAGTAATCACACTAAATTACTCTAGAACATGTACTAGCCTTTTCAACATTTCATCAAATAAATTATTTATTTTGTATTTCTATATTTATTCAAGAATAAAAAAAAAATCATATATTTTGGAGAGAAGGATAATATCGTAACAAATTTTTGGGTCACAACATAATTTTCCATACGTATGTTAGAGACTCTTCCGTTCACCCACTGTACCTCGAATTTCAAAGACGCAGTCATTTCTTATTTAATTGTGTTTTGATATCTAAACCTTTTTATTCACCACCTTCAAATTTCTTCTATGGACCTAATAGTAAAATTTAAAAAGTTAACTTAGAGATCAAATACTACCAGCATCGACATTGTTTTTCATTCACACCGATGCTACATTATGGAAGGCAAATCAATTTCCTGAATTTCAATTCAAAATTTTGGAGGGATTTTTCAAAATTTTGAAACATTGGATTCAACACTGGTAGCAGATACTTAGGGGCCGGTATGTACGCTGGTTCTCCATACTTAGAAATGTATTCCCAGATTTGCCCTCTGGTCCAAAAAGTAATAAATGTACCCCATTTAAGAGAAAAATAAAAAGGATCGAACTACCCACTCATTATTCAGCCGCTTTTCATATACATAGGCAATTTGGGTTTGCTCTGAGGTTCAAAAAATATTTTTTTAAAAGTCATTTAAAGAAGCCCTAAGCAGTTGCTTTCATATACGTAGCCACTACTAAGAGCCATTTAGGAACCGGTATTTGTACCGGTGCTCCATACTCAATAAAAAATGAGCCCAAGCTGGTTTCATTTGAAATATTGATTTCTTTTGTTGATTGAATCTCAACCATTAAAACTTTGTCTAGATAAACTAAATCTGAAACAGTAAATCTAACCCGCCCTCATTGCTCTCCCAATATCCTTCCTCTACCTCTTCTCCATCCTCTCCCTCCTCCTCCACCACCTCTCCCTCACTACTGGAAAATAGGTACATGCACATCAGTAAAAAATCATGAGTATAGAATACCAGTGTAGAAGTACACTATTGCATCGGTAAAACTCATTTTAACCATATTATCAGTGTCTTTGAATGCATACAAACCTGTGTAAGGTCTACCGGTGAAGGTTTTCATAATTTTCACACCGATTAAATGTATAGAAATGGTAACTACCAGTGCTATTGTATACTATTGCACCGGTAACAAAAGTACCGGTGTATGAACATGGTGAACTTGTCTTAATTCAGCGCCAAAAAATGTATTTTTTAAACCGGTTATATGTTTTACCGCTGTGTGAAAAATAATTGTGGGAAAATGGCAGAAATTATACATCGGTACCGTATAATAACAGTGTCTTTAGTCATGATTTTTCAAAAACACACACACACACATGCACACACCAATATTTGTCTTTTTACCGGTGTATAAAAGTGCATTTAATTATATTGGTGGGTTAAAAATGGGAATTTTGGGAGAATGAGTTCATTAATGACTTTTTTTGGTTGATGAAGGCATTTGTTTTTAAAATTAAAACCATCCTAGGATGGGGGGACTTTATTAGGCTTCCCTGGCCAAGCTTAATAAGCCAGAATTGGCTCGTAGTGTCTGAGAACTGTACAAGATACAAAAGGATCATTCGAAGATGATTGTAAAGCCTGAATTCTTGAAGTAGATGCTTACTTTCAAAAGTGGTAGTATAACCTTTTCTAAGCTAGAAGAAGAGCTATAGTTCATCTATGTACCTTAATTGACATACCGCGAACCGGTCGACGAATAAAAAATTCGAGACGCCTATTAGTCAACAGTATGCCAACCAAGAGATAACTCAAGTGCAAGATATCCCAATAGTTCAGTATAACAAAGCTGTAGTGAGGAGATCTCCAGTGCAGTAAAATGTGTAGAGTGCCTCCTTATAGCAATTCAACTCGCAATGCATGTATGATCCAACTCGCAATGCATGTATGATCCAACTCAGTTCCTTCCCTATCCCTCCAGACTGGCATATTACCTTAAATGAAATGAAGCAAGAAGCAGTAACCGAGCCAAATAGCAGCAAGAAAGGATACAGTAACAAAGTAGTCCTTCAAATCTATGTCCTATTGATGTCTATGTATGATCCAACTCGCAATGCAGGGAACCCAATGGAGTCTAAAAATAGCAATCCCCGAAGGAAATGAGGAATTGACCTAATATCAATATCCCCTTGCAAATTGTTTTTCCTAGCAAATTTTGCCAAAAAGTCAGCTGCCATATTAGCTTGTCTATGTATGTGCTGAATTGAATGAGATGCAAGAAGTACATGAAGTGTATTACATATGGAGAAGACTCTCCAGGGACATCTGTTAGGATTTAGAATGCTGTTGACCGCGGTTAAACAATCAGATTCAAAAACACATAATCCTAAGGCTAATTCTGAACAGATCTCATATCCCATCGTGATAGCCAGTAATTCAGCTTGCAGAGGAGTTGTACAATTCAGTTTTTTAACTCTGAGTTTGACCACCTCCCCCCTCCAGTCCCTTATAACTACTGCAGCAAAGGTAGGTCCAGTACTGATCCAAGAAGCATCTGTGTTTATCTTAAAGCCAGTGGTTGGTTTTTCCCAATTTGCTATAGTTATTGCAGGTCTATGTTTCTGATAAATTTTTGGAATGATGTTAGCCTGCACCCAATGTTTACGCTTCTCCCTGTTCCCTTGAATTTTATGAGCTGTGAAAATTGTGAAGAGAGTCTGTTTAATTTCATGGGTACAATTCTCACTTGTTAAAGTTCTATTCTCAAAAATGTATTTGTTTCTGCCCGCCCATAATGTCCAGATTGTAGTTATAAAAGCGGCATTTATCAGTTTGGAGTGTATTTTTTATTCCGCATTGTAAGATAAATAGTACTCAACCCTACTCTTAAGATTTGGAAAACTAATTTGTGGTAGCTTTAGTAGGGAGTGGATACTATACCAAACTGATAGGGATCCAGGACATGAGTTAAAGAAATGATCAAGATTATCCTTATTGCACAAACAGAAAGGGCATCTCGAAGCTAAATAAAATCCCATCCTACTTAGAACATTATCAAAGGGAAGGATACAGTTTAAAGCTCTCCAAGTAAGTATAGACATTTTACCAGGAATGTAAGAAGACCAGACCTTGTGAAAATGTGTGATTTCAGGGTTCCTTTGTCTGAGAATGTTGTATGCAGATCTGAAGTCCATACCAGCTGATCCTCATGAAGATGCTCCAACTTAACTTCCTGCAATATATGTATAATATTGGTAGCCAAATAAGGCTCCAGCCTTGGTAAGTGGGCAGATTTGTTATTAATGAAAGAACTAAGAGTAAGGTCTTCAAAAGGAATGTCCCTATCCTCAGGCCAGATATAATATAGTGCACCATTTCCCATCCAATTTGAATTCCAGAATGAACAGTCCCCTTTACCAAAGATGATCCTACTTAAACTGTTTGCCATTGGGGTTACAGACTTTATTCTACTCCAGATTTGTGATTGTTTATAAGTATCAGGTAGAGTCCATAACAAAGAGGACCATTGAGTCTCATTTCTCTGTAGCTTCCACCATAAATTACATGAGAAAGCATCCACTGTAGCTTTCAAATCTCTTAATCCTAAACCGTTTTCAATTACAGGGTAACTCATTCTTTTCCATGATCTCCAACATTTCCTACTCTCCTGATCTAATTTTCCCCAAATTAGACTAGATGCCATCTTTTCCATTATTTTTAGAACTATCCTAGGGGGTTTAAGGACTGCAAATAAATGTATTGGAATTGAGAGGAAGCAGTTATTGATCAGAATGATTTTACCAGCTAAAGTTAACCATTTATTCTTCCAATTGGTAATCATCTTTTCCATTCTCTCAATTACTGGCAAATAGTACACCTTTAAATTCCTACCAGAGAATATAGGGACTCCCAAGTATTTAAAAGGAAAGGAGCCTTTCTTCATTTCTAATATCCTTTTAACTACTTGGACTTTCTGCTGAGTAATTTTATGGGAAACATAGAATTCTGATTTAGCAAAATTAACTTTTTGACCTGAAGTGATCTCATAAGCCTTCAGAAAATGTTTAAAGTGTCTTAAGTTTTGTGGCTTAGAATTGAGAAAAACAGTCGTGTCATCCGCATACATAAGATGAGTAAGTGGAGAACATGTTCTGGGAAGATCAAAGTGCTGTAAATATCATATAGTGAACAATTTCCTCAAGCCCCTAGAAAAAGCTTCAGATAAAATATTATATAAGAAAGGTGAAAGGGGATCACCTTGTTTAATTCCCCTAGAAGAGGAGAAATAACCAGATATAACACCATTTATTAGAATTGAGAATTTAGCAGATGCGATGTTTAGCATGATCAGTCTAACAAATTTGCCATGGAATCCGAACTGAAGTAAAATGGAGTTAAGAAAAGACCAAGAGACCCGATCGAAGGCCTTTTTCATATCCAGTTTGATTATCAAATTTGATATCTTAGACTTTCGAGAGAGTAATCTTGTCATTTCATGCATTAGAATGACATTGTCTGAAATTTCCTTTCCTTTAAAAAAAGCACTTTGCTCAGGGGAAATAAGTAGATGCATTAAAGTTTTAATCCTCATCATTAACACTTTACAGAAAACTTTGTTAACAAAGTTTGATAGACTTATAGGCCTAAAATCTGCAAATGTATTACGAATGGCTTTTTTGGGTATTAAGGTGAGCCAAGTACTAGATATTGCCGTTGGAATGTCTCCAGTATTTAAAAAATCATTGGCAGCACCCAAGAGATCATTCTTAATAACATCCCAGAAAGTTAAGTAAAAATCTCCAGGGAATCCATCAGGGCCAGGTGAGCTATTTCTATTAAGATCAAATACTGCATCTTTCAGTTCATGTAAGTCAATGGGGTTCAGCCGGATTGAATTCTGTTGATCAGTTATCACCCTAGGAATCTCTTGAAGAAAGTACTTTAGATATCTCCCATCATTGTGATCAGTATCCTCAGTCAGAAGATTCTGAAAAAATTTTACTCC
This sequence comes from Rubia yunnanensis, assembly GCA_037428765.1. Classification (NCBI taxonomy): domain Eukaryota; kingdom Viridiplantae; phylum Streptophyta; class Magnoliopsida; order Gentianales; family Rubiaceae; genus Rubia; species Rubia yunnanensis. Next base: position 48,868,398 of record CM075070.1, on the reverse strand, counting down.
CTCATCTTTTATCAAGGTTGGATCAGTTATCCAGTTACCCTCACCATCTTTAATTTTAGTTATCCTAGCTCTAATTCTCTTTTCTTTAATCGTGTGGTGAAAATATCTTGTGTTTGCATCACCTTGCTTAAACCAGTTTACCCTAGCTTTTTGCTGCAGAAAAAAGTTGTATTCCTTCTGAGATCTGAGGAGTAAAGCTTTAGATTTCAATAGATCCTGTAAAACCAAATCTTCCTACAATTGCTGATATTGAATTTCCAATTCATTAACTTTTAGTTCAGATTTTTCTAGATTATGATTAACATTTCCAAAAACAGTTTTGTTCCATTCTTTAATTACTATCTTAAGCCTCTTTAACTTGTGTACAAAATTTTTTATTCCTACCATGGATGAGGGTAATTCCCAGTTAGAAGCAACAACATCATAAAATTCTTCTCTTTTAGACCACATCTGTTGGTATCTGAAAGGTCTTGGAGCTACCTCTACAACTGATTGAATAGATAAGAGAAGAGGGGAGTGATCTGATGTATTTCTGTTTAGAACCCGTATGGAGCTATGAGGGAAAATCTCTAACCAGTCTAAGTTACCTATTCCCCTATCTAGCCTTTGAAAAAAAAAATCCTTCCCTTTATCTTTATGTCTATTGTTACTCCAGGTGAAAAAATTACCAATAGTAGGTATTTCATGTAAGTCCATCATAGATAGGAAGTCATTAAATTGTTTAATGCTTTTCCGTGGGGTGGATTTCCTACCTTTATATTCATTAACTGAAGCAACAGTATTAAAATCACCAATATAAATTGAAGGATCTAGTGCAGTAGTTTGTAGTTCTAGCCACAGTTTCTCTCTCAATTGTCGATGGACACTTGCATAAATAAAATTCACATTCCAAAAAACTGAATAGGCATTATCTGTTACTCTAGCTTGTATGAACTGGTCAGATTCTTTTAAAATTGTCAAACTGAAATTCTGATTCCATAAGATCCAAATCTTAGCAGTGAGTGCATGGAAAGCATTGTTATAACCAAGTTCATGTTTCAACTGGCTCAGAAATTGATTATCATGCCATGGTTCGATTAGACATAAAATGTCAATCTTGTGTATCCTTTTTAAAGATTTTAATCTATCTCGTGAAGTGCCATAGCCCCTAACATTCCAAACTAGAATTTTACCTACTTTGGTGTACTGTATCATTTAAAACTAGGGGGGAGGCTTTTTGAGAGGATCTTAATTTCCTTAAATTAGTAAGTAAAACATTTGTATTTTTGCCTCTTTTGTCAATACCTTTCTTCAATTTATCTGGAGGAGAGCAACTAACCTGAGGTTGAGCATTTTGCTTTGCAGCAGAGTTTTCCCCTGAAGTGCATAGTTCATAGATTCTATCACTTTGGTCTTGCACTATAGGGATGCTCTGCACTGCAGCTACAACTGGATTACTCTACTCTTCAACTGAATTTTGCAAAGGGGACTGATCCTCATTAATGTCCTTATCTGCATTCACCTGAGGTAAATGAACTTCATGTGTCTGCAAAGATTCGTGGAAAATGTCAACAGCTTCTTCCTCTTGTGCCTCATTCTCTTCATCGTGTAATTCAGTTAGAGTATGGAAAGCATTTCATATGGACACCATGTTCCTATTAAGTAAAACGTCATCCTGAGCAGGAAGAGGTTCCAGTGGAGCAGGAAGTCCTTCTGACTGTTGTGACTTTTTTCTCCAAAAGAGGTTTGTGATAGGCTTAGAAATATCATCTAGGGAGTAAAAAGGTTTATTTCTTTTCACATGTGACTCCATCTTTTCTCTCCTATAGTTAGTTCTACCCAAATTACTTTCAGTTTCCTGAATTTGTATCTGAAAATCTTTTTCCTTTTGGGAGACTGATAAGTTAGATGGCCCTTCCTGTTCCAAAGGTTCATTAGAGTCTTTACCTAGTGTATTCTGATCTACTGCAAGTTGTTTGAGATCTTTACCAGAGTCTGAAATAGCTTTAGTAACATTTACTTTAGCTAAAGTCCTGTTAATTTTCCTTAGTTCAGGATGCAAGAAATTGCAGTTAGCCTGAATGTGTCCTATGATCTTACAGTGATTGCAATACAGAGGCAACTGATCATATTCAATTTTATAGTCTGCAACTTTATTACCAATTCCTACTACAATAGAATTTGGGAGTTGGGTCAGAAGATCCACCTCAACGTAAACTTTTATAGCAGAAGGTCTTGTTAGAGCTTGGGTTGCAGCATCCATTTTCAGAAAATTACCTATCTGACTACTGATGCCTTTAATAACAGAGATATTATAGAAATGTAAAGGCAGTTGGTGAATAGTTACCCATGCTGGAACAATTGATGATTCTGCAGTGGATGAGAAATCTGTTGTCCATTTCTGGACCTTCATCAAGGCTCCGTGTACCATCCATTGGCCCTTCATCCAGCACCTTTGGTAATCCTCGCAATCCTGAAATCGAATGAGAACATGTCTATAATTAATTGAGCCCAATTGAAATTTAGCCTTAAAACCTATAGATTTAAACGTAGAAACGAGATTATCCATGGACGGTTTCCCCCGATTGAACTTTCCAACCAAGGCGTTCTGATAATGGGAAGCAAGTATCTCGCCTTCCTCCGGGGGAAGGATGTAGGCCAATTTGCCCTTGTATTCTGTTATTGGGTGAAGATCAGGCGTATCTGGAAGTGTGGTTGTGAGTGGTGTCAGCTTGGTATTCAAAGCTTGTAGGAAGGTTTTGCCCATGGCTGTGTTGGGATCTAGTAATGGGTTTGGCGTCGGAGACCCGTCGACCAGTAGCCGAAGACAGTAACCGGCGAAAGAGCCGTTAGGCAGAAAAGAAAGAAGAAGAAGAGGAACAGTAGTTTAAATGTGAATAGTTAGTTTAGTGTGTGTATCGCACGTTTATTTCGCACACAGTAGTTTTGAGTTCGCAAACCTAGAATAGAAAAAGGTTGATGAAGGCATTGAATGATCTATTATGAAGACCCTTAAAGGTACCAATTTTTTAAATATATTTATGGATATTAATGATTACATAGTTGGTTTTTGTTTACAGGCATATATATCTTGTGTGTTTGATCATTGGATGGTGATTGGGGTAGAATTGTTTATATTAGTTTGTGATTTATTCTCAAGGTTGATTTAGTTATAATGCTATTACTATTGATTGTTATATTGTAGGACATTTTATGAATGTGGTAATTTTAATGTGGAATATTGGTGTATATGGTGCATCAATGATCTTGCATGATTTGGATGTGGTTATGAAATTATATTGTAATAAATGTATTGAAGTTTGATTGTTGGACATTTATTGATATGTAGGGTTGTATCGTGCCATCGAGAGGTTTAAGCATGCGTATGCCAACGTTAGTAGGGTGAGCGGTGAATATATTATCTTCATGGATGAGTTTTTTTTATCATGCTTTTAGTTGTGAGAATCGAATATTATGTCATTGTCGTGATTGTAGAACTCAAAATTGTACTAATAACAAGAATATGATGAAACTCCATTTGTATAGCCGGGGGTTTGCGAAAGATCATGTGGTGTAGACGTTTCATGGGGAGAAATCACCACCAGAGGTGATAGTTAGTAATGAGGGAGAGTTTTTTGGGGATGCTAAATTGGATGACATGTGTGAGAAGATAGTTAATGAATTTAGAGGGAGGCCCAAGGTTCTAACTTTCTAGGTGAGAAGGATAGACCATTCTATCCCGGTTGCAAGAAGAAAGACACGGTCATGTCATTTTTGATGGAGTTGTTTAATTTAAAAGGTCTTGATTCATGGAGTGATATTAGCGTGAATAAATGGCTTAAGTTTTTGAATGAGAAGCTTCCATCTAATAGCGGGGTGCCAAAAAACCTTTACGAAGCAAAGAGATTTTTTGTCTGATGGGAATGGAGTTTGAAAAAAATACATGCTTATCCGAATGATTGTGTCTTATATACGGGTGACCTAAAGGATAAGATTGCTTGTCCAGTATGTAATGTGTCGCATTGTAAGAAAAAGAGAAACGTGGTTGTTGGTGGAGAGCATGTTGTTTCGGAGAAGAGATTGGTGCCTGCCAAATGTATGTGGTACCTTCTGATTATTCCAAGGTTGTTTAAGAATGCTAAAGACGCAAAGAACTTGACATGGTACATGGATATGGGAGGTTGTAAAGATGATGATGTGATTTAACACCTGGCTGATGCAGACCAGTGGAAGTAATTTGATAATATGTATCCAAAGTTTGCATCTAAACTTAGAAATTTGAGAATGGCTTTATGTATGATGGTATGAACCCATTTGGTAATATGTCCTTAAAACACAGTTCATGGCCGGTTATGCTTGCCATTTACAATCTCCCCTCATACTTGTGCATGAAGAGGAAATATGTGTTGATGCCCATCATGATTTCAGGGCCTTAACAGCTTGGAAATGACATAGACACTTATCTTTCCCCTTTGGTAGAAGATTTGAAAGTGCTATGGTCGGTTGGAACCTTAATGTTTGATGGTTTTCATGATAAAGAGTTTACCTTGAAGGTGATTTTTTTGTACCATAAATGATTTCCCGACATATGGTAACCTTTCTGGTATGTAGTCAAGGGTCATAAGGATTTTCCTATTTGTGAGGATGAAACCGATTACCATCAGCTGAAAAATGGGCGTAAGACTATTTATTTGTGTCAACAAAAATTCCTCCCATTGAAGCACAAGTTACGAGATAACACGGTTGCATTCGTGGTTGAGAAGGAGAGGAGAAATGCACCTAAACCATTGACTGGTGTAGCTATTCACAACAAGGTGAAGAAATTGAATGTTGTTCTTGGTAAGAAGTTATCAAATGGTGGTATGGCTGTAAAAGGACCGTGGAAGAAAAGGTCAATTTTCTTTATTTTCCTTACTGGGAGAATTTAGAGGTTTGCTATTGTTTGGATGTCATGCATATGAAAAAGAATGTTTGTGGGAGTTTGATTGGCACGCTTCTAAACATTCTCGGGAAGACTAAGGATAGCTTAAATGCGAGGAAAGATTTAGTGGACCTTCGTATTTGGTTGGATCTAGCACGAGAGGTTAGAGGGAAGCAAACGTACTTGCCTTCCACTCCTTACAATCTGTCAGTTGCTGAGAGGAGATCAGTGTGTGAGAGTATCCAAGGAATGAAGGTACCGTCCGGTTACTCCTCTAATGTTAGTCAATTTGTGAATGATGAATTGCGTCTTAATGCTTTGAAATCGCACGGTTTTCATGTTCTTTGCAACAACTTTTGCCCATTGCAATCTGAGGATGTTTGGATGAGGAAGTTAGATTTTTGATTATACGCTTGTGTTTTTTCTTCAACTCGATATGTAGGAAAAATCTTAGCAGGCAACAACTGGATGAACTGGAGCAAGAGGTTGTTGTTGTTTTATGCCATATAGAGAAGTACTTTCCTCGTCATTCTTTGACATTATGGTGCACCTTGTGGTACACTTGGTTAGGGAGATACGTATATGCGGGTCTGTTTGAATGCATTTGATGTACCCTTTGAGAGTCACATGGCTATTTTCAAAGGTTATGTTCATAATCGTAGTCACCCTGATGCCTCGATTGTTCATAGGTACTTGACTGGAAAGATCATCGATAACTGTACATTGAACTTGGTTGGAAAAAGAGCGATTGGCGTACCCAGTGGACCACATTGCGGAAGGCGGGATGGGACTCCACGGCCTGAGGGTACACTCATACACCCTTGAATGCTAAGTTGATGACACTTCACTTGTATGTTTTATGTAATAGTAGCGAGACTGCTATAGATGTTCAAGAGCATGTTTCCATGTTGGAAGAGATTCTTCCAGACTGGCCCTCAAATAAAATACAAGTAGAGCATTCTTCTAGGTTTGTTTACTGGTTTTACAAATGTTGCAATGTGGAAGGGATGCCCAATAAGCTACGGGCGTTTGCAAGGACACCAAATTGCACCGTAAGACGGTACCTTGGTTATGAACTTAATGTCTTTAGTTTCTCAACATTGTAGAAGAATGAGAAAAGCACGATGCAAAACAATGGTGTTTATATTGAATCTGAATCCATGTGGCAGGCAAGCAAGAGAGATAAACATCATGTTGTTGCTGTGATGCCTTTCTATGGGGTGATTGAGTAAATTTTGGAGTTGGATTATGTAGAGTTCAAAGTTGTTGTGTTCAAGGGCCGTTGGGTGTAACATGGTTCCAGTGTTGTAGTCAAAAAGCCCAAGGCTTTACGTTAGTTGACTTGAACCGTGTAGGATACAAAGATGATAAATTCATCTTAGCTGGCCATGCACGATGGGTTATTATTATATCAAGGACCCTTCAAATGAGAAGTTCCATGTGGAGCTTCATGGTAATAAGTTTTACTTTGAAGAGGAAATATATCACCCAGTCATTATTGATAGTCTAGAGTTTCCATCAGTATTTCCTGGTTTGGAGGATGTAGGGGGAGCCGTAATGGGACGGCATTCTCATAGTGATGGGTTGTGGTTTGATGAGAGCGGTGAAATTGTGGGTGGTGACAATGTGTTCAAGCGGAAGAGAGATAGTAATTTTCACGCAGTTGGATTTCCTACCAATGTTTTGTGTAATACCCATCCCTTTATGATGTGAATGAGTGTGACCTGTATGTGGACCGCTCTTTGTTTTCTAATTGCTTGGTATGATCTATACTTCCATTGGAATGTATTCGTATTGAATGGATGTATTCGTATTGAATGGATGAAAACTTACTATTAATGGTTTTCAATTTTTTTGTTTCTAGGACATGTGCACCGATAAAGTAGTAAAATAGCGGCTTAGAAAAATAGTGTAGATGCTCTGTTTCTTACATACACACCGGTATCTTTTGGCCCGAGTTGGCTTGGGTTGGTCCAAATTGGCCCAAGTTAGCCTGGGTTGTGTCTAGTTTGGCTGGTTTTTTAGGTTGATCAGGAAGTCGGCACCGGTTTGAGTATCAGCTTGGTTGGCCGAATCTCGCTTAGGCTATGATTTTACCAACTTACAGCCTTGCCATGGAAGCCAAAGAGAAAGCAGAGCAGTGAGGAGTGCTGAGAAGCTTCGAAGGTTGTTGATGCGAGTTTAGATAGTTAGAATACCGCAGTGTTGTGGCTGAGGAATGCCTAGGAGACCAGAAAACATATCGATATGGCTTGTCTCTAATGGATCTACAATGTCCTTATCCCCACTAGTCTGAGTTTCCTCCGGTGGTCACTGCTTGTGTGCCTGCTCTGTTTTTGAACTGAGTGTTCAGGGGAAGAAGGGTAAAGAATTTGGGGGGTGGAGTGGGGTTGGGGAGGCGCCAGGGGAGGTGGGCTCACTAGTAAAGTTGTTAAAGAATTTGGCAGGGTTGTTGAAAAACTAGTGGAGTATCATCGTGCATTGCGCAATATTATTAATTAAAATATTGAGATTAAGTTTTATTTAAAATTTTAAAGTTTAGTCATATAAGAAAAATTATATGAGTTATGAAGTGAAATAATTAATTTAGTTAGAAACCGTTAAATAGTGAATACAATAAAAATGATTATTTTATAATATTTCATTCAAATTATTTAAAAATTAATTATTTCTATGTTGAAATTCATTTTAAAAATGTTATCATAGTTATATGTATCTCATTGCAATAAATAAAAGTAAATATCAAATGACTTTAATTGTCTCACTGATTATAAAATGTCCTCATTTAACAATTAGTTGGTCTAAACAAGACTTTTTTATACATTAATAAATAAATAATATGTATACATATTTCTATGAAAAGTGCTCTAGCGTTGTATAAAAAATCCAAACATTTTATTATTTCAGATTATGTGTTTCTTTGGATTTTCTTCAGTGACACACACACACACATACATATATATATATATATATTAACAAGTTATGATTGATTATATATAATAAAAAATTAACAGTTCGTCTCTTGAAAGATGATATTTTCATAAGCCACGAAAAGACCAAGGTTTAAATTGCAAATTGAAATAAATGAAGATAAAGTTTTTGGGTTGAATTAATCGGGTCATTAAATTTATAACTACTACACGGTGTAAAATAATTTTTTTATTATTGCAAATAAAATATTTTACCTTTTATTATATTAATTAAACCTCATCTTTCCATAACCATATGGAAAGACGGTCTTTCCATAAATTTTGCCAAAAATTAAAGTCAGTAACAAATTATAACATTAGTGTGTTAGCAAGTTATGATTAGTTATATATAGCAAAGAATTAAAATCAGTACATATTATAATATTAGTATGTTATATTTAGACAACTTGGGTTTAGCTTAGTCAAAATAACTTCAATATCCCTTGTTGACAACAATATCCAAACAATTTCTATTATATGGTGCTTAGGATAATTAAACCCCGTCTTTCCCAAGACGTTGCCAAAACTTAAAGTCAGTAACAAATTATAATATTAGTATGTTAACAAGTTGTGATTGATTATATATAGTAAAGAATTAAAATCAATACATGTTATAATATTAGTATGTTATATTTAGAGAACTTGGGTTTAGGTTAGTCAAAATGACTTCAATATCCCTGTTGACAGCAACATCCGAACAATTTCTATTATATAGTGCTTGGGATGAGAAAATGTCCAGAATGATACCTACTTTTAATTGAAACTCACAGTTTGGTACCCTACTTTTAGAAATGTCCTTAAGATACTCATTATTCATTAATGTCGGAAACAAATATTTTTAGTTAATAGTGGATACCATTATTTATTCAAATTAGTACCATATATTTTTATGAAAGGTACCCTTTTGAGACATAAATGGAAAACTAAGTAATTTTATATAAGGAATCAAAAAATTGGGTATCAAACTGTTAATTTTGATTAAAAGTGGGTACCATTTTGGATATTTTCTCATTTGAAATTTTGAAAAAGGGATCATCATTTCTCTTTAGAATGTCTTCGTCGAAGCACTTGCACATCGCTATTTACTACAATTAAGCTATAAAGGTCCATCAAATTTAAAGAAAAATTGGAGAGAGATAGCTTAGCAAGGCATGAGATACTAATTATATAATGTAGAAGAAAAGTAAGCCCGTGTTCGACCAGTGGAACACAAACAATCACAGTAACTATGAGGAATTAAAATTTTTGTCATTCATGTCACCTTCATTCGAGAAATCAACATCATTTCACCGCTGACTGGTGTCTCTGGAGGAGTTATCCGGGAGAATCATATTTAGATTTGAAGTAAATGACGATCTGGCGCTATGGTTTTCCCGACCATGGAGGTTCTCGACTCCTTTAGCGGCATGGGAATTGAGAAAAGTATAATCTCAACAATGATGGTAGTAACTGAAATGAATGTGTACGAATCCCAAAAAATGGTGATTATGTGTGTTTATCGTGCAGGGGAGGAAAGATGAAGAAAATAAAGACTCTGAGTGGTGATGCATGATAGTGTGCACGTGATGTTTATTTGGGGCCGCTTTATATTTTCGGCGATGACAAGAAGGGGAGGGGGATCTACAGTGGCAAGGAGAGAGACAAGGGGCTGGTGGTGGTGTAGGGGGTTGTGTGGTGGCAGGAGAGGGTTAGAGATAGAGATTGTTGTTGTGGCAACGATTGTGGTAGTTGAAATTAATTGATGTAGGAGTGTTGGATGGTGATAGATAGTGGTACGACAAGGAGCGACATAGGTGTTGCAGATTTGGGTGGCATTGGTGGGTGACTCAGTGTTGTGTTTGCTGAAATCATTGTGCTAGTATATCCAAACAAACAAGGCTATTTTTCCTTTTCTATTTTTGGCCAAAAAATGGTGTGGGAGTTTAAGTTATCATCTTTTATGCTGGTCAAGAATTTTACTAGTACTTTCGAAAAACTTATATGTTGGTAAAATGTTATATGAGAACTTTAAAAAAGATGGAGGTCTCATTTTTCATCCCGAAAAAGTTGGCCAAACTAACAAGGGTATTTCTATGTCATTTATACTGACTCTCTATCAAAAAACTTTAAGTCAATGCTGGTTAAAGTTTAGGGAGGTTAAGCAAGTCAATGCCGATCAAGGGCTATACATATGAGCATTTTAATACTCTTGATTATATTGACACTTAAGTAAGAATTGGGGGGTCTCTTATGTATTAATCCTCTTAGTATATAAATTTTATGAAGAGAAATACTCATATGAGACCGTCTCACCATAACTTATGGTGAGACAATGGTGTAAGTAAAGTTTTAAAAATTACAAAATGTACCCCATGTCATCTCTCGTTTTTAAACAATTGTAGTTAAACCCTCCGTCTCACCATAAAATAGATGAGACCGTCTCTCCCAAGTCTTTGTATTTTATGAAATCAACTCAAGTGAGTTTTTGCGCTCTTCACCCTTCCTTCTCTCCGCCAGAATTCTTTTCATCTTCAATTTAACTTTTCAAAAATTAAAATTGTCTCTATGAAAAGATTTGCAGGGTATTCAACAATTCATATAAATTAACAAATAGGCCTAAATCTTTTAGGAATATTTAAATGATCTTATTAAATTGAATCTTGAAATTAATTTTTTTTAAAATGAAAGAAATGCATATATTTTCATTTTCTAAAATCTATGTAAGAAGGGCCAAAAAAGTAAAAACAATAATACAAAGAATCATTTTTTGCTGGATGTTTCGTCTATGGCGGTTGCTTTATTGTTGATATCCATTTTCATTATAAATAATGACATACATGCTACACTTACCTGACCAAAGTTTGAAATGAATTTATTAGACTTCGATCTGATCAAAGAGGATGTATACAAACCAAACTGATTCAAACGGAACCCAATTAGAATCAAATCCAAAAAGTTATACTCAAATTGTATCAGAATGAAAATATCCAAATGAAACCCAATCTAACCCGATATTTTTAAAACTATTTGAATGAGACCTGAACTAAACACATCCAATTAAAACTAGATGCACATCGAATAAAAATGTATCGAATTATACCCGAACTATTAAATTCCATTCACACCCAAATCGTAAGATCCGTTTTCCATTACTAAACTTTTATTGGAGGGCCATTTGAATTATTATTCATTTTTATGTAAAAAAATCAACAAAAAAATAGATTTAAAAGGTAAAGGCTACAAAATTACATGAGCTCCATGATTTAATCACATGAAATTGAAACATATATGTCGAGTTAACGTAGATTATAAAAAACAAAAATTAAATTATGGTAGATTTTAAAAAGTACAAGAATGTAAATTAATTTATTAAAATTTAAGAAATAAAGGGGGAAAATATTATTGTGGAAATAAAAAGTTAAAATCCGATTAAATAAAATATACTAAATCTGGGGGTGGCAAATTAAACTCGTAACTTGCGGGGCAAGCGAGTAATCCATTTCTACACCCATATATGTTTGGATAAAATGAGTAATGAGTAATTGAGTGACTAATCAAATGGGTTACTGAAAAATACGGGTTGGGCGGATCAGTATGTATCAATATATGAATTGAAACTCACATGTTTATCTATATAGGTTAATAAATGGGTTAAAACTTGAGGGTTGTGTTGGTATATAAACTTATTTACCTGTGGGTTTATAGATATAACTTCGTATATAAACCTGTATGGATCAATATATGGGTTGAAACCCGCAAGTTTACCCATTTTTTACTTGCGGGTTGGGTGATTTTCAACCAGTGGGTTGCGTGGGATTCAACTCAATCCAATTTTGACCCGACTCAATTTTTACCGTTATAAAAATGGGTAAAAAATGAGTCATGCCCATATTTTTTTATCACCCATATTACCCGATTCATATTTGACCCATCTGCCAATTTACCACTCTTAAGGAAATCTTTTTTTTCTTTTTAATTGAAAAAGTATTTCTTTTGCTAATGCACTACTGGAAAACGGGTACATAGGCACTGTCATGTCGGTGTTGGGAGAGAAATACCGGTGCTAGGATTATCATAGGCACCCGTAATTTGGAAAATGAACCAAAATACCGGTGCCTATGAATAAATCCAGAACCGGCTACTAACTACCGATGCTAGATACCGGCGCCTTTGAAGAAAAAAATGTCTGAATTTGATATTTTCCAGCACTGATTTTTTCTGAATGACCTATATTTTTGTTTATACCGGTGCCTATGAATAAATCCATACTGGCTCACTAACTATCAGTGCTATACCGATGCCTTTGACGAAAAAATGTTTGAGTTTGATATTTTCCAGCACCCGTTTTGTCTGAATGACATATAGCGGTGCTAATACCAGTGCGTATGACCGAAATAGTAATTTTGGCAAGTAAAATTATGGTGGGAGAACATCTAGCACTGGTATCGGTTATAATATACCGATTAAGATGAATCCCCTTGCGAAGAGGCTGGATTGCGGAATTAAGATCTTTGACAAAGCAAGGAAACTCGCAAACCCTTAATGTGCAGCACGAAATTTAGGTTTCTAGCCCTCGGGGTACGCATAATCTCGACTTGCTCTCTAACTAGCTCTCATGATTAGATTTCAAGGTTTATTGATATTTAACTAGCCCTCGGGGTTAAGCAACAATGGAATAACTCGCAAGTAAAGATTATGAACTCAAAAGGTTGTATATTTGATGGATAAGAATGTTGAATAAAACTTCATAATATAACCCCTATTTATAGGGCTGAATTCGTCCAAACCCTAATCCCAATCAGGACAAGATTTGGTAATTTCTATAGAAATTGAATAGAATTATGGCAGCTTTAAGAAGCTAAAACCATATCCAACTGAAATTCCTAAAATAAGCTGACTATGGCCGAATTCATCCCTATCACACCTTGGATGAATATTTACTTATCTAATATTACCAAAACTAACTCTAATCAGAATAAAATTGAATACAAAAACCCTAATGGACTGTATTTTCAAAATTCAGCTCTTCAAGGCCCATATGGCCAAACAGCCAGTCCATAAACCCAAAATATTTTACAGTGATCACACTACCTCATAAAAAACCAGTGGAAAAAAAGTATAGTGTTCTCCATGATGTCTTTAGTTCGTCGACAGTCTTGAACAATAAATCCAAGATGTCGATACTGACTCCTTCAATTCTTCATCATAAAGGCGATCAATCAAAGCATTTAAAGAAGCATCACTAAGCTTAGTCCTTGACCTAGTCATAGGTCTCGCCATGTCACTTAGAGGATCCAGAATTTTTTAAAAATGTTTAATCAAGATGTGGAATGTCTTAATTTATGGTGGTAGTCGTCTTGGCATCTCCATCATTCACTTTGTGGTAGAAAGGTTTCACCCTCGAAACTGAATTGTCTTCAAAGGTAAATGGAGATAAATTAGCAACATTGAAGATCACACTAACACCATAATGATCTGGTAATTGAAGCTTGTAAGTGTTATCATTGACACGCTCAACCACTTTAAAAGGACCATCTCTACGGGGACGTAACTTAGATTTTTGAGCATTTGGAAACCTCTCTTTCCGCAGATGAACCGAAACATAATCTCCCACGTTGAACCTCATCAACTTGCCTGATTAGCTTTGTCAGCATTCTATGCATTTGTCCATTCAATTTTCATGCGCATCTTTTCATGATTTCTCTTCAAAAAATCAGCTTTCTTTTCTCCATCAAGATTTTTAACCTGTTTAAAATTCAAAGGAAATAAGTCAAGAGGTGTATAAGGTAGAAAACCATAAACAATCTCAAATGGAGGTAAAGAAGTAGTAGAATGAATAGTGCAATTATAAGTAAACTCTGCAATCCGAATGCATTTTCCCCAATTCTTCAAATTTTTATGAACTAGGGCATGCAGGAGAGCTTCGATTGGTCACTTTTGTTTATCCATCAGTTTAAGGATGGCTGGCAGTAGTAAACAACAACTTTATCCCTAACTACGCCACAAAGTATTCCAAAATTAGGATAAACATTTAACATCACGATTAGAGACAATGGATGCAGGAATGCCATGTAACTGAACTACTTCTATCAAAAATAGATACGCAACATGCTTTGCATCATCTGTCTTCCTACAAGGAATAAAGTGTGCCATTTTCGAAAACCTATCCACAACTACAAAGATAGAATCATTACCTGACTGAGATTGTGGTAAACCTAGGACAAAATCCATGGAAATATCAACCCAAGGATGTGTAGGAATAGGTAATGGCGTATAAAGACCATGAGGCTTAGTTTTAGACTTAGCCTTCAAGCAATCAAGACAATTCCTACAAACCCTATCAATAGCAAGTGCCAGTTTCGGCCAATAGAAGTGTTTTCACAACAAATTATAAGTTTTAAATGCCCAAAATATCCCATTAAACCACCTGAATGAGCTTCTCTAACAAATAATTCACGCATAAAACATTGAGGAATACATAACCTATTATTCATAAACAAGAAATCATCATGCCGAAAAAACTTCCCATAAGCACCATTTTTGCATGCAGTATAAATAGATGAAAAATCGACATCAGTCACATATAAATCTCACAAAAATGAAAACCCTAGCATAATGCATTCCAATCGTGTAAGTAAAACATGTCTACGACTCAAAGCATCAGCAACAACATTTTCTTTACTCTTTTTGTAACCCGACACATAAGGAAAATATTCAATGAAACTAGACCATTTAGCATGAGGCTTATTCAAGTTCATCTGACTCTTCAAATATTTCAAGGATTCATGATCAATATGAATGACAAATTCTTTATGCAATAAATAATGTTGCCAAGTTTCCAATGCATGCACAATTGCATACAATTCTTTATCATGCATAGGATAATTTAGAGCACTGCCCTTTAGCTTTTCACTGAAATAAGCGATAGGTTGATTCTGCTGCATCAAAATAGCACCAATAGCAACACCGAAAGTATCACAATGAATCTCAAAAGTACCATTAAAATCAGGTAAAGAAAGAATAGGAGCATTACACAATCGTACTTTTAATTCATTAAATGCATTCTATTGACTCTCAGAACAAACAAATTTCACATCCTTTTTAACTAATTCATTTAGAGGTGCAACAATAGATGAGAAATCACTCACAAACCGTCTATAAAAACTAGCTAAACTATAAAATGATTGTACCTGGTTGGCATTGGTATGTCTCAGCCAAGTTTTAATGGCCTTAATTTTGGATTCGTCAACTTCTATGCCCTCCTTAGAGACCACAAAACTGGGAAACACTACTTCCGAAGAGCAAAATGTGCACTTCTTGATGTTCGCATACTAAAAAAGACTCACGGAGTGCGACAAAAACCATTTTAACATGCTCAATATGTTCATCAGTTGACTTATAATAAATAAATATATCATCAAAATAGATCACAACAAATCGACCAATAAACTTTCTTAAGACATGATTCATCAACCGCATAAAAGTATGAGGTACATTAGTTAAACCGAATGGTATAACAATCCATTCATACAACCTGAACTTAGTTTCAAAGGTGTTTTTAATTCACCCCCTCATTATTTTGAATCTAATGATAACCCTAAGTCAAATCAATATTAGTATAAATCACAAATACATGCAAATCTTCAAGCATATCATCTAACCTAGGGATAGGATGGCAATAGTTAATGGTAATCTTGTTAATAGCATGAAAATAAATGCATACACACCATGTTTTATCTTTCTTAGGAAATAAAATTCCAGGCACAACAGAAGGAGATAGGGATTCTCGTACATAACCTTTTTGAAGTGATTCCTCGACTTGTCGTCGTAGTTCCTTTGTCTCCTTAGGGTTTGCATTATAAGTCGGGCGGTTTGGAATGATCAAACCCAAAATCAAGTCAATCTAGTGTTCAACACCCCGCAAAGGTGGTAAATCCACTGTAAGACTTCCAGAAAGACATTCTCAAATTCCTGTAACATCTGTGTAAACCATGGAGGAACATTCATATGAATATCATCACTGGCAAAATAGCCCTCTTTAAAATGCATGATGAGCACATAAGAATGAATAGAAAAAGCACATTCACATCCCTAATCAAGTGTAAAATGATCTACCAGAATCAATAGGAAGTTCATGTCTCATCATGTATATCGATGGCAAGGGACTAAGATGTGAAGATAAAATTTTACGCGACTTATCAGAATCATTCTTAGACTTACCTTGCTCACCTGGAACAGCCTCCCTTGATTTTTGGTCAAACTTATCAAGGTTTTTGACTCCATTTTTGACCTTGTGGCTGAACTCCCTCAAACCCTGGCTAGGGTTTTGGTCGGCTACTTTCACATCAATTGCAAACTTCTCTTTGTCGACTTTCATGCGTCTCTATGCTTCTAAGTCTTCCACTGGAGATAATGGAACCAAAGTATACCTTGTTCTATCCTTAATCATAGTAATTTTGTTAGTGTAACCATCATGCACAGATTTACGATTAAACTACCAAGGTCTCCCTAACAAAATATGACTAGGTTAATCATAGATAGAATAATGGCATTTCCAATCTTTAAGTTAATCATGCATTGTTTGTTAACCCTAATTTCACCACTACCATTTAACCAAATAAGTTTATATGGTGATGGATAAGTAGTCACATAGAAAGACAATGATTTAACAAGAAGATTAGACACCGTA
This sequence comes from Rubia yunnanensis, assembly GCA_037428765.1. Classification (NCBI taxonomy): domain Eukaryota; kingdom Viridiplantae; phylum Streptophyta; class Magnoliopsida; order Gentianales; family Rubiaceae; genus Rubia; species Rubia yunnanensis. The sequence continues at coordinate 48,851,861 of CM075070.1, read as the reverse complement.
TTAGCACAAGAACCACCATCAATAATCAGTAACACTATCACAGGAACCCCCTCTAGCACCATTTTTTTCTTGTTCTAACATCATTTTTTACCCAAAATGTCGGTGCCTAAGTGAGCGGTGAAAAGGTTTCACCGGTGTTTAAAAAATCGGTGTTAATTTAGCACCAATTTTTTTTAACCGGTGTTAATTTTAGCACCGGGTTTTAAAGGGGCCGGTTTCAAGAAACCGGTGCTAAATTTTTACAATGATTAAGAAAATCCCTTCCACTGAAAGCTGCGCGCAGCTGCTTCCAGAGGAAGGGAAAAAAATCCAAAATTAACAATTTAGTAGGACATTAATTGAATAATAAAATTAACTTCACAAAATTGATAATATAGAAATAAAACAAAAAAATGTATGCTACAAAATTAATAATCACAAGAACCCATATTCCCCCATTTCTGTTTCACTTGAGAAATGAAGTCTTCTTCGGTTGCCAAGAACACCTTCTTTATCACATTTACTGATACTTCTTGATTCTTTAAAGCCAATTGTAAGCCAAAAACAAAACATCATCAGAAAATAAACATCATACTGGACCAGAAAAATCAACATCATGATTCAACATGTACATAATAAAAGGTAAGTAATCTAGACAAAAGAGCTTCAACGGTAATGGAAGGAAAGGAATATTCTACAAGCACTTTACATGTAAGAAAAAAATCTCCATCGTTAGCATAAACACTGATAGAATCTACTACATCCTACCTCCATTAGAAGATAATGACCACTTTTGTATCTGTACAAAAATCAGAGGCCGGATGCTGGTTTTGATTGCTCTAAAAATAATGAACAATGTTTTTGGCTCATAACTCAAACATTTCAATTTAGGTAGAATGAGCCGCCAGTAGACTCGGGATAGATACTTCTCTCATTTTAAAGATTTACTTGCACATACATCCAAATTAGTCCAAACAAAACAAGTCAAACAACATGGCAAAGGTTGCTTATCGCAAAAGAATGCAATAATTCATATTCACTATATAATTCATAAGTCAATTAGGAGAAATCTCGAGCATTACCAAATCTTGGAAGATACAAAATCTGTTTTATCAAGAGAAATTTAGAGTGCCATAAAACTGAAGGAATTGGAACTGCTAAGATGGATGAAAATAAAACATCAAGAAATGGATAAAACAAGATCAACAACACCACGTACAACATAAGTGTTTAAAACATTATAATAAGCAGTAAATCTAGGAAGGATATTAAAAAAATGAAGTATTTTACTAGCTTCACTACTGCTAAATAATAATATTAAAAAAAATGCAACAATATAAGTACCAAGATCATCTAGTGTCAACAAAATAGAAATCCTAAGACTACAAAGATCATCTAGGAAGATAGAAATGCATATTGAAGTTCAAGTCACCTGATTAACTGTGTGCTTTAGCCTAAAACTTGTGTTCTTCAGTTTGGATGTAGCTTTGTCTACCTGCACCAAAAGAAAAGAAGTCAATTATCTAAAAAGTGCAACGTACGTATACCAATACTCAACATAAGTGTAGATGCCAAACCAGAGTGACCCTCGCGATGGAGGCACGTCCAGAGGGACAAAGCCACTAAGATAAACAACAGTGAGGTTATCTTCAACTCTAATTATATACTATGACAAGAATGTAGCACAAAGTTAAGAATGGACATGGAACTAAAGGATCAATTCTCGGATCATGTTCACTTACCATTGCCATTCCTGTACAAAGACAAGTGAGACACATGACCTTTCCAGATCCAAAGAAATTGGAACATCTCTCCATTTAAGGAGGAGATAGAGGCATATCCAAAATTTTATGGTTGAAATAGGTTCAATAAGGATTAGAGAATCACTACTGGAACAACAAGCACAAGCAAGATATCCTGTTCCAAGGCAGTACTTGCTCCTCTTATGCTCATGTTGCTTAACCTTGTTTATTTCAACAACAATACATAGCCAAAAATAAACCTCAAAATGAAACTCTTTTATGCATAAAGGTGGAGTCTGAATGATAAACCTCTAACTGAATAATAACATGAGAAGTTGATAAGAAGTAGAGTAGGAAAGTCCATCACAGAAACAAACAAGGAAAACATATGCATACACTATATATATGCAAGTGCTACATCTGAACAAGAAAATTTATATTTTAATACAAGTTACCTTTAGGTAAGGGGTACCTCCGGTCTTTCTTTCCAACCTTCTCCAGAAGCTCGTACAAGCTAAATAGTTCAGAAAACATAGGATCACTATTCCATCTTCCACACACATAATTGCTAGCAGTGTTGAATTACTATTTATAGAAGTCTTTGCTTCATCATTTGGGGTCTCCTTATTGATTAGCATCAGGTCAAATTGCATTCATAGGGAAAATGAAATCCTAGCAAATCCATTTTAGGATTTTACAATCAACCACTCATTAACACCATACACAACCCTTACACAGGCAAACAAAACAAAGCCTAACATCTAAAAAAGCCAAGAAATCACAAGAAAACAAGCAAGATTATAAAAAGTAGGAAAACCCTAGGAAAATAACCCATTCACAGATTTTACCCTTAAATCTTAAACAATGAATAAAGCAAGTCAGTAAGGGCAATCAGAGGGAAAGAATGAGCCAGGATCGAGGACATATTGGCGAGTTCTTACCATTTAGGATGAACCCCTATTTTACGGGGTGATACCGATGGGAGAGACGCAGAGACATCATTCGGTTTTGGCTGTTCATCAGAGAGAGGCGAAGACATCAATGGTGATGGGAACCATCTGGCGGTGGTAGTGAGCGATTGAGAGAGGAGATGTCTGGAGTTATGTGTGTGAGTGAGTGAGTGAGGAAGATGATGTGTTAAGTGGGAAGAAAATGGGGAACAAAGAAGAAAATGGAAGAAACTAAAGGAAAATAGGAGAAAAATGCTAAAGGGCAAGGTCGTTCTTTTATGTTTTTGTAGTTTCTCCTTTTCTTAATAAGGGTAAAATGGTATTTTCAATAAACTCCGGAGGTAAACCGATTGACTAAAAAGTCAACATGGCCAAAGGTTATTTTGATACTTTTTGAGATTGCAGGTATATATTAGCACTTTTAGCCTAAAATCAGAGTCATTTTAGCACTTAACTCTAGTATTTATATACTATCAAAATTCAATTAAGGTTTGACTGTTGATTAGTTAAAGTTAACTTAGTTTTTAATGTTTATATATCGAAAGTAAGGGCTGGCCGTTAATTAGTGAAATAAAACCTATTTACTAGTGTGTATGTATATAGAAATCTAAGTGAGGGTTGGTTGTTGATTAATTATAGTAAACCTAGTTATTAGTGTTTATATATAGAAAGTTAAGTAAGGGTTGACCGCTGATTAGTTAAAGTCAACTTTGTTATTAGTATTTGTATATAGAAAGTCAAGTAAGGGTTGACCATCAATTAGTTAAAGTTAATTTAGTTATTAGTGTTTGTATATAGAAATTCAAGTAAGGGTTGACTGTTGAATAGTTAAAGTCTACTTAGTTATTAGTGTTTTTATATAGAAAACTAAGTAAGGGTTTACCATTGATTAGTTAAAGTCCACGTTGTTATTAGTATTTATAAACAGGAAGTCAAATAAGGGTTGATCGTTGATTAGTTAAAGTTAACTAAGTTATTAGTGTTTATATATCAAAAGTCAAGTAAGCGTTAATTGTAGGCTAATTAAAATCAACTTAGTTGTTTGTGTTTGTGTATAGAAAGTCAAAGAAGGGCTGATCGATTATTAATTAAAGTAAACTTAGTTATTGGTGTTTATATATGAATGCCAAGTAAGAGTTGATCGTCAATTAATTAAACTAAACTTAGCTATTAGTGTAAATATATATAGAAAGTCAAATAAGAGTTGATTGTTAATTAGTTAAATACAAACTGGTTATTAGTGCTTACATATAGAAAGTCAAGGAAGGATTGACTGGTTGTTAATTAAACTAAACTTAATTTTTGGTGTTTATACCTACAATGTCAAGTAAGAGTTGATCGTTGATTAAGAAAAGTCAACTTAGCTATTAGTGTTTATATATAGAAAGTTATGTACGGGTTGACCGTTGATTAGTGAAAGTCATTCTAGTTCTTAGTGTTTATATAAATAGAGTCGAGCAAGGGTTGCCCGTCTATTAGTGAAAGTCAACCTAGTTATTAGTGTTTATATATTGAAAGTCAAGTAAGGTTTGACCGTTGATTAGTCAAAGTCAACCTAGTAATTAGTGTTTATATATTGAAAGTCAAGTAAGGTTTGAACATTGATTAGTCAAAGTCAACCTAGTTATTAATATTTATATATTAAAAGTCGAGTAAAGTTTGGCCATTGATTAGTTAAAGTCAACTTAGTTATTAGTGTTTATATATTGAAAGTCAAGTAAGGTTTGACCATTGATTAGTAGAAGTCAACCTAGTTATTAATGTTTATATATTAAAAGTCGAGTAAAGTTTGGTCGTTGATTAGTTAAAGTGAACTTAGTCACTAGTGTTTATATATAGAAAGTCAAGTAAAGTTTGTCTCTTGATTAGTTAAAGTCAACTTAGTTATTAGTGTTTACATATAGAAAGTCAAGTAAAGTTTGATCGTTGATTAGATAAAGTTAACTTAGTTATTAGTGTTTATACATTGAAAGTCGAATAAGGTTTAACCGTTGATTAGACAACGTCAAATTATTTATTAGTGTTTATATATTGAAAGTCGAGTAAAGTTTGACCGTTTGTTAGTTAAAGTTAGCTTAGTCACTAGTGTCTCTATATAGAGAGAGTCGAGTAAAGTTTAACCTTTGATTAGTCAAAGTCAACTTAGTCACTAGTGTTTATATATATAAAGTCAAGTAAGGTTTGACCGTTGATTAGTCAAAGTCAACCTAGTTATTAGTGTTTATATATTGAAAGTCGAGTAAAGTTTGACCGTTGATTAGTTAAATTCAGCTTAGTCACTAGTGTTTATATATAGAAAATTAAATACAATTTGACCATTAATTAGCTAAAGTCATCTTAGTTATTAGTGTTTAATTGAAAGTCAATTAAAGTTCGACCGTTGATTTGTCAAAGTCAACCTAGTTATTAGTGTTCATATATAGAAAGTAAAGTAAGGGTTGACCGTTTATTAGTTAAAGTCAACTTAGTTATTAGTTCTTATATATTGAAAGTCAAGTGTTGTTTGACCGTTGATTAGTCAAAGTCAGCCTAGTTATTAGTGTTTATATATTGAGAGTCAAATAAGGTTTAACCATTGATAAGTTAAAGTTTTATTTATATCTACTAACTCAATTAAGGGTTGAACGTTAATTAGTTAATGTAAACAAATTTTATTCTTATTTATATATATTAGGTCAATAAAGGTTGATCATTGATTAATTTAACTTAACTTAGTTATTAGTTAAAGTCAACAAAAGAAGTGAAGAATTTTGAAAGTTTGAAAAAAAGATTAGCTTAGAGCGGCTGCGCGCTGCTCCCAGCCCATGAAATTTCTGGCAACATTATTTGAAATTTTTGGCAGATTTTTTTATGAATTTTTTGAATTCTTTGGAGGGAAGATTGAACTTCAAAAAATTTAGACGAATATTTTGAAATTTTTGGCTTGAAGACTGGATTTTAAAATTTTTGGCAATTTCTTTGGCCGGAAAAATTGAATTTTTAAAATTTTTAGCACCGGTATTTATAAACCGGTGCTATTTTAAAACTTTTGGCAATATTTTGGTGGGAAGATAGAATTTTTAAAATTGTTTGCACCAACTTTTAATAACCGGTGCTATTTTTTCCAAAATCGATGCTATTTTAAAATTTTTGGAGATTATTTTGGCTGCAATATAGAATTTTAAAATTTTTAGCACTGATTTTTAAAAACCAGTGCTATTTTAAAAATTTTGGCAATTTTTTTGCCGAAAGATAGAATTTTTTAAAAAAATTAGCACCGATTTTTAAAAACCAGTGCTATTTATTTCCAAAACCGGTTCTATTTTAACATTTTGGGCAATTTTTTGCAGAGAAGATAGCATTTTTAAAATTTTTAGCATCAGTTTTAAAAAACCGGTGCTATTTATTCCAAAATCGGTGCTATTTTAAAATTTTAAAAACCAGTGTTGAAATTAAAAAAACCGGTGTTAAATTAACAACGATTTTAAAAATCGGTGTTAAACTTTTAAAAAAAACCTGTGCTATTACATTTTTGGCACCGATTTTCAAAACATGTGCTAAAAAACTGGTGCTAGAGGGGGGTCTCTGTGGTAGTGTAAACAATTCTTATCTTTCACAAGACAATGAGTATGAAAAATGTTAATCCTTTGTACCTGTGTTTCGGCCATTTGGGAGTTTAAAACTCTTAATGACACAAAGTTACCTTGTGTTTCTAGACCCTGTTCACCATGATCATATATGATGATTTCTTCATCTACCTGTTCTTCACCACTTTCATACAATGCTGGCATATCCACAAATTCATCTTCTTCATCGCCTTCGTCAATGGTTGTTAGTACTCGAGCATGAGGACAGTTACTACAGACATGTCCTCTTTCTTTGCAATGGAAACAAGTAGGAGTAGTAACAGAAATCGAACTTGACGAAGAAGTAGTGGTTTTACATGGAGTTTTTAAAGACTTCTGGGGTGGTTGTGTCGTTCTTTTCTCACTTGGAGCATAAGTTGGATTTGTATAGGACTGCATCGAACCACATCCTCCCATGGTCATTCCCTTACTTCAAACATAACTAGGGTTTTCAGAGTCAAACCCTGGTCATTGACTTGAAAATATAGGCTGTGGCCTCCTTAGTCGCAGGGTACTCTCCACTAACCTTGCTTTCACCAATAATTTGTTCATGGATATGTGGTGTTGAAGCTTGACTGGCATTTTAAGGTGGGTTTCACCAATAAATCATTCATTTGTGGGTTTTACTTTCTATCATGGTATCAGTCAGGTCTCCCCAAAATTCTCTGGCTTTTCCCAAAAGTTTCCATAGTTTTTCTCTCTATGATTTCCGATCTGTGGTCATGCCCACCAGCCTTCGTTATTGTCAATCTCCGCCGCTGCACCCTGCTCACCGATAATCTTTGATCGGAATCACCTCCAGCCGCCGCTCTCTCCTGCCACCGCCACTGTCTTCTTCCGTCGCCGGCATTGTCTTCTTTTACAATTTTCTTGAACCTTCGATCAGCTGTTCCAGCTCCTACAATCACTATTCTTCGTTGACACCAAAGTTTGTTTCCGTCATCCGCACAGGTTTTTCCGTCCTCTCTGACAGGCATCGGATCTTATGTGTGTGCTTTCGCCGCCGCTTGCTGCTTTCGCCGCCGCCGCTTCCGGTGCCTTTAAGCTTAAGATTGCCTTCTAAATTTTTGGGTTTTCTGCTCTATTTTCCCGATATCTTTAGCTCGGCCAATTCTTGTTCGTCTCAGGTCATCTTCTACGACTAAGATGCTTTTCCCTGCCCCTAAACTCTGCTCTGGTATGGCGATCTTAAGTCTAGTGTGCTTTTTGGCAATTTTCTCTTCAAAACGCTGACCGTGTGAGCCACACGCACCATCAAGCCAGCTCGTACGTTCATATCTACTTCCAATCTGTCCAACATGTGACAACATGTATCTCGTCATCGGGGAGATTCTTGCGTTTGTCATTTTCTCATGAGTTGCTCAAATTCTCGCGAGTTAATTAAATTCTAGTGAGTTCTCTAATAACTCACGCAATACCCAGTCAGTGTCTCGTCAGAACCGAGTCAGCATCATTTTATTAAAAAAATGTTTGTTTCTCTTGTATTGGGGCTCTTTCTGATCAACCACGGTGTCTATGGTATTATGCTCTGGGTCATGTTACTTCTTCTTGTTCTAAACTGCACGATGAATGGTACCAGTTACAGTGTTAGTGGTGTAAGAAATTTGGTCATGCTACCTCTATGTGTTCTCATTTGGTCTCTCGAACCTTATCTATTGCTTCTTTACTACATGCTCCTCCGCATATTCCCTAGATAGCTGATTCTGGTGCGACCAACCACATGACTTCTTCTCAGTTCGCTTTTGAACACGTGACTTCTTATTCTAGTAACACTCGTGTTATTTTTGGTAATGTTTATGCTCTTAACATTACCCATGTTGGTTATTCTCGGCTCTCTGATTCAATGTCCTTGTCTGATGTTTTGGTGGTTCCACAAATTAGTAAAAATTTATTATTCATTAGCAAGTTGACTCGGGATATGAATGTTGCTATTCATTTTGATGATTCTACTTTCACTATTTCGAACATGTTTACTTAGAGCTGTTATTGGCAAAGGCCATGGTGATAGTGGCTTATATGTTTTGGATCAAGTTGGCGCTGCTTTATCTGCTTTTGTTGCTTTGAGTACTTCTAAAACATGTTTTGAACTATGGCACAGTAGATTGGGTCATGTTCCTCACAACATCATTTCGTCTTTGAGAAAGTATGGATGTTTGTTAGTTACCAGTTTGCTGCCTAAGCCTCATTTATATCCCACTTGTGAGATGGCTAAAGGAAAGCGTCTTTCTTTTAGTGATAATATAAAACGTGCATCACATATACTTGATTTAGTTCATTGTGATCTTTGGGGACCCTCACCTATGATCTCTCGAGCTGGCTACTCCTATTATGTCATTTTTTTAATGATTTTTCTTGATTTACTTTGTTATATCCTCTACGATAAAAGTCTAATTTTGTAGAGGCTTATATGAATTTTGGGCCCTTATTGAGAACCAATTTTCTACCACCATCAATGTATTTCAGAGTGATGGTGGAACCGAGTTCCTGAATCATAGCATGCAATCACATTTTGCGTCCAAGGGCACTCATCATCAACTTTCATGTCCTTACACTCCAGAGCAAAATGGTCATGCAGAGCTGAAGCATCATCATATCACTGAGACAGGGTTGCCGATGCTCTTTCATTCTGGACTTCATCATTCATTTTTGTATGATACTTTCTCTACAGCAGCCTACATCATCAACATACTGCCTGCTCCTGTTTTATCTAGTTAGTCTCCGCTCTCTGTTATTTTTGGCACTACTCCTGATTATTCCAAATTTCATCCTTTTGGTTGTCAAGCCTTTTCCATATTTGTGCCCTTATGCTCCTCATAAATTGGTGCCTCGGAGTTTTCAATGTATTTTTTGGGATATAGTACTTAGTACAAGGGTTATCGATGTCTTGATCCTCTCACAAAGAAGGAGTACATCACTGACTATGCTCAGATTGATGAGTTGGTTTTTTGGCTACCCATACATAGATTAATCATCACTGGATGTTTCTACTTTTTTGGAGCCTTCATCAGTTGCATCAGAGGTTTTTGAGCCATCTTCTTCAGCACATTTACCCATTATTTTGGAAATTTTAAATTTTCCAACCATAGGATGCTAAGGGTTCTTAAGAAAATTGCATTCTTTGCCACAGGGTGGCCAGAAGCAGAATCGATGATAGACAGCACCACCAGTATAGAAGACACCACCACTGCCGTTGACTCACGCACCAGCCACCCAGGTCATGTGTGTGCTCTACGTGCCACTTCACCATTCGCAGCATCTTCTCCGATAACACCGATTAACCTTGCTTCTCATGTACCACCATCCCAGTTGCCACCATTCACCTCGGGATTCATGTATGATGCCTCTTTATCTGTGCCACCCTTGAGATCCGCACCATCACTAGTTGTGGGTTCCTCTTCCCGGCATCCAATGATTACTCATTTACGCACTGGTTCTCTACACTACAAATATTTTTTTGATTATAATATTTCAGGTTTACTGAGTGCTTTATTTTCTAAGATCAAGCCCTAAAGTTATCGCTTGGCTGTCAAGGATCCTGGATGGGTTGCTGCTATAGACTCAGAGATGAATTCCATACTCACTCAACAGATGTGGGAGTTAGTTCCTCGTCTTCCAAATGCAAATGTTTTTTGTTTAAAATGGGTTTACCGGTTGAAGTATAAATCTGATGGCTCCCTAGACTGATACAAAGCAAGGTTTGTTGCTCAGTGTTTTTTACAATTGCCTGGCTTTGATTATGATCATACTTTTAGTCCAGTGGTGAAGGCCTCTACTGTTCGTACTATTTTATCTATTTTGTTCATCGCAATTGGCCATTATGACAGCTTGATGTCAAAAATGTATTTTTGAATGGAATTCTTGACTCCCAACTTTACGTGGAGCAGCCTGCTGGATACAAAGACCCAATCTGTCCTGATTATATTTGTTGCCTTTGCAAGGCCATTTATGGTTTGAAGCAAGCTCCCCATGCTTGGTTTAAGCATTTCAGTTCTTTTTTTATTGGTCTGGGCTTTGTATGCAGTTCCTCCAATACCTTCTTATTTGTTTTCTCATAGGGTGCCTATTTCCCTTATTTGTTGGTTTTATGTTGATGACATTATTCTTACCTGGAATGATGGGCATCTTATTTGGAAGTATATTGATTTGGCTAATTAGTAATTTAAGATTACCGATCTTGGCACTCTACAGCAGTTTTTGGGTTTTGAGGTTGTTTGTACTTCCGACAGCTTATTCCTTTGTCAGGCCAGATATGCCAAGGACATTTTATTACGAGCTAGCATTTAAGCTTCTGCGCCAGTTGCCATCCAATTTTTGGTTTTTTTTGTAACAATCAAGCTCTTATGGTAAACCCTTTGGAAACGCCGCTCTTTATCATTCTTTGGTTGGTGAGCTACAGTATTTGTCGATTACACGTCCCAACTTGTCCTATGCTGTAAATATGGTCAGTTCAGTATATAAAGGCTCCTACTGATGACCACTACCAAGCTGTCACTCAGATTTTGCGCTATGTGCGTGGTACACTCCACTATGGTCTTCTGTTTTGCGCAAATTCATCCGCTTTACCAGTTCCGGGTTACTCTGATACTGATTGGGCTCATTGTATAGGGACTCTTAGGTCTACATATGGTTATGCCATTTTTCTTGGTGTAAACATGGTTTCATGGAGTGCTAAGAAATAGCCTATAGTTTCTCGTTCTAGTTCAGAAGCCGAGTATTGTGCTATGGCTAATGCTGTTGCAGAGCTAGCTTGGTTGATCAATCTTCTTCAGGATTTACGTGTGATGTCTTGCACCCCACTTGTGTTGTTGTGTGATAATAATATTGTTCTCTTCCCGGCACATAATCTTGTTTCTCACAAGAGAGCCAAGCACATTGATATTGACTATCATTTTGTGTGTGAGATGGTGTCTTCTTGCAAGCTCAGGGTTGCTAATGTTTCTACAGACTTGCAGCTTGCTGACAGCTTTACGAAGGGTCTACCATGTCCTTAGTTTGAGTTTCTTTGTTTCAAGCTTTGCGTTTCGATCATTCCTATGCTTCGCTTGAGGGGGGTAACAACAATATAGTTGATTTAGACTTAGGATATGAAAGGAATACCCTTTCTGATTAGTTTTTATGTATCTTGTTTCATGTTTGTTTCTACTTTGTAAACCCCTTGTACTCACTACACACACACACACACACATATATATATATATATATATATATATCAATAAACGCAACCACAATCATTTGTGGGTTTTACATTCTATCACTTTCCTTCAATGTTCAAAATGGTGGGATATTGCATTTGTGATTGATTTTATACTTATATATGCTCAATTAATAATGCAGGCTTAAAGAGCATACTATGAGTGCTATAGAGGCATATCAAAATATGTGCTTAAAGCTGAAGAAATAGCACTATCGCAAGAAATAGCACTAGCTCGAGATTTGACTACCTTTGCTAGAAGCACCTCTTTTTTATATATATTAGTGTAGACAGATACGAGTTAGTTTTACCTATTTTAATTGAATATTAGTGTTAGGTGTTTTTTTAATTCAATTTACAATTTATTCTATATTTTAGTACATTTTTTATGTTATAATAAATATTTTAATTTCTAATTTTTTAAATAAAAAATGAGCACCAGTGCTCATTTTTATTGTTGACCACCTATTTACTAGCATCGGTATTTCGACTCCTTAAGATACCGTTGCCTAAGTATGAGGGTGATGGAATGTAAAGGTGTAGCATTGGTAGTGTATACCGGTGCTGGAATATAGATTAAGCACCAATTTTGGGTACCAGTGCCTTTGTAACTACATTTCACCACCCCCATACTTAAGCATCAGTAGTTCGGCGGCCCGAATAACCAGTGCCTATGTACCGGATTACTGGTGCCATAGGGGGAGTCCCTGCAATAGTGATGAAAAACTGTTCACAATACACATCTGCAAATAATTTAATATAATGGTTATTCTTGAAAAGTTCTTCTCATGCGAGACCTTTTTACAGTAATACCACAGGTAATGAACAAGATTACATCGATAAAATAGGATGATTTCAAAAGTTGGGTTATAGTATTATTATTTATTATTCGGGTGTATTTTAAAATGAGTGTTGAAATGATGTGTATAAATGATGTTGTTTATTTTATTGGGGTTTATTGTGATTTTATTGGATTAATGTGCACTTTAGGTGTATTATTTATCACGGATTACAGGTTTGTGAGCTTAAGAGGAATTTGGAGGAAATTGGGGAGGATTTGGAAATCATGGCAGTCAAAATATTGCGCAAAAATATTCAGACGAGTGAAAAACTGTGGGGGAAAATTGGAGATATTTTAGAGCAGATTTGGAGATATTTTGGAGCTAATTTCATGGAGTATATGATAAGATTTTATGATATATGCTTGGAGATTTTGTAGGGATGTTATTAGATTATGATTCTTATCCCTTATTTAGATATGAATAAGATTAGAATTCAAATTTGGAATGGATTTAGATGATCTTTTGGGCTGAACATCTTCTTTATATAAGAGGCATCATTTTAGACATTCATTGACTCATATTTTTTTAGCTTAGAATCATATTAGAATTTCGCAGATGTTATTTTCTTAATTATTTCCAGAATTAGTTCCGCCGCAGAGTGTTCAATTTACCCAAATGGAACTGAATATTTTGGGAGTAATTCTTTTTCTTAGTTCAATTCAACAGCATGTTTCAATATATTTTCTTTTGAGATTTTTTATGCATAGTATGAGTAGCTAATTAGTTTATCAGCAGGGAATAACGAGTGTTAGTTTTAAATCGTGAGGCCTAATTGCTTTTATAATTGCTTCTTGCATGTTTTTGCATGTTCTTGATTAAATTCATTTCTAATATGTTTTGGTTTGGCCAACTTGAATGTTGTTATGATAGTGCTATCTAATTTCCGCCAATACATAATAATTGGATGAGATTAGTATGTAGCGCAATCTTGTGAAAAACAGCTAACTAGCTAAGACTGTAATGGCAAGATAGGAAATAAGTGAGTGTGCATTGCTATTTACTTTTACTTTGATAGATGCTATATCAGGTTCTTTTATTTCGTAATGCTATCAAAATGTGTTCTGGTTCAGCGAATACTTTCTGGGGGCATTTTGGTAATGGAAACATTTAGTTGATTATAATTGATTAACTATCAATAAAGTAAGAAAGAATTGAGGAGGTTAAGCGTACCTACTTTCCTCTAACCAATAGATATGTAAGTATTGATTCATCATTGCGCCTATGATCGGTATTAACTAACACACACACATTTATATCTCACTTTTACATTCATCATTTGCATTTTAGTGATAGCAAGATTATTGAGTTTAAGGCATGGTGGCTACAACAAAAAGGTTTTCGAAATTAGTTGGAAAAAAAATTATAATTGTTTCTTTTCCTCTTCGTGGGATCGACTATGCTTACCGGTATATTAATTTATATTTTTTTGAGTTTGCAGATTACTTGGCGAGTAAAATGATGCTCACCAAGAAATATGAGAACTGGATTGCAAAACAATGAAAAAAGAAACAGACGATTCTCTGCCTTCCTCCGTTTCCCGTCGCTCTGCCATCGCCAATCTATTTCTTAGTTGCCATGAAACTCTAATTTGAGGTTTGGACTTATTTTCTGAGATATTTCTCGGAGATTCGACAGTGGATACTACCTGATGGATTCGAGTTGAATTTCCTGGTGTTCAAATATAGATTTTGAGTTTCCCGACTTAATTTAAGATACTAATAGATGGATCCAATTAATGTGAGTCGCGGTGATACCAGATTCGAAGTAGAGGGTCAAAATCATCGAATTCTGGTTGTGGAAGGCGGAGGCAGGGTGGACGTTGATAAATTCTAGTACAGTCGAAGGTGGGCTGGATTGGGTTGGGAGGGGGGGCGGGGCGTGCGGAATATATAAGTTGGGTTTTCATTTGGGCTGGAACTTGTCAACAAAGTAGGGTCAAAATGAATAAATTGTCAACATTTTTACATATAAACAAGATTTTACATTAAAACATTGAAGTTTACTTTTAAACACGTGATTTTAATGAAAAAATTATTTCTCAGCAAACAATACAAATTTTAGTTGGAACATCAAATACTGAAAATGAATCAAAAATTCTAAATTACACATCAAATTAAAATGGAAAAACATCAAGCTGTGACATTGATATCCGAAAGAATAAACATTGTAGAATTTTAAATATCAATTCACACTACTAAATATCAAGGAATACATTAAATAAAAATTACATATTCAAAATAAAAACATCAATATCATCACAAAATGAAAGTATAAATAAAAATTTAAAATTAATATAATCAAATATCACTAACTAGTGTCAAAATATATTAAATGTAAAAAATATAACATGTAAACACAAGTTTTAACATTAAAAGATCAACATAAGTTTAAAACACATAGCTCTAGTGAAACAAGAAAAATCACAAGTTTTGATTGAAACAAAATACTGAATTAAAATACTTGAGAGTTTTGTTTAGCTCCGATTAGTCTCCCACTTTTCATAAAATAAACCTACTTTACTTAACAAGTACAGTTACACCAAATAGACTCACAGTTGTATCAAGTTTTGGTAGGGAAACTTAGCATTTATGCAATTCATTGAAGCAAGATGCCTAGTTGCTATTTTTAGTAATGCCATTGGCTTTCTGGAGGAAAACTGAAGCAATCTCTTTGGGATTCTTGCGCTCTTCATTTGAATGCAAAGAGATAAGAAAGCATAATTCTGCAACTGAATTAATCATCAAACATATACTACAATATCTATGCAGTTGCTAGCCGCAGTTTGGAGACAATACTGAGCAAAAAAATGTTGGTTTTCTTTCACATAATTAACTAATTAAGATAGATGGATTAGAAGAAGCGTTGAGAAATGAATTTCTGCTAAGAAAACTCGTAGTTTATTGTCTGAGGGCATGAAACTAAGGGAGAAATATTGGTCAATAAACCGCCTTATTATCACATGGCCAACATTAATTCAGCGAATCCGTCAGAGTTTCAGAGACCTCTTCCCAAAATTGCTACTTTTTTATTTATCGGTTTTAATGTAAGCATACTTTTAATACCATTTCCTCTGCCCCAATTGAATCTTCATACTTTCATTTTTTATCTGTTCAAAGTAAATATGTACATTTTCTAATTTACTCCCCCAGTCCCACCTGAAATTACAGTAAGAGAAAGAGAAAGTATTTTTACGGTGCAATTTGTTTATTACTTTGATGGAGCATGTGGCATGTGGAGATTTGTCTATTACTTAATGGGTATGTGGCATGTGATGTGGCTCAAACTAATTTTTTTTAAAACTAAAATCTAACCCAATTATGAAAGAAATTAGAGAGTGCAAAATAGTCCAGAATGTTTCAAAAAGGAAAGAGTACAATTTCAACTGAATTGGAGGGTGTAACAAAAAATTAATAATAAAAAGACTACATTCCATTTTAAAACCTACATTTATAATAATCTTCAACTAGAACACAGTTTCTTTTGATCCATATTAAGGCCCAATTACATCAATAATGCTTTTTTCCAATTATGAATATGTCAATCCATATTATTCACATCACTATGTTTAACTCAAAAATCTCATGCCTAAGAATCTCCGATGACGCCACCTCCTCACATCTC
The DNA here is from genome assembly GCA_037428765.1 of Rubia yunnanensis. Lineage (NCBI taxonomy): Eukaryota > Viridiplantae > Streptophyta > Magnoliopsida > Gentianales > Rubiaceae > Rubia > Rubia yunnanensis. Next base: position 48,835,931 of record CM075070.1, on the reverse strand, counting down.
CGACTAATTCTAACGTAATCTCCTCAAAATCTCATACGAAGCCATCTCTTCAAATCTCTTACAAATTCTCACACCGTAATAATTGCCAGATTTGAGAATTTATCGATCCTTTCCATCAGGTAATTTTGCGGTGGGCTCCTGCTTTAGAATTCATCGCCGCCACAAACTAGTGGAAAAAGGGGTGATTAAAAGTGGTTCTATCGAACTAAAGAAGCTACTTTAAAATTGCCTTTTCTGACTCTACATTTGATCGATTTCGATAAAACCACCTTTGTTTGGGGTCCGAAATAGGTTCTAAATTCATAACCAATTTCTGAGCCCCTAAACAATTCTGGAAATCAGAGAGGTTTCCGACAGTAAGATTATAGAAAAACATCAAACATCAAAACTCACTATGGTTAAAACATCAAAACTCACTATGGTTAAAACATCAAAACATCAATTTATTCCATGATAACATCAAACATCAAAAATCATCTATTTACTATATGGAGGATGTGCTTCGCGGCAGACGACGCGGTAGCGGTGGAGCTTTAATGCGGGGGGTGACGGAGGACGTGATGGGGAGCTTCGACGCAGTGAACTGATTGAGGACGCGATGGCAGGGCTTCGATACGGTGCGGTGATGGAGGACGCAGTGGCGGAGCTTCAATGCGGCGTGGTGGTGGAGGATGTGGTGGCGGAGGCTCGATCAAGCATCGGCGGGTGAGGTTCAATCTAGCAGCATTAGGGGAGGCTTGATCTAGTGGCGGTGGCAGAGGCTCGATCCAGCGGTGGAACCAATCTCCAGAGGCGGCGGTGGAGGGCGTGAGGGTGGAGGCTGAAGGTGGGCGGACAATGGATGGTGGATATTGGTTGGGAGAAAAAAAAGAAACCCTAAGGAGGGAGGGAGGTTGAAGAAAAAGGTGAGAAATGTGAGGGAGACACGCGCGGGAGAAAACCCTAATAGGGAGGGAGGAGAAAAAATGAAGGTGACAAATAATAAAGGTGGAATTAGGTCCTAAGCACCGCCCATTAAACGCGGCTCTACAATTAGAACCACATTTAAAATAAAATAGTGACGTGGGATAGCACTTCCGAACACAAGAGGCTTTGGGTTGCTTCATTATGATGTATAGAAACAAACAAAAAATTAATTGTGATAAAGTGTGAAGATGTATTAGTAAATATATATGTAGAATGGTAAAAGACTTGGAAAAAGGGGCGACTTGAGGATCATTCGCCAGCTATTAGTCCTGAATCAAAAATGAAAATGTGTAGGGCAAACTAGCCCTGGAAATGCATGGTGCGATGTCGGCCATGCGTCGCAGGTACATGTTGGTCCAAAACAGTGGCTCATCGACATGTACTGATGATGTCACTCTATAATCGACCAAACTAAACACTTGACCTACGCAGAAACAAGGTTACTTATACGATTTTAAAGTAAACTTAAATGCCTATATGTGACTTCGGTAACCAATCGGTTTTACCGATGGTTAAATTGGCATAGGCGTGATGTCTCGTATAGTAAAACATATTACGAGAAATAAGAATGTACGACATTGCACACCATTCACATAACCGAATAGAACCGATATGCTACCAACGCTGCATGCATTAGAGGCAGCTATGAGAAAAAACACGGAAACCAGGAAAAAAATGATGCTTTAACAACATAAAATTACACAAAAATGTCCAAACGCATACCAAAACATAGTACCTAGGTTTACATTTTAGGAAAACTCACACTCTAAAAAAATCTAAGTAAGAGCTACAAAACTAAAAAACACAACACATTCACAGACCATAGATTGAACAATGTAAAGTAACAATTACAAAAATGTATGATATGAATCCCCTTGCAAAGAATCTGGATCGTGGAATTAAGATCTTTGACATAACAAAGGAACTCGCAAACCCTTCAATGTTGCACGAATTTCAAGGTCTAGCCCTCGGGGTACACTCAATTTTGACTCACTCTCTAACTAGCCCTCGGGATTAGATTACAAGGTTTACTGATACTTAACTAGCCCTCGGGGTTAAGCAACAAAGGAATAGCTCGCAAGCAAAGAGTATGAACTCAAAATGTTGTATTTTGATTGATAAAAGTGGTGTGAAATTCGTCCAAAGGCCTCCCCTATTTATAGGGTAGATTTCAGCCATAAACCCAAAATGAAATAATTTTACAATATTTTACAGTGATCACACTACCTCATTAAAAACCCAGTGGGAAAAAGAGTATAGTGTTCTTCATGATATCTTCAGTTCGGCGACATTCTTAATAATGAATCCAAGATGCCGATGATGACTCCTTCAATTTTTCATCATAAAGTTGATCCATCAAAGCATTTAAAGCACATCAAAGCATTTGATATTTGTATCAATGTAGGTTTTAGAAGAGTAAAAAAACCATACCTTTACAACAGAGAAAAGAAGAGGGGGTGGGAGACTGTTGGAATTCTCGGGAAATTGGGAACAAAAGCTTAAACTGATTCTGAGGGACCCCATATTTATAGCCATTTTGGAACGACGCCGTTTTAGACCCTTGTGATGTCCGCCTCGCATGCAGCGACGTCGCACCTACATCGATTTAGGTGATAAGAAACTGACCCATGACTGACGTCACACATTTATGTGGGCCAAACAATTTCAGCCCACTAGCATAACAATTGAGCCCGCCAAGGACCAAAATGAATAAAAGTCACTTTCACAGTGTATTAAATGTTCTCCAATTTTTTGGGAAAATGTAGTAAAAATAATATTTGCTAGCTTCAGAATGATTGAAACAAATTATTCATTACACACAAGTCTTTTCTAGTTTTGTGAATGATTATAATATTAAAACTTTGTTTCATGTAGTAGGTAAATATTAAGGATTCAATAACATGAAAATAACATTCAACAAATATATTAAAGATTAAATTACATAAAAATCACACTCAATAAATAATCTTAATGTTACAAATGTTCCAAATTTGAATTAATTTGTTATAATTTGTTCCAAATTCTAAGCAGTAAAACTAAAATTAGGACCTAAGAATGATGACATTGAACACTCTCGGCCCAGAACCATCTAACAGCTCAAAGTAGAGCGTGTCCCCAAGCCTCAGTTCCTCTGCATCAAGGAACTCGCTAAAACCCTTTGGGGTCAGGGTCTTGATCCTTCTATTCCTTGAGTAGTGCATGAGATACTCTCTTCCGCCGCACCTCAAGACAATAGGCATCTTGAACTTTGGTAGGAGTGGAACCATTGGGCTTGGGGCATACATAATTATAAACAGAAAAACCACAGTTATTATATGAAAGTAATCTAGAGAAAATGTTGATTGAAAATAAAATACATGTGTAACGAGTAGGACTTACCAACATTGGAATTGAACCAAAGTTAGTTTGGGTCAAAGTACGAACGAAATGTGGAATGATATCGCCGAATGAAGTCCCTGCACGGTCCTCATCCAAATTGCTACGGGATCTTGATCCGCACTTCGCGGGGTCACTAGTATATTGACCTTTTCAAGGGAGAATAAACTAACCCATAAAGCACTTGGGATCAAAGATAAGAGAATTTATATTTTTTTGTGATTCCGGTTCCGGTCTGATCTTGGACCGGCGAACACCCCTAGTTCTCTTACTACTAAACTACCAAAGGGTTGATAGTGGAAAGTCTAGGGTCGTCCACATAGATGCTAGGAATTTAAAGGTTGCAAACAAGGTTTGGGGGGAGGGGGTTATCTATCAACTGCAAACATGCAAGAACAAGAGAGTAAACTATATAAAACTAGCACTTTGGGATATTTGCATCACATGACCGGTAGTATATTTTGATCTTAGATTCAATCAAATACAAGACGCATAAATCTATCCTAATACATATGTCACATAGTGCGGTTGATAGTCAACATTTCCCTCTATCTGTCACACAAAGGTGCTCTCGTTTTCTCATATCGACACCGCCTCTGTAATTTGGAAAGTGCAACAATAGCCCTACCTGTTGTGCAGATCTAATCTTTCCCGTAAAGAATTATGTCCCAAGCAGTCCACCATAAATGTTTCTCCCTAGGCCTATGGAGGCAAGGGATTGGCACCTTGTGGTGACTCTATGGTTGCAACGACATAGGTCTAATTACCCCAACCCTAGTAGCTACTAACTATCTTTATCTAAAACCTATCGGGATCTAGTCCAGTTCAAACTAGCGTACGCTCATTGGAGCGATGCTCACAACCCACATGCATACACCCACACGGTCGAGCACTCTCACTCCCCCTATTACCCTACCGACACTCCCAAGGGGACAACAATAATGTGCCATAAATGAAAGTAGACTAAATTTTATGTCAACATAGTATATCAATCATACATTTAACAAGAAATTAATGCACAAGTAAACATAATATTCATAAGCATTAAATGATAAGAAGATCTTAGAATCTCACAAAATATCTACCAAGCTATGAATAAAAATATAACTCCCCAAGCTAAATCACTACTCCCTAAGCATTGAACCTAATCTTTCCATTGGATTCAATGCCCTTGGGCAAAACAAGGGGGGTTAAACTAAGTGAGAAGGGTTAGCCCCTTTCTCTCTCTACCGACTCTTAGGAAAAACTAGGAGAATGAAAATAAAACTATCCAAACTTAAACCCTGGTAGACATAGGTCCTCTTATATAGTAGATAGAATTGGGCCTTGAAAGGGGCCCAAAAAGGGTAACTAAAACCCCAGTTTCTGGCACACACAGGCCATACAATATGGCACAAGCCGCCGGATTGGCGTGAGTCCTCCAGCTTCTTTAGCGTACGGTTGCGTATTTCCTCGCCGGCCACCAGTTGGAAGTAACTTTTGAACATTTGGACGACACCGGTAGTGTGATTCCTTGTGGGCCATCGGCTGAATGTTTGATTTCACCTCTTGAGTAGCACGAGTCATGTATAACCTTGCGGGCCTCCGGCTCGGAGTTAATTTTTGAGCAATTAATGGCCCAGTCATGCAAATATTCAATTCCCGTGGGCTGGTCTTAAGGTTTTGACTTCAAGGGGCACAAATCGCACATTATGGCACGACCCGTGCTACATACTTAGCTGCACAAGCTCGTTGAATGGCACGGGTTGTGCAGTTCCCTATGGACTGGCACGACCCGTGTAGTATCATGCGGCCGTGCCATTTCTTCGCTTGTTGAACTTCGACTCCTTTCTTGTCTCGGCTCGATTCCATTTACTACCACGTTTTGACTTGTGGACTTCTGTCTACTACCATCCTTGCGAATGGCCTTCTACTATCTACTTCCATCCTTATGAATAGCCTTCTACAAACTACGCCAAAATGCTTATGAGCAATCGACAAATAAGCTCACAAAACAAGATCTTAATGCTCGTAAGGACATAATGTCTATTAGATATAACTAAGTCTACAAAATGGCAATCGAAACCCTTTATTATATAAACCCAACTAAACCTAGCAATCAATCAACAAACCAAAAAAAATGATTACTTATAAGTACACAAGGAGTAGTTTCTTTATTACTCTTAGTTATTGTAAGTTTGACTGATAAACTCGGGGCTGTCGATTGTAGCGCCCAATGATTTTGATAGTGCCTGGAAACGAAGAACACTCTGTGGAGGTAATCAAGCAAGAGGAAAAATCTTTGTGTTTACTTTTATATTCTTGTGAAATTATTAAATTTCTTCATTTGTTAAATTTAGCTTTCGCTTATTAAGAGTGATATTTTTATTTTCCTTCAATGTAGAATTATTGTTATGAAATATTGCATGCAATTATCATGATTTGATCATAACTTGCACGATCTTGGTGTAAAAAAAATGCCCCATCCTCTTCATTTTCTCTTCTTCACTTAGAGGAAACAACTTTGTTTCCACTTTTTTATTCATTGAATTTTTTCTAAAAAAGAAGCTTGTGAAATTAGATCTTCGCTCTGCATTGATGTTTCTTTCCCTTAAATATTATTGTGCAATTACTGAATTTAATCAATGACTCATTCGATCTTGGTTTTACCAATTAAAGCGTCCGATCTTTTTAATATTCTCTTCCTTTCTATGGAGGAAACATCTTTCTGTTTACTTTTACATTCTTGTGGATTTATTAAATTTCTTTATTTGTTAAATTTGGCATTTTGTTTATTAAGTGTGAGTTTTTTCTTTTCCTTTGATGCAAAAATTATTGTTATGAAATGTTCGTGCGATTATCGTGATTTGATCATAACTTGCACGATCTTGGTGTAAAAATATAAGGTGCCACATCCTCTTTATTTTCTTTTCTTAACTTGGATAAAACATCTTGGTTTCCACTTTTTTATTCATTGAATAATTTTAAAATAATTGTTTTTGAAATTAGATCTTCGCTTTGCATTGATGATTCTTTCCCTTAAATATTATTGTGCAATTACTGAATTTAATCAATGACTCATTCGATCTTGGTTTTACTAATTAAAGCGTCTGATCTTTTTCATATTCTCTTCCTTTCTATGGAGGAAACATCTTTCTGTTTACTTTTACAATCTTCCACATTTATTAAATTTCTTTATTTGTTAAATTTGGCATTCGCTTATTAAGTGTGAGTTTTTTACTTTTTCTTCAATGCAGAATTATTGTTATGAAATGTGGCGTGCGAATATCGTGATTTGATCACAACTTGCATGATCTCGGTGTCAAAAATAAGAGCGCCACATTCTTCTCATTTTCTCTTCTTCATATGGAAGAAACATCTTGGTTTCCTCTTTTTTATTCATTGACGTTTTTAAAAAAATAATTGTTTGTGTAATTAGATCTTCTCTCTGCATTGATTTTCATTCCCTTAAATATTATTGTGCAATTAATGAATTTAATTAATTTCTCGTTTGATCTTGGTTCTACTAATTAAAGCATCCGATCTTTTTAATATCGTCTTCCTTTCTATGGAGGAAACATCTTTTTGTTTACTTTTACATTCTTGTGGGTTTATTAAATTTCTTTATTTGTTAAATTTGGCATTCGCTTATTAAGTGTGATTTTTTTACTTTTCCTTCAGTGCAGAATCATTGTTATGAAATGTGGCGCTCGATTATCGTGATTTGATCGCAACTTGCATGATATTGGTGTCAAAAATAAGAGTGCCACATCATCTTCATTTCCTCTTCTTCATATGGAGGAAACATCTTGGTTTTCACTAATTAATGCATCAGATCTTTTACATATTCTCTTCCTTTCTATGGAGGAAATATCTTTTTGTTTACTTGTACATTCTTGTGGAATTATTAAACTTCTTTATTTGTTAAATTTGGCATTTCGCTTATTAATTGTGATTTTTTTTCTTTTCCTTCAATGTAGAATTATTGTTATGAAATGTGGCGTGCAATTATCGTGATTTGATCACAATTTGCAGGATCTTGGTGTCTAAAACAAAAGCGCCACATCCTCATCATTTTCTCTTCTTCATATGGAGGAAACATATTTGTTTTCACTTTTTTATTCATTGAATTTTTTACATTACTTTGTTTGAGAAATTAGATCTCTGCTTTATAGTAATGTTTCTTTCCCTTCAATATTATCGTGCAATTATCTGAATTTAATCAATGACTCATTCGATCTTGGTGTTACTAATATAAGTGTCTGATTTTCCTCATCTTCTCCTCTTCACTATAGAGGAAATTCGTTCCCCGGGGTTTGGAGAATGCTCAGTAGAGGTAGCCCTGGTATCCAGATTTTTACACTGATGACTGAGACAGATGCTGTCTGATAATCTCGGGGTTGTCGATTGTAGCGTGCAAAAATTTTGATAGTGACTTCGTGGAGGTAATCTAGAAAGAGAAAACATCTATGTGTTTCTTTTACATTCTTGTGAATTTAACAAATTTATTTTTTTTGTTAAATTTGGCTTTAGCTTATTAAGTTTATTTTTTGCTTTTCTTTTAACGTAGAATTATTGTTATGAAATTTGGCGTGCAATTATCGTGATTTGATCACAACTTGCATGATCTTGGTGTAAAAAACAACGCCCCATCCTCTTCATTTTCACTTCTTCACTTGGAGGAAATATCTTGGATTCCAAATTTTTATTCATTGAATTTTTTCTAAAACAATTGTTTGTGGAATTAGATCTTTGCTCTGCATTGATTTTTCTTTCCCTTATATATTATTGTGCAATTACTGAATTTAATCAATGACTCGTTCGATCTTGGTTTTACTAATTAATGTGTTCGATCGTTTTCATATTCTCTTCCTTTCTATGGAGGAAATATGTTTCTCTTTACTTTTACATTCTTGTGGAATTATTAAATTTCTTTATTTGTTAAATTTGACATTTCGCTTATTCAGTGTGATTTCTTTCTTTTCCTTCAGTGCAGAATTATTGTTATGAAATGTGGCTTGCGATTATCGTGATTTGATCACAACTTGCACGATCTTGGTGTCAAAACTAAAAGTGCAACATCCTTCTCATTCTCTCTTATTCATATTGAGGAAACATCTTGGTTTCCACTTTTTTATTCACTGATTTTTTTCTCTAACAACTTTGTTTGTGAAATTAGATCTTTGCTATGCATTAATAATTCATACCCTTAAATATTATTGTGCAATTACAAAATTTAATCAATGACTTGTTCGCTCTTGGTTTAACCAATAAATTTGTCTGATCTTTTTCATATTGTCTTCATTCTATGGAGGAAACATCTTTTTGTTTACTTTTACATTCTTGTGGATTTATTAAATTTCTTTATTTGTTAAATTTAGCATTCGCCTATTAAGTGTGATTTTTTTCCTTTTCTTCAATGCAGAATTATTGTTATGAAATGTGGTGTGCGATTATCGTGATTTGATCACAACTTGCACGATCTTGGTGTAATAAAAAATGCCCCATCCTCTTCATTTTCTTTTGTTCACTTGGAGGAAATATCTTAGTTTCCACTTTTTTATTCGTTGAATTTTTTCTAATACAATTGTTTGTGAAATTAGATCTTCGCTCTGCATTGATTTTTCTTTCCCTTAAATATTATTGTGCAATTACTGAATTTAATCGATGACTCGTTTGATCTAGGTTTTAATAATTAAAGCATCCGATCTTTTTCATATTTTCTTCTTTTCTATGGAGGAAACATCTTTCTACATACTTTTACATTCTTGTGGATTTATTAAATTTCTTTATTTTTTAAATTTGGCATTTTCCTTATTAAGTGTGATTTTTTCTTTTCCTTCAATGCAGAATTTTTGTTATAAAATGTTGCGTGCGATTGTCGTGATTTGATCACAACCTGCACGATCTTGGTGACAAAAATAAAAGCGCAACATCCTCCACATTTTCTCTTCTTCATATTGAGGAAGCATCTTCGTTTTCACTTTTTTATTCATTGAATTTTTTACGTTACTTTGTTTGAGAAATTAGATCTCCGCTTTCGAGTGATGCTTCTTTCCCTTCAATATTATCATGCAATTATTTGAATTTAATCAATGATTCGTTCGATCTTGGTGTTACTAATATAAGCGTATGATTTTCCTCATCTTCCTCTCCTCACAATAGAGGAAATTCGTTCCCTCGAGGTTGGAGAACGCTCAGTAGAGGTACCACTGGTAGCCGGATTTGACATCGATGACTGAAACCGATGCTGTTTGATAAACTCGGGGCTATCGATTGTAGCGCACAAAGATTTTGATGGTGCCTGGAAATGAATAACACTCCGTGGAGGTAATCTCGAAAGAGGAAACATCTTTGTGTTTACTTTTACATTCTTGTGAATTTATTAAATTTCTTCGTTTGTTAAATTTGGCTTTCGCTTATTAAGTGTGATTTTTTTATTTTCCTTCAATGTAGAATTATTTTTATGAAATTTGGCGTGAAATTATCGTGATTTGATCACAACTTGCACAATCTTGGTGTAAAAAAATGCCCCATCCTCTTCATTTTCTCTTCTTCACTTGGAGGAAACATCTTGGCTCTACATTGATATTTCTTTCCCTTAAATATTATTGTGCAATTACAAAATTTAATCGATGACTCATTCGATCTTGTATTAAATAATTAAAATGTCCGATCTTTTTCAGATTGTCTTCCTTTCTATGGAGGAAACATCTTTCCGTTTACTTTTACATTCTTGTGGATTTATTAAATTTCTTTATTTGTTAAATTATGCATTTGCTAATTAAGTGTGATTTTTTTCCTTTTCGTCAATGCAGAAATATTTTTATGAAATGTGGCATGCGATTATCGTGATTTGATCACAAATTGCACAATCTTGGTGTTAAAAAAAAGGTGCCCCGTCATCTTCATTTTCTAGTCTTCACATGGATTAAACATCTTGGTTTTCACTTTTTATTCATTGATTTTTTTCTAAAATAATTGTTTGATGAAATTTGTTCATCTCCCTGAATTTATTATTCTTTCCCTTAAATATTATTGTGCAATTAATGATTTTAATCAATGGCTCGCTCGATCTTGGTTTAGCTAATTAAAGCATCCGATCTTTTACATATTCTCTTCCTTTCTATAGAGGAAATATCTTTTTGTTTACTTGAACATTCTTGTGGAATTATTAAATTTCTTTATTTGTTAAATTTGGCATTCCGCTTATTAATTGTGATTTTTTTCTTTTCCTTCAATGCAGAATTATTGTTATGAAATGTGGCGTTCGATTATCGTGATTTGATCACAACTTGTAGGATCTTGGTGTCTAAAATAAAAGCGCCACATCCTCATCATTTTCTCTTCTTCATATGGAGGAAACATCTTTGTTTTCACTTTTTTATTCTTTGAATTATTTAAATTACTTTGTTTGAGAAATTAGATCTCTGCTTTATAGTAATGTTTCTTTCCCTTCAATATTATTATGCAATTATCTGAATTTAATCAATAACCCGTTCGATCTTGGTGTTACTAATATAAGTGTCTGATTTTCCTCACCTTCTCCTCCTCACTATAGAGGAAATTCGTTCCCCGGGGTTTGGAGAATGCTCAGTAGAGGTAGCCCTAGTAGCCGGATTTTTACACTGATGATTGAAACAGATGCTGTATGATAATCTCGGGGTTGTCGATTGTAGCGTGCAAAAATTTTGATAGTGACTTTGTGGAGGTAATCTAGAAAGAGGAAACATCTCTGTGTTTACTTTTACATTTTTGTGAATTTAATCAATTTATTTATTTGTTAAATTTGGCTTTAGCTTATTAAGTGTATTTTTTTCTTTCCCTTTAACGTAGAATTATTGTTATGAAATTTGGCGTGCAATTATCGTGATTTGATCACAACTTGCATGATCTTGGTGTACAAAACAACGCCCCATCCTCTTCATTTTCACTTCTTCACTTGGAGGAAATATCTTGGCTACCACATTTTTATTCATTGAATTTTTTCTAATACAATTGTTTGTGGAATTAGATCTTCACTCTGCATTGATTTTTCTTTCCCTTATATATTATTCTGCAATTACTGAATTTAATCAGTGACTCGTTCGATCTTGGGTTTACTAATTAATGTGTCCGATCGTTTTTATATTCTCTTCCTTTCTATGGAGGAATTTCTGTTTACTTTTACATTCTTGTGGAATTATTAAATTCCTTTATTTGTTAAATTTGGGATTTCGCTTATTCAGTGTGATTTCTTTCTTTTTCTCAATGTAGAATTATTGTTACGAAATGTGGCTTGCAATTATCGTGATTTGATCACAACTTGCACGATCTTGGTGTCAAAAATAAAAGTGCAACATCCTCCTCATTTTCTCTTATTCATATTGAGGAAACTTCTTGGTTACCACTTTTTTATTCACTGATTTGTTTTTCTTAAAACATTGTTTGTGAAATTAGATCTTCGCTCTGCATTGATGTTTCGTTCCCTTAAATATTATTGTGCAATTACAAAATTTAATCAATGACTCGTTCACTCTTGGTTTAACTAATAAAATCGTCAAATCTTTTTCATATTGTCTTCCTTTCTATGGAGGAAACATCTTTTTGTTTACTTTTACATTCTTGTGGATTTATTAAATTTCTTTTTTTGTTAAATTTAGCATTTGCCTATTAAGTGTGATTTTTTTCCTTTTCTTCAATGCAGAATTATTGTTATGAAATGTGGCGTGCGATTATCGTGATTTGATCACAACTTGCACGATCTTGGTGTAATAAAAAATGCCCCATCCTCTTCATTTTCTTTTCTTCACTTGGAGGAAATATCTTGGTTTCCACTTTTTTATTCATTGAATTTTTTCTAATACAATTGTTTGTGAAATTAGATCTTCGCTCTGCATTGATTTTTCTTTCCCTTAAATATTGTTGTGCAATTACTGAATTTAATTGATGACTCGTTCGATCTTGGTTTTAATAATTAAAGCATTCGATCTTTTTCATATTTTCTTCTTTTCTATGGAGCAAACATTTTTCTCATACTTTTACATTCTTGTGGATTTATCAAATTTCTTTATTTTTTAAATTTGGCATTTTCCTTATTAAGTGTCATTTTTTCTTTTCCTTCAATGCAGAATTTTTGTTATAAAATGTTGCGTGCGATTGTCATGATTTGATCACAACCTGCACGATCATGGTGACAAAAATAAAAGCGCAACATCCTCCACATTTTCTCTTCTTCATATTGAGGAAGCATCTTCGTTTTCACTTTTTTATTCATTGAATTTTTTACGTTACTTTGTTTGAGAAATTAGATCTCCGCTTTCGAGTGATGCTTCTTTCCCTTCAATATTATCATGCAGTTATTTGAATTTAATCAATGATTCGTTCGATCTTGGTGTTACTAATATAAGCGTATGATTTTCCTCATCTTCCCCTCCTCACTATAGAGGAAATTCGTTCCCTCGAGGTTGGAGAATGCTCAGTAGAGGTACAATTGGTAGCCGGATTTGACACCGATGACTGAAATCGATGCTGTCTGATAAACTCGGGGCTGTCGATTGTAGCGCGCAAAGATTTTAATGGTGCTTGGAAATGAAGAACCCTCCGTGGGGGTAATCTGGCAAGAGGAAGCATCTTTGTGTATACTTTTACATTCTTGTGACTTTATTAAATTTCTTTGTTTGTTAAATTTGGCTTTTGCTTATTACGTGTGATTGTTTTATTTTCCTTCAATGTAGAATTATTGTCATGAAATTTGGCGTGCAATTATCGTGATTTGATCACAACTTGCACGCTCTTGGTGTAAAAAAAATGCCCCATCCTCTTCATTTTCTCTTCTTCACTTGGAGGAAACATCTTGGTTTCCACTTTTTTATTCACTGATTTTTATCTTAAAACTTTGTTTGTGAATTTAGATCTTCGCTCTACATTGATGTTTCTTTCCCTTAAATATTATTGTGCAATTACAAAATTTAATCGATGACTCATTCGATCTTGGTTTAACTAATTAAAGCATCCAATATTTTTCATATTGTCTTCCTTTCTATGGAGGAAAGATCTTTTTGTTTACTTTGACATTCTTGTGGAGTTATTAATTTCTTTATTTGTTATATTTGGCATTCGCTTATTAAGTGTGGTTTTTTTCCTTTTCTTCAATGCAGAAATATTTTTATGAAATGTGGCGTGCGATTATCGTGAATTGATAACATTTTGCACAATCCTTGTGTAAATAAAAAGGCGCCTCATCATCTTCATTTGCTCTTCTTCACTTGGGAGAAACATCTTGGTTTCCACTTTTTTTCATTGAATTTTTTTCTAAAATAATTGTTTGTGAAATTAGTTCATCGCTCTGCATTGATTATTCATCCCCTTAAATATTATTGTGCAATTTCTGAATTTAATATTTTGGAGTTTCAATCAATATCAAAAGAGATGACTGTAGGTGCGATTTCACACACCTGAGGTTAAATCGCATCAACCATCAAACGTGGAAGGGGAAGGCCGAGGAAGAAGGTGACTCTTTCCAAGGTTGAATGGGGTGGCTCTCCGAGGGAGGATAGCGTGGAAGCTACCAGTCTCGATTTAGAAATGGATCGGGGGGAGGAAAGGAAGAGGAAAGATGATGGAGTTGCAGAAAAGCGCCGGGAAGGCTCAATTGAGGAAATGGTAAGACCCAAAATCCCTGCCCCTAGTAATACGGAGAATCGATTTGAAAAGGGTAATCTATGGGTTGATGTGATTAGGGGAAATAGAGTACCGATGAATGGTATGAATATGGAATTTTCTGCTCCTAAAATTGTGAACTAGAGAATTGAGGTGGAAATAGAACGCAATGATGTAGGGTCTGAATTGAAGTATTCGGAGATTGCTCTGATTATGTATGTTATAGGTGGGGAGCTAACCATGAATTCGGTTAAGAGATTTATGTTGAATAATTGGGCATTTGTTGAGAATCCTGAGTTACTTTATAACGATGAAGGATACTTTGTGATTAAATTCAAAAGTATGAGGGATAGGGAGGAGGTCATGAAGAAGGGCCCTTATACAATCTATGGAATGGCCATGTTTTTGCATTTGTGGAAGGCTGATTTCTCCATGGAGAAAGAAATGCTGAGAACAGTTCCAGTATTGGTGAAACTTCCTAGGGTACCACTGCATCTGTGGGGGTTAAAAGCTGGGGAAAGATAGGAAGTGTGATTAGGAAGCCTCTATTCACAAATGAGTGTACAAATAGCAAACTAAGGATATCTTATGCATGGATGATGGTGGAGATAGATATATCCCAGCAAGTGCCAGAAGTTGTGAAAATCCAAGATGTTGATGGTAGTTTACTCAATTAGAAAATTGAAGTGGAGGGTAAGCCATTATTCTGTGAGAAATACCAGATTGGGGGACACAGGTGTGGAAAAGAAATAAAAAAAGGTGACTCAGTAATGGAAAGTGAAAATACAGTTGAAGGCTATGGAAAACAGGGAAGGGATGAAAAATGATGGAATAATGGAAACAAGGGAAGCAAAGGCAAAAGAGGAAAAAGAACCTGCTCAATGGACCCTGGTGCAGTAAAAAAACAAAGGAAAAAAGGTAATAGAGCTTGAGCAATTGGGGATTATTGATTTCCATAATGAAGCAAGAGGCAATATAGAAGAGAAATTTGAACATCCTCTCAGGATTTGGAATGATCCTGAGAAGGATCAAGGCTTAAGCCCATGATAGGGGCCCAGAATGTTAGGGGGCTAAACAAGGCAGCAAAGGGGAATGAGATTAGCTCTAGTCTCATTGGTCTAAAGCTAGATGTTGTTGTGCTGCTAGAAATGAGGGTAAAACAAGATAAAGCTTAGGGGATAAGGAAGAAATTTGGGGATAAATGGAAGTTTGTTGATAATTATGGCAATCACTACAATGGAAGGATTTGGATAATGTGGGATTTCAGGAAGGTGGAGATTTTGGCACATCAAATATCTGATCAGATGATGTTAGTGGAAGTGAAGGACAAACATGGAGATAGGATGTACTGGTTGATTGTTGTGTATGCTGGAAACAAATTGAAGATGAGGAATAAACTGTGGAAGGAGATAGAGGGGGTTAACTCAAAGGTGAAATGGACATTACTGGTTGTTGGAGATTTTAATAATGTTCTTACACTAAAAGATAGAATTGGAGGTAGTGAAGTAGTGGTGCAGGAATACTGGGATTTAGAGCAATTGATGCAAAGAGCAAGTCTATTCGAATGTGAAAGGAATGGAGATTATTACACATGGTCTAACAAGGAATTGAATAGAGTGATCTACTCTAGAATAGATAGAGAAATAGTAAACCTGGAGTGGTTTACAAAATATCCTGAGATGGTGGTGGATAACTTGGAACCTGGGGTTTCTGACCATGCCTTGGTCAGAATCACTCTACAAAAGGAGCAGAAACTAGTACAAAAATAGTACAAATTCCTGAATTGTTTATTGGAAAGGAAGGAGGTACTGGAGGAGATAAATAGAAGTTGGCAGAAGGAGCTAAGAGGAAGGCCAATGTTTGTGGTCTGGAAAAAGCTAAAAAGGCTTCAGGGAGATCTTACGGAGTATTTCAAACAAGTCAGTGGAGAAAAAAAGAAACTGGAAGAGGAGAGGAGAAATCTGGAAATGGCTCAGAAAGTTTTGGGGCAGAATAAATTAAACAAAGAGAAAATAGAAGCAGTGATCAAGGGGATTGAACTGGTCCAGAAATGGAGTGATATTGATGAAGGCATAGCAAGGCAGAAGGCAAAGATAGATTGGCTAAGGTTGGGAGATGGCAATTATGCCTATTTCCATTCCACAGTAAAAGGAAAAAATAAGATGGTAGGATTAGGAGATTGGAAATAGAATCAGGGGAATTGATCAGTAAACAGGAGAATATAGAGGTTGAAATAATAAATTTCTATAAGAAATTGGTTGGTGGAAAAGCTGAAAACTTAGAGGGAGTAAATATTGAAGTCATAAGAAACGGGAATAGACTGGGAGTGGAGGCCAGGAAAATGCTGGTTCAGGAAGTACAGGAGAAGGAGGTATGAGAGGCTCTAAAGAGCATTAGAGATCTAAAAGTTACAGGCACAGATGGGTATGGATAAAAAGTTTTCAAAAAAAAATGGGCAGGTGATCAGGGTTGATGTAATGGAGCCTGTGTAGGAGTTTTTCAAACAAGGAAGAATGTACAGAGCAGTAAACAACACCCTTGTGACTCTGATCCCAAAGCATGCTGCTGCCAGAAGGGTGAAGGACCTAAGGCCTATCTCCTGCTGTTCCACACTGTATAAGATCATTTTAAAGGTTTTAACAGGTAGACTGAGTATTGCAATATAAGAGGTGGTTCAGGAGAATCATGCAGCCTTTGTGCCAGGAAGGAATATACATGACCACATTATGTTTGCATATGAACTGGTCAGGGGATACAACAGGAAACATGGAGCTGCCAGATGCTTAATCCAAATGGACATACAGAAGGCCTATGATACTATAGATTGGAAGGCTTTGCAGGTGATAATGAGTGAAATGGGAATACCCCAATAGTTTGTGGAGTTGGTTATGTTAT
Organism: Rubia yunnanensis; assembly: GCA_037428765.1. Lineage (NCBI taxonomy): Eukaryota > Viridiplantae > Streptophyta > Magnoliopsida > Gentianales > Rubiaceae > Rubia > Rubia yunnanensis. The sequence goes on along the minus strand of CM075070.1, from coordinate 48,819,074 downwards.
GTGTATCTACAGTTAGCTACAGATACAGCATAAATGGCAAACTGACAAAATTTGTTACTGCTGAAAGAGGCTTGAGGTAGGGAGATCCAATATCCCCACTACTGTTTGTGCTGGTAATGGAGTATATGTGCATGTGTCTTCAAGTTGTGGAAGGAAGAAAGAAGTTCAAATACCATCCACACTGTGATGATATAAGACTGATTAATCTCAGCTTTGCTGATGATATGCTCTTACTGTCAAGAGGGGATCCTGAATTAGTGACAGCCCTGATGCAGGCTTACAAGAAATTTGAGGAGTCCACTGGATTGAGAGTGAATACTGCAAAATGTAAAGTGTTCTTCGGATCTGTGGAGGATGAACAAAAACAGGAGATATTAAACATAACTAGCTTTGAAGAAGGTATGCTTCCTTTCAAGTATTTAGGTGTTCCACTAACCAGTAAGAAATTGATTGTGCTTGTATGCCAGCCATTGGTAGATAGAATGATTGAAAAACTGAGGCACTGGAGTTCTAGATTACTTAGTTATGTAGGTAGATTGCAGCTGGTGAAAAGTGTACTATTTACTGTGGTTAATTACTGGCTACAATGCTTTCCAGTGCCAAAACCTGCGATCAAGCATGTGGAAGCAATTTGCAGGTCCTTTTTATGGTGTGGAGGTGAAAACATCACCAAAAAAGCACCTGTGGCCTGGGAGAAGGTCTGTGATTCAAAAAAGGCTGGAGGACAGAAGTTATAGCTTTGCAGGAGTGGAGTACTGCAACTCAGAGTAAGAACTTATGGAATTTGTGCAGAAAAACTGATAGGCTATGGATAAGATGGGTTCATGCTATATACATCAAAGGAAGAGAGGTGATGGAGGTGGAGTTCCCAGCTTCAGCATTCTAGATGTTGAAGAGCCTAAGCAAATGCAGAAGCAAAGTACAGATGTTGGAGTCCTGGAAGAAGCAATTGGACAATAACAGGTTCAGTACCATGGAAGTGTACAAAGTATTAAGAGGGGATGAAAGGAGAATAGAATGGAGTAAACTCTTATGTGGTAACTTAGCTAGACCAAGGGCACATTTCACATTGTGGTTGGCATGTCACGGCAGATTACCAACAAAACAGAGGCTAATAAAGTTTGGTTTACTGGCTGAAGACAAGTGTGCCATGTGTGGTGAAGTAGAAAACATCCATCATCCTATGTTTGATTGTGAAAAAACAAGGCGAATTTGGACCGGTGTGTTGCAATGGGTTCAAATATGAAGGAAGCCGCAGTAGTGGGATGAAGAGCTGCAATGGCTCATTTGTAGAAGCAAGATAAAAGGATGAAGAGCCACTCTTATGAAGATATTGGTTGCTGATACGATTTATGAAGTTTGGAGGGCAAGAAATGAGATTTGTTTCTGTCGTACGAGAATGTAAATGTAATAGAGGTGACGAAAATAATATGTGATATTGTGGTGTATAGAGCATGGGTGAATCCTAAAGTTAGGAAGCACTGTGCAGAGCTCATGATAGCAAATTCGTAGTTTAGAAAAAGAGATGTAAAGTTGGTTTTTTAAGATGAAAGGAAAGTCATTTATCCCAAAATATTTTTTACTGAATTTAATCAATGACTCATTCCATCTTGGTTTTACTAATTAAAACGTCCGATTTTTTTCATATTCTCTTCCTTTCTATGGAGGAAACATCTTTTTGTTTACTTGTACATTCTTGTGGAATTATTAAATTTCTTTATTTGTTAAATTTGGCATTTTGCTTATTAAGTGTGATTTTTTTTTTTCCTTCAATGCTGAATTATTGTTATGAAATGTTGAGTGCGATTATCATGATTTGATCACAACCTGCACAATCTTTGTGGCAAAAATAAAAGCGCCACATCCTCATCATTTTCACTTCTTCATATATTGGAAACATCTTGGTTTTCACTTTTTTATTCATTGAACTTGTTAAATTACTCTGTTTGAGAAATTAGATCTCTACTTTCTAGTGATGTTTCTTTCCCTTCAATATTATTATGCAATTATCTGAATTAAATCAATTACTCGTTCGATCTTGGTGTTACTAATATAAGTGTCTGATGATCTTGGTGTTACTAATATAAGTGTCTGATTTTCCTCATCTTCTCCTCCTCACTATAGAGGAAATTCGTTCCCTGGGGGTTGGAGAATGCTCAGTAGAGGTAGCACTGGTAGCCGGATTTTGACACCGATGACTGAAACAGATGTTGTCTGATAAACTCGGGGCTGCCGATTGTAGCGAGCAAAGATTTTGATAGTGCCTAGAAACGAAGAACACTTCGTGGAGGTAATCTAGAAAGAAGAAACATCTTAGTGTTTGCTTTTACATTCTTGTGAATTTAATAAATTTCTTTATTTGTTAAATTTGGCTTTAGCTTATTAAATGTGATATTTTTTCTTTTCCTTCAATTTAGAATAATTGTTATGAAATTTGGTGTGAAATTTTCGTGATTTGATCACAACTTGCACGATCTTAGTGTAAAAAACAACGCCCCATCCTCTTCATATTTTCTTCTTCACTTGGAGGAAATATCTTGGTTTCCACTTTTTTATTCATTGAATTTTTTCTAATACAATTGTTTGTGAAATTAGATCTTTGCTCTGCATTGATTTTTCTTTCCCTTAAATATTATTGTGCAATTACTGAATTTAATCAATGACTCGTTCGATATGGGTTTTACTAATTAAAGTGTCCGATCTTTTTCATATTTTCTTCCTTTCTATGGAGGAAACATATTTCTATATACGTTTACATTCTTGTGGAATTATTAAATTTATTTATTTGTTAAATTTGGCATTTCACTTATTAAGTGTGATATTTTTCTATCCCTTCAATGCAGGATTATTGTTATAAAATGTGGCGTGCGATTATCGTGATTTGATCACAACTTGCACGATCTTGGTGTAAAATATAAAAGCACAACATCCTTCACATTTTCTCTTCTTCATATTGAGGAAACATCTTCGTTTTCACTTTTTTATTCATTGAATATTTTAAGTTACTTTGTTTGAGTAATTAGATCTCCGCTTTCTAGTGATGTTTCTTTCCCTTTAATATCATCATGCAATTATCTGAATTTAATCAATGACTCGTTCGATCTTGGTGTTACTAATATAAGCGTTTTATTTTCCTCATCTTCTCCTCCTCACTATAGAGAAAATTTGTTCCCTCGAGGTTGGAGAATGCTCAGTAGAGGTACCACTGGTAGCTGAATTTTGACACCGATGACTGAAACAGATGCTGTCAGATAAACTCGGGACTGTCGATTGTAGTGTGCAAAGATTTTGATAGTGCCTGGAAACGAAGAACACTCCATGGAGGTAATCTAGCAAGAGGAAACATCTGTTTGTTTACTTTTACATTCTTGTGAATTTATTAAATTGCTTTATTTGTTAAATTTTGTTTTCGCTTATTAAGTCTGATTTTTTTCTTTTCTTTAAATGTAGAATTATTGTTATAAAATTTGGCGTGCAATTATCGTGATTTGATCACAACTTGCACGATCTTGGTGTAAAAAAAACCCCCCATCCTCGTTCGATATTTGTTTTACTAATTAAAGCGTCTGATCTTTTTCATATTCTCTTCCTTTCTATGGAGGAAACATCTTTCTATATACTTTTACATTCTTTTGGATTTATTAAATTTCTTTATTTGTTAAATTTGGCATTTTTCTTATTAAGTGTATTATTTTTCTTTTCCTTCAATGCAGAATTATTGTTATTAGATTTGGTGTGCGATTATCGTGATTCGATCGCAACTTGCACGATCTTGGTGTCAAAAATAAAAGCGCCACATCATTCTCATTTTCTCGTCTTCATATGGAGGAAACATCTTGGTTTTCACTTTTTTATTCATTGTATTTTTTAAATTACTTTGTTTGATAAATTAGATCTCCATTTTCTAGTGATGTTTCTTTCCCTTCAATATTATCATGCAATTATCTGAATTTAATCAATGACTCGTTTGATCTTGGTGTTACTAATACAAGCGTCTGAATTCCTCATCTTCACCTCCTCACTATAGAAGAAATTCGTTCCCCAAGGTTGGAGAATGCTCAGTAGAGGTAGCAATGTTAGTCGAATTTTGACACCGATGACTGAAACAGATGCTGTCTGACAAACTTGGGACTGTTGATTGTAACCCGCAAAGATTTTGATAGTTTCTGGAAACAAAGAGCACTTCCTGGAGGTAATCTAGCAAGAGGAAACATCTTTGTGTTTACTTTTACATTTTTGTGAATTTAATAAATTTCTTTATTTGTTAAATTTGGCATTAGCTTATTAAGTGTGATTTTTTTCTTTTTTCCATTAACGTAGAATTATTGTTATAAAATTTGGCGTGCAATTATCGTGATTTGATCACAACTTGCACGATCTTGGTGTAAAAAACAACTCCCCATCCTCTTCATTTTCTCTTCTTCACTTGGAAAAAATATCTTGTTTTACACTTTTTTATTCATTGATTTTTTTTTCTAAAATTATTGTTTGTTAAATTAGATCTTCGTTCTGCATTGAAGTTTCTTTCCCTTAAATATTATTGGGAAATTACTGAATTTCATCAATGACTAGTTCGATCATAGTTTTACTAATTAAAGCATCCGATCTTTTTCATATTCTCTTCCTTTCCATGGAGGAAATATCTTTGTTTATTTGCTAAATTTGGCATTTTTCTTATTAAGTGTGATTTTTTTCTTTTCCTTCAATGCAGAATTATTGTTATAAAATGTGGCGTGTGACTATCGTGATATGATCACAACTAGCACGATCTTGGTGTCAAAAATATAAGCGCCACATCCTCCTCATTTTCTCTTCTTCATATGGAGGAAACATCTTTGTTTTCACATTTTTATTCATTGAATTTTTTAAATTACTTTGTTTGAGAAATTAGATCTCCATTTTCTAGTGATGTTTCTTTCCTTTCAAGATTATCATTCAATTATCTGAATTTAATCAATGACTCATTAGATCTTGGTGTTACTAATATAAGTGTTTGATATTCCTTATCTTCTCTTCCTCACTATAGAGGAAATCCGTTCCCCCGGGGTTGGAGAATGCTCAGTGGAGGTAGCACTAGTAGCTGGATTTTGACACTGGTGACTGAAACAGATGCTGTCTGATAAACTCGGGGCTGTTGATTGTAGCGAGTAAAGATTTTGATAGTGCCTGGAAACGAAGAACACTCTGTGGAGGTAATCTAGCAAGAGGAAGCATCTTTGTGTTTACTTTTACATCTTGTGAATTTAATACATTTCTTTATTTGCTATATTTAGTTGTAGCTTATTAAGTGTGATGTTTTTCTTTTCCTTCAACGTAGAATATTTGTTATGAAATTTGGCGTGCAATTATCGTGATTTGATCACAACTTGAACGATCTTGGTATAAAAAACAACTCCCCATCCTCTTCATTGTCTCTTCTTCACTTGGAGGAAATATCTTGTTTTTCACTTTTTTATTAATTGAATGTTTTCTAAAAATATTGTTTGTTAAATTAAATCTTAGTTCTGCATTCATATTTCTTTCCTTTAAATATTATTGTGCAATTACCGATTAATCAATGACTTGTTCGATCTTGGTTTTACTAATTAAAGCGTTTGATCTTTTTCATATTCTCTTTCTTTCTATGGAGGAAACATCTTTCTATATACTTTTATATTCTCGTGGATTTATTAAATTTCTCTATTTGTTAAATTTGGCGTTTCCCTTATTAAGTGTGATTTTTTTTCTTTTCCTTCAATGCAAAATTAACATTATAAAATGTGGCGTGCGATTATCGTGATATGATCACAACTTGTACGATCTTGGTGTCAAAAATAAAAGAACCACATCCGCCTCATTTTCTCTTCTTCATATGGAGGAAACATCCTGGTCTTCACTTTTTTTTCATTGAATTTTTTAAATTACTTTGTTTGAGAAATTGGATCTCCGTTTTCTAGTAATGTTTCTTTCCCTTCAAGATTATCATGAAATTATACGAATTTAATCAATGACTCGTTAGATCTTAGTGTTACTAATATAAGCATGTGATTTTCTTCATCTTCTCATCATCACTATAGAGGAAATTTGTCCCCCCGGGGATAGAGAATGCTCAGTAGAGGTAACACTAGTAGCCGGATTTTGATACCGATGACTGAAAGATGCTGTCTGATAAACTCGGGGCTGTCAATTGAGGGCGCAAAGAGTTTGATAGTGCCCAAAAATGAATAACACTCCGTCAAGGTAATCTAGCAAGAGGAAACATCTTTGTGTTTACTTTAACATTTTTTTAAATTTATTAAATTTCTTTATTTGTTAAATTTGGATTTCGCTTATTAAGTGGGTTTTTTTTCTTTTCCTTCAATGACTCGTTCGATCATGGCTTTACTAATTAAAGCGTCCTATTTTCTTTTCATATTCTCTTCCTTTTCTATGGAGGAAACATCTTTCTGTTTACTTTTAAATTCTTGCGGATTTATTAAATTTCTTTGTTTGTTAAATTTGGCATTTCACTTATTAAATGTGTTTTTTCCCTTTCCTTCAATGCAGAATTATTGTTACGAAATGTGACGTGCGATTAACGTGATTTGATCACAACTTGCACGATCTTGGTGTCAAAAATAAAAGCGCCACATCCTCCTCATTTTTCTCATCTTCATATGGAGGAAACATCTTGGTGTTCACATTTTTATTCATTGTATTTTTTAAATTACTTTGTTTGAGAAATTAGATATCCTTTTTCTAGTGATGTTTCTTTCCCTTCAATATTATAATGCAATTATCTGAATTTAATCAATGACTCTTTCGATCTTTGTGTTACTTATATAAGCGTCTGAATTCCTCATCTTCACCTCCTCACTATAAAGGAAATTCATTCCCCCGGGGTTGGAGAATGCTCAGTAGAAGTAGCACTTTTAGCCGGATTTTGACACCGATGAGTGAAACAGATGCTGTTTGATACACTCGGGGCTGTCGATTGTAGCGCGCAAAGATTTAGATAGTGGCTAGGAAAAAAGAACACTCTGTGGAGGTAATCTAGGAAAAGGAAATATCTTTGTGTTTACTTTTACATTCTTGTGAATTTATTAAATGTCTTTATTTGTTAAATTTGGATTTCGCTTATTAAGTGGGTTTTTTTTCTTTTCCTTTAATGTAGAATTATTGTTATGAAATTTGGCATGCAATTATCGTGATTTGATCACAACTTGCACGAACTTGATGTAAAAAAAAGCCTCATCCTCTTTATTTTTTCTCTTCTTCACTTGGAGGAAACATCTTGGTTTCCACTTTTTTATTTATTGAATATTTTTTTAAAACATTGTTTGTGAACATAGATCTTCGCTCTGCATTGATATTTCTCTCCCTTAAATATAATTGTGCAATTACTGAATTTAATCAATGACTCGTTCGGTCTGGGCTTTACTAATTAAAGCATCCTTTTTTGTTTAATATTCTCTTCCTTTCTATGGAGGAAACATCTTTCTGTTTAATTTTACATTCTTGTTGATTTATTGAATTTCTTTGTTTGTTAAATTTGGCATTTCCCTTATTAAATGTGACTTTTTTTCTTTTCCTTCAATGCAGAATTATTATTATGAAATAAGGCGTGCGATTATCGTGATTTGACCACAACTTGCACGATCTTTGAGTAAAAAATGAAAGCACCACATCCTCCTCATTTTCTCTTCTTCATATGGAGGAAACAACATGGTTTTCACTTTTTTATTCATTGTATTTTTTAAATTACTTTGTTTGAGAAATTAGATCTCCGTTTTCTAGTGATGTTTCTTTCCCTTCAATATCATAATGCAATCATCTGAATTTAATCAATGTCTCAATCGATCTTGGTGTTACTTATATAAGCTTCTAAATTCCTCATCTTCACCTCCTCACTATAGATGAAATCTGTTCCCCCGGGATTGGAGAATGATCAGTAGAGGTAGCACTGTTAGCTGGATTTTGACACCTGTGACTAAAACAGATGCTGTCAGAAAAACTAGGGGCTGACGATTGTAGCGCGCAAATATTTTGATAGTGCCCGGAAACAAAGAACACTCCATGGAGGTAATCTAGCAATAAGAAACATCTCTGTGTTTACTTTTACATTCTTGTGAATTCAATAAATTTCTTTATTTGTTAAATTTGGCTTTAGCTTATTAAGTGTGATTTTTTTCTTTTCCTTCAATGAAGAAATATTTTTTATGAAATTTGGCGTGCAATTATCGTGATTTGATCACAACTTGCACAATCTTGGTGTAAAAAACAACTCCCCGTCCTCTTCATTTTCTCTTCTTCACATGGAGGAAACATCTTGGTTTCCACTTATTTATTCATTGAATTATTTTAAAAAAATTGTTTGTGAACTTAGATCTTCGCTCTGCATTGAAGTTTCTTTCCCTTAAATATTATTGTGCAATTACTGAATTTAATCAATGACTCGTTCGATTATGGCTTTACTAATTAAAGCGTCCTATTTTTTTTCATATTCTCTTCGTTTTCTATGGAGGAAACATCTTTCTGTTTACTTTTACATTCTTGTAGATTTATGAAATTTTTTTGTTTGTTTAATTTGGCATTTCCCTTATTAAATGTGATTTTTTTCCTTTCCTCCAATGCAGAATTATTGTTATGAAATGTGACGTGCAATTAGCGTGATTTGATCACAACTTGCACGATCTTGGTGTCAAAAATGAAAGCGCCACATCCTCATCATTTTCTCTTCTTCATATGGAGGAAACATCTTGGTTTTCACTTTTTTATTCATTGTATTTTTTTAATTACTTTGTTTGAGAAATTAGATCTCCGTTTTCCAGTGATGTTTCTTTCCCTTCATTATTATAATGCAATTATCTGAATTTAATCAATGACTAGTTCGATCTTGGTGTTACTTACATATGCTTCTAAATTCTTCATGTTCACCTCCTCACTATAGAGGAAATTCGTTCCCCCGAGGTTGGAGAATGCTCAGTAGAGGTAGCACTTTTAGCCGGATTTTGACACCGATGACTGAAACAAATGTTGTCTGATGCACTCGGGCTGTTGATTGTAGCGCGGAAAGATTTCGATAGTGGCCGGGAAAAATGTACACTCCGTGGAGGTAATCGAGCAAAAGGGAACATCTTTGTGTTTACTTTTACATTCTTGTGAATTTATTAAATGTCTTTATTTGTTAAATTTGGATTTCGCTTATTAAGCGGGTTTTTTTCTTTTCCTTTAATGTAGAATTATTGTTAAGAAATTTGGCATGCAATTATCGTGATTTGATTACAACTTGAATGAACTTGGTGTAAAAAAAAAGCCCCATCCTCTTCATTTTCTCTTCTTCACTTGGAGGAAACATCTTGGTTTCCACTTTTTTATTCATTGAATATTTTTTTTAAAAAAATGTTCATGAACTTAGATCTTCGCTCTGCATTGATGTTTCTCTCCCTTAAATATTATTGTGCAATTACTGAATGTAATCAGTGACTCGTTCGATCATGGCTTTACTAATGAAAGCGTTCTATTTTTTTAATATTCTCTTTCTTTCTATGGAGGAAACATCTTTCTGTTTACTTTTACATTCTTGTTGATTTATTAAATTTCTTTGTTTGTTAAATTTGGCGTTTCCCTTATTAAATGTGATTTTTTTCTTTTCCTTCAATGCAGAATTATTGTTATGAAATGTGGCGTGCGATTATCGTGATTTGATCACAACTTGCACGATCTTGGAGTAAAAATGAAAGTGACAAATCCTCCTCATTTTCTCTTCTTCGAATGGAGGAAACATCTTGGTTTTCACTTTTTTATTCATTGTATTTTTTAAATTACTTTGTTTGAGAAATTAGATCTCCGTTTTCTAGTGATGTTTGTTTCCCTTCAATATCATAATGCAATTATCTGAATTTAATCAATGACTGATTCGATCTTGGTGTTACTTATATAAGAGTCTGAATTCCTCATCTTTACCTCCTCACTATAGTGGAAATTCGTTCCCCTGGGGTTGGAGAATGATCAGTAGAGGTAGCACTGTTAGCTGGATTTTTACACAGATGACTAAAACAGATGCTATCTGATAAACTCGGGGCTGTCGATTGTAGCGCGCAAAGATTTTGATAGTGCCCGGAAACAAAGAATACTCCGTGGAGGTAATCTAGCAATAGGAAACATCTTTGTGTTTACTTTTACAGTCTTGTGAATTTAAGTGGGTTATTTTTTCCTTGTATGTACAATTATTATTATGAAATTTGGCGTGCAATTATCATGATTTGATCACAACTTGCACAATCTTGGTGTAAAAAACAACTCCTCATCCTCTTCATTTTCCCTTATTCACATGGAGGAAACATCTTGGTTTTCACTTTTTTATTCATTGATTTATTTTAAACAATATTGTTTGTGAGCTTAGATCTTCGCTCTGCATTGATGTTTCTTTCCCTTAAATATTATTGTGCAATTACTGAATTTAATCAATGACTCGTTCGATCTTCGCTTTACTAATTAAAGCGTTTTATTTTTTAAAATATTCTCTTCCTTTCTATGGAGGAAACATCTTTCTATATACTTTTACATTCTTGTGAATTTATTAAATTTCTTCATTTGTTAAATTTGGCATTTACCTTATTAAGTGTGATTTTTTTTCTTTTCCTTCAATGCATAATTATTGTTATAAAATTTGGTGTGAAATTATCATGATTTGATCTTAATTTGCACGATCTTGGTGTCAAAAATAAAAGCACCTCATCCTTCTCATTCTCTCTTCTTCATGTGGAGGAAACATCTTAGTTTTCACTTTCTTATTCATTGAATTTTTTAAACTACTTTGTTTGAGAAATTAGATCTCCGTTTTCTAGTGATGTTTCTTTCCCTTTGAGATTAATTATCTGAATTTAGTCAATGACTCGTTAGATCTTGGTGTTACTAATATAAGCGCCTGATTTTCCTCATCTTTTCATCCTCACAAATGAAGAAATTCGTTCCCCCGGGGTTGGAGAATGCTCAGTAGAGGTAGCACTAGTAGCCGGATTTTGACACCGATGACCGAAACATATGTTCTCTGATAAACTCGGGGCTGTCAATTGTATCGCGCAAAGATTTTGATAGTGCCTGGAAATGAAGATCACTCCGTGGAGGTAATCTAGCAAGAGGAAACATCTTTGTGTTTACTTTTACATTCTTGTGAATTTATTAAATTTCTTTATTTGTTAAATTTGGATTTCGCTTGTTAAGTGGATTTTTTTTCCTTTTCCTTCAATGTAGAATTATTGATATGAAATTTGGCGTGAAATTATCGTGATTTGATCACAACTTGCACGAACGTTGTGTAAAAAAAATGCCCCAACCTCTTTATTTTCTCTTTTTCACTTGGAGGAAACATCTTGGTTTCAACTTTTTTATTCATTGATTTTTTTTAAAAAATTGTTTGTGAACTTAGATCTTCGCTCTGCATTGATGTTTCTCTCCCTTAAATATTATTGTACAATTACCGAATTTAATCAATGACTCGTTCGATCTTGTCTTTACTTATTAAAGCGTCCTATTTTGTTTTAATATTTTTCTTCCTTTATATGGAGGAAACATCTTTCTGTTTACTTTTACATTCTTGTGGATTTATTAAATTTCTTTGTTTGTTAAATTGGTCATTTCCCTTATTAAATGTGATTTTTCCCCTTTCCTTCAATGCAGAATTATTGTTATGAAAAGTGACATGCGATTATCTTGATTTGATCACAACTTGCACGATCTTGGTGTCAAAAATAAAAGCGCCACATCCTCCTTGTTTTCTCTTCTTCATATGGAGGAAACATCTTAGTTTTCTTTTTTTTATTCATTGTATTTTTTAAATTACTTTGTTTTAGAAATTAGATCTCCGTTTTCTAGTGATGTTACTTTCCCTTCAATATTATAATGCAATTATCTTAATTTAATCAATGACTTTTTCGATCTTTGTGTTACTTATATAAGCGTCTGAATTCCTTATCTTCAACTCCTCACTAGAGAGGAAATCCATTCCCCCGGGTTTTGAGACTGCTCAGTAGAGGTAGCATTGTTAGCTTGACTTTGACACCGTAATCTGAAACAGATGCTGTCCGATAAACTCGGGGCTGTGGATTGTAGTGCGCAAAGAATTTGATAGTGCCTGGAAATAAAGAACACGCTGTCGAGGTAATCTAGCAAGAGGAAACATCTTTGTGTTTACTTTTACATTCTTGTGTATTTATTAAATTTCTTTATTTGTTAAATTTGTATTTAGCTTAATAAGTGGGTTTTTTTTTCATTTCCTTGTATGTAGAATTATTATTATGAAATTTGGCGTGCAATTATCGTGATTTGATCAAAACTTGCACGAACTTGGTGTAAAATAAATTCCTCATCCTCTTCATTTTCTTTTCTTCACTTGGAGGAAATGATGGAGATGCCAAGACGACTACCACCATAAATGAAGACATTCCACGACTTGATCAAACATTTAAAGGATATGTTCGAGATCCTCTAAGTGACATGGCAGGGTCGATGACTAGGTCAAGAACTAAGCTTAGGGATGCTTCTTTAAATTCTTTGATTGATCGCCTTTATGATGAAGAATTGAAGAAGGAGTCACCATCGACATCTTGGATTCATTATTCAAGATTGTCGACGAACTAAAGACATCATGAAGAACACTATACTCTTTTTTCCCACTGGGTTTTTAATGAGGTAGTGTGATCACTGTAAAATAATGTCATTTTGGGTTTATTGGACTGATAGCTCGGCCATGTGGGCTTTGAAGAGCTGAATTTCGAAAATACAGTCCATTAAGGTTTAGTATATTCAGTTTTATTCTGATTAGAATTATATTTGGTAAGATTAGATAAGGTAATATTCTTCAAGGTTACTTCTTGAAGAATTCAACCTGATTACTTAGATTACCATTTATTTTAGGTATTTTAGTTAGATATGGTTTTAGCTTCTTAAAGCTGCGATAAGTTGATTCCGTTTCCATTTGTGATTAGGATTTGAGGCAAGATTGTAACCCTATAAAAAGGGAGGCCTTATGGACGAAAATTACAATCTTTCATCAATCAAATATACAACCTTTTGAGTTCATACTCTTTGCTTGCGAGCTATTCCATTGTTGCTTAACCCCGAGGGCAAGTTAAGTATCAATAAACCTTGTAATCTGATCCTGAGGGCTAGTTAGAGAGCAAGTCGAAGTTAGGCGTACCCCGAGGGCTAGACTCCTGAATTTCGTGCGAGATAGTGCGGGTTTGCAGATCCCTTCACTAGATCAAAGTTATCAATTCCGCAAATCGTGAGTCTTCGCAAGGAGATTCATATCAAGAGTAGTGGGAGATGGATAGGATTTGAATGGCAGGATATGAATTTTTTGGATCTGCATAAAACGTCAACCGGTCATGGCAAGCTCATTGAAAAAGATGAATGAATAAAGCATGGTTTTTATTATTTTAATATGTGAAATTAACTAAATTAGTTAATGCGCAAATATGGATCTAGTCTATCTATGTATAAAAGTCATTTTTCATACTTAGGATTGAAATGGAAAATGGAAGCTTTTACTCATGTTAAATTGGGCTAAATTTCATTTCAAAAGTCCTAGTCAAAGTGTATTTAAATTTATGATTTCACCCAATTAAAAAATTCACTTACAATTTGAATGTATGCATATATTTGTGTTTTTTACAAAATCGTAACATATTTTGGATATACATGGCAATAAATTATCCTACAAATAATGGCTTCCCAAGTTTAACCCTTTTTCCTAAGCATTGAAATTCACATAACTTCAAGTTTACTTGTTGGAAAATACCTTTACAAAGCCTCATTGTTTTAGCACAAACTCACGGCTTGAAATAAATATATGACACGACAAAATATACACCAAGTTGATACAAAATAAATATGACGTCAACTCTTCAATCATCATTCAAGATACATATCCATATGAAAGCGTAGTGAAATTAAAATTTTCTAAAATAAGTATTATCACTTTCCGCCCCTCCTTATTTTGGCCGGGAATCTTACTAGAGTTGTGGGAGATGGATAGGACTTGAATGGCAGGATATGAATTTTTTGGATCTGCATAAAACGTCAACCGGTCATGGCAAGCTCATTGAAAAAGATGAATGAATAATGCATGGTTTTTATTATTTTAATATGTGAAATTAACTAAATTAGTTAATGCGCAAATATGGATCTAGTCTATCTATGTATAAAAGTCATTTTTCAAACAGAGAAATTGAAATGGAAAATGGAAGCTTTTACTCGTGTTAAATTGGGCTAAATTTCTTTTCAAAAGTCCTAGTCAAAGTGTATTTAAATTTATGATTTCACCCAATTAAAAAATTCACTTACAATTTGAATGTATGCATATATTTGTGTTTTTTACAAAATCGTAAAATATTTTGGATATACATGGCAATAAATTATCCTACAAATAATGGCTTCACAAGTTTAACCCTTTTTCCTAAGCGTTGAAATTCACATAACTTCAAGTTTATTTCTTGGAAAATACCTTTACAAAGCTTCATTGTTTTAGCAGAAACTCACGGCTTGCAATAAATATATGACACGACAAACTATACACAAAGTTGATACAAAATAAATATGACGTCAACTCTTCAATCATCATTCAAGATACATATCCACATGAAAGCGTAGTGAAATTAAAATTTTCTAAAATAAGTATTATCACTTTCCGCCCCTCCCTATTTTGGCTGGGAATCTCACTAGAGTAGTGGGAGATGGATAGGACTTGAACGGCAGGATATGAATTTTTTTGATCTGCATGAAACGTCAATAGGTCATGGGAAGTTCATTGAAAAAGATGAATGAATAAAGCATGGTCTTTATTCTTTTAATATATGAAATTAACTAAATTAGTTAATGTGCAAATATGGTTCTTGTCTATCTACGTATAAAAGTCATTTTTTATACTTAGAATTGAAATGGAAAATGGAAGCTTTTACTCATGCTAAATTGGACTAAATTTCTTTTCAAAAGTCCTAGTCAAAGTGTATTTAAATTTATGATTTCACCCAATTAAAAAATTCACATACAATTTGAATGTATGAATATATTTGTGTTTTTTACAAAATCGAAACATATTTTGGATGTACATGGCAATAAATTATCCTACAAATAATGGCTTCACAAGTTGAACCCTTTTTTCCTAAGCGTAGAAATTCACATAACTTCAAGTTTATTTGTAGGAAAATACCTTTACAAAGCTTCACGGTTTTAGCACAAACTCATGGCTTGCAATAAATATATAACACGGAAAAGTATACACCAAGTTGATTCAAATTATATGACGCCAACTCTTCAATCATCATTCAAGATACATATACATATGAAGGTGTAGTGAAATTAAAATTTTCTAAAATCAGTATTATCACTTTCCGCCCCTCCTTATTTTTGCCGGGAATCTCACTAGAGTAGTGGGAGATGGATAGGACTTGAACGGAAGGATATGAATTTTATTGATATGCATAAAACATCAACCGGTCATGGCAAGTTCATTGAAAAAGATGAATGAACAAACATGGTCTTTATTCTTTTAATATATGAAATTAACTAAATTAGTTAATGTGCAAATATGGTTCATGTCTATCTATGTATAAAAGTCATTTTTTATACTTTGAATTGAAATGGAAAATGGAAGCTTTTACTCATGCTAAATTGGACTAAATTTCTTTTCAAAAGTCCTAGTCAAAGTGTATTTAAATTTATGATTTCAACCAATTAAAAAATTCACATACAATTTGAATGTATGAATATATTTGTGTTTTTTACAAAATCGAAACATATTTTGGATGTACATGGCAATAAATTATCCTACAAATAATGGCTTCACAAGTTGAACCCTTTTTTCCTAAGCGTAGAAATTCACATAACTTCAAGTTTATTTCTTGGAAAATACCTTTACAAAGCTTCATTGTTTTAGCAGAAACTCACGGCTTGCAATAAATATATGACACGACAAACTATACACAAAGTTGATACAAAATAAATATGACGTCAACTCTTCAATCATCATTTAAGATACATATCCACATGAAAGCGTAGTGAAATTAAAATTTTCTAAAATAAGTATTATCACTTTCCGCCCCTCCTTATTTTGGCCGGGAATCTCACTAGAGTAGTGGGAGATGGATAGGACTTGAACGGCAGGATATGAATTTTTTTGATCTGCATGAAACGTCAATAGGTCATGGGAAGTTCATTGAAAAAGATGAATGAATAAAGCATGGTCTTTATTCTTTTAATATATGAAATTAACTAAATTAGTTAATGTGCAAATATGGTTCTTGTCTATCTACGTATAAAAGTCATTTTTTATACTTAGAATTGAAATGGAAAATGGAAGCTTTTACTCATGCTAAATTGGACTAAATTTCTTTTCAAAAGTCCTAGTCAAAGTGTATTTAAATTTATGATTTCACCCAATTAAAAAATTCACATACAATTTGAATGTATGAATATATTTGTGTTTTTACAAAATCGAAACATATTTTGGGTGTACATGGCAATAAATTATCCTACAAATAATGGCTTCACATGTTGAACCCTTTTTTCCTAAGCGTAGAAATTCACATAACTTCAAGTTTATTTGTTGGAAAATACCTTTACAAAGCTTCATGGTTTTAGTACAAACTCATGGCTTGCAATAAATATATGACACGGAAAAGTATACACCAAGTTGATACAAATTATATGACCCCAACTCTTCAATCATCATTCAAGTTACATATACATATGAAGGTGTAGTGAAATTAAATTTTTCTTAAATCAGTATTATCACTTTCCGCCCCTCCTTATTTTTGCCGGGAATCTCACTAGAGTAGTGGGAGATGGATAGGACTTGAACGGATGGATATGAATTTTATTGATATGCATAAAACATCAACCGGTCATGGCAAGCTCATTGAAAAAGACGAATGAACAAACATGGTCTTTATTATTTTAATATATGAAATTAACTAAATTAGTTAATGCGCAAATATGGTTCTTGTCTATCTATGTATAAAAGTCAATTTTTATACTTAGAATTGAAATGGAAAATCGAAGCTTTTACTCATGTTAAATTGGACTAAATTTCTTTTCAAAAGTCCTAGTCAAAGTGTATTTAAATTAATGATTTCACCCAATTAAAAAATTCACTTACAATTTGAATGTATGAATATATTTGTGTTTTTTACAAAATCGTAACATATTTTGGGTGTACATGGCAATAAATTATCCTACAAATAATGGCTTCACATGTTGAACCCTTTTTTCCTAAGCGTAGAAATTTACATAACTTCAAGTTTATTTGTTGGAAAATACCTTTACAAAGCTTCACGGTTTTAGTACAAACTCATGGCTTGCAATAAATATATGATACGGAAAAGTATACACCAAGTTGATACAAAATAAATATGACGTCAACTCTTCAATCATCATTCAAGATACATATACTTATGAAGGCGTGGTGAAATTAAATTTTTCTAAAATCAGTATTATCCTTTTCCGCTCCTCCTTATTTTTGCCGGGAATCTCACTATAGTAGTGGGAGATGGATAGGATTTGAACGGCAGGATATGAATTTTATTGATTTGCATAAAATTTCCACCGGTCATGGCAAGCTCATTGGAAATGACGAATGAATATAGCATGGTCTTTATTATTTTAATATGTGAAATTAACTAAACTAGTTAATGCGCAAATATGGTTCTAGTCTATCTATGTATAAAAGTCATTTTTTATACTTAGAATTAAAATGGAAAATAGAAGCTTTTACTCATGTTAAATTGGACTAAATTTCTTTTCAAAAGTCCTAGTCAAAGTGTATTTAAATTTATGATTTCACCCAATTAAACAAATTCACTTACAATTTGAATGTATGAACATATTTGTGTTTTTTACAAAACCGTAGCATATTTTGGATGTACATGGCAATAAATTATCCTACAAATTATGGCTTCACAAGTTGAACCCGTTTTTCCTAAGCGTAGAAAATCACATACCTTCAAGTTTATTAGTTGGAAAATACCTTTACAAAGCTTCACGGTTTTAGCACAAACTCATGGCTTGCAATAAATATATGACATGGCAAAGTATACACCAAGTTGATACAAAATAAATATGACGCAAACTCTTCAATCATCATTCAAGATACATATACATATGAAGGTGTAGTGAAATTAAATTTTTCTAAAATCAGTATTATCACTTTCCGCTCCTCCTTATTTTTTCCGGGAATGTCACTAGAGTAGTGGGAGACGGATGGGACTGGAACGGCAGGATATGAATTTTATTGATATGCATAAAACATCAACCGGTCATGGCAAGCTCATTGAAAAAGAGGAATGAACAAACATGGTCTTTATTATTTTAATATATGAAATTAACTAAATTAGTTAATGTGCAAATATGGTTCTTGTCTATCTATGTATAAAAGTAATTTTTTATACTTAGAATTGAAATGGAAAATGGAAGCTTTTACTCATGCTAAATTTGACTAAATTTCTTTTCAAAAGTCCTAGTCAAAGTGTATTTAAATTTATGGTTTCACCCAATTAAAAAATTCACATACAATTTGAATGAATGAATATGTTTGTGTTTTTTACAAAATCGAAACATATTTTGGGTGTACATGGCAATAAATTATCCTACAAATAATGGCTTCACATGTTGAACCCTTTTTTCCTAAGCGTAGAAATTCACATAACTTCAAGTTTATTTGTTGGAAAATACCTTTACAAAGCTTCACGGTTTTAGTACAAACTCATGGCTTGCAATATATATATGACACGGAAAAGTATACACCAAGTTGATACAAATTATATGACGCCAACTCTTCAATCATCATTCAAGTTACATATACATATGAAGGTGTAGTGAAATTAAATTTTTCTTAAATCAGTATTATCACTTTCCGCCCCTCCTTATTTTTGTCGGGAATCTCACTAGAGTAGTGGGAGATGGATAGGACTTGAACGGATGGATATGAATTTTATAGATATGCATAAAACATCAACCGGTCATGGCAAGCTCATTGAAAAAGACGAATGAACAAACATGGTCTTTATTATTTTAATATATGAAATTAACTAAATTAGTTAATGCGCAAATATGGTTCTTGTCTATCTATGTATAAAAGTCAATTTTTATACTTAGAATTGAAATGGAAAATCGAAGCTTTTACTCATGTTAAATTGGACTAAATTTCTTTTCAAAAGTCCTAGTCAAAGTGTATTTAAATTAATGATTTCACCCAATTAAAAAATTCACTTACAATTTGAATGTATGAATATATTTGTGTTTTTTTACAAAATCGTAACATATTTTGGGTGTACATGGCAATAAATTATCCTACAAATAATGGCTTCACATGTTGAACCCTTTTTTCCTAAGCGTAGAAATTTACATAACTTCAAGTTTATTTGTTGGAAAATACCTTTACAAAGCTTCACGGTTTTAGTACAAACTCATGGCTTGCAATAAATATATGACACGGAAAAGTATACACCAAGTTGATACAAAATAAATATGACGTCAACTCTTCAATCATCATTCAAGATACATATACTTATGAAGGCGAAGTGAAATTAAATTTTTCTAAAATCAGTATTATCCTTTTCCGCTCCTCCTTATTTTTGCCGGGAATCTCACTATAGTAGTGGGAGATGGATAGGATTTGAACGGCAGGATATGAATTTTATTGATTTGCATAAAATTTCCACCGGTCATGGCAAGCTCATTGGAAATGACGAATGAATATAGCATGGTCTTTATTATTTTAATATGTGAAATTAACTAAACTAGTTAATGCGCAAATATGGTTCTAGTCTATCTATGTATAAAAGTCATTTTTTATACTTAGTATTAAAATGGAAAATAGAAGCTTTTACTCATGTTAAATTGGACTAAATTTCTTTTCAAAAGTCCTAGTCAAAGTGTATTTAAATTTATGATTTCACCCAATTAAAAAGATTCACTTACAATTTGAATGTATGAACATATTTGTGTTTTTTACAAAACCGTAGCATATTTTGGATGTACATGGAAATAAATTATCCTACAAATTATGGCTTCACAAGTTGAACCCGTTTTTCCTAAGCGTAGAAAATCACATACCTTCAAGTTTATTAGTTGGAAAATACCTTTACAAAGCTTCACGGTTTTAGCACAAACTCATGGCTTGCTATAAATATTTGACACGGCAAAGTATACACCATGTTGATACAAACAAATATGACATCAACTCTTCAATTATCATTCAAGATACATATACATATGAAGGTGTAGTGAAATTAAATTTTTCTCCTAAAAAAAAAATTTTAATTTTTCTAAAATAAGTATTAACACTTTCCGCCCCTCCTTATTTTGGCCAGGAATCTCACTAGAGTAGTGGGAGATGGATAGGACTTGAACGGTAGGATATGAAATTTATTGATTTGCATAAAACTTCAACCGGTAATGGCAAGCTTATTGAAAAAGATGAATGAATAAAGCATGGTCTTTATTATTTTAATATGTGAAATTAACTAAATTAGTTATTGTGCAAATATGGTTCTAGTATATCTATGCATAAAAGTCATTTTTTACACTTAGAATTGAAATGGAAAATGGAAGCTTTTACTCATGTTAAATTGGACTAAATTTCTTTTCCAAAGTCCTAGCCAAAGTGTATTTAAATTTATGATTTCGCCCAATTAAAAAAATTCACTTACAATTTGAATGTATGAACATATTTGTGTTTTTTACAAAACCGTAACATATTTTGGATGTACATGGCAATTAATTATCCCACAAACAATGGCTTCAAAAGTTGAACCCTTTTTTCCTAAGCGTAGAAATTCACATAAGTTCAAGTTTATTTGTTGGAAAATACCTTTACAAAGCTTCACGGTTTTTGCACAAACTCATGGCTTGCTATAAATATATGACACGGAAAATTATACACCATGTTGATACAAACAAATATGACATCAACTCTTCAATTATCATTCAAGATACATATACTTATGAAGGTGTAGTGAAATTAAAATTTTCTCCTAAAAAAAATTAAAATTTTCTAAAATAAGTATTAACACTTTCCGCCCTTCCTTATTTTGGCCAGGAATCTCACTAGAGTAGTGGGAGATGGATAGGACTTGAACGGTAGGATATGAAATTTATTGATTTGCATAAAACTTCAACCGGTAATGGCAAGCTTATTGAAAAAGATGAATGAATAAAGCATGGTCTTTATTATTTTAATATGTGAAATTAACTAAATTAGTTATTGTGCAAATATGGTTCTAGTATATCTATGCATAAAAGTCATTTTTTACACTTAGAATTGAAATGGAAAATGGAAGCTTTTACTCATGTTAAATTGGACTAAATTTCTTTTCCAAAGTCCTAGCCAAAGTGTGTTTAAATTTATGATTTCGCCCAATTAAAAAAATTCACTTACAATTTGAATGTATGAACATATTTGTGTTTTTTACAAAACCGTAACATATTTTGGATGTACATGGCAATTAATTATCCCACAAACAATGGCTTCAAAAGTTGAACCCTTTTTTCCTAAGCGTAGAAATTCACATAAGTTCAAGTTTATTTGTTGGAAAATACCTTTACAAAGCTTCACGGTTTTTGCACAAACTCATGGCTTGCTATAAATATATGACACGGAAAATTATACACCATGTTGATACAAACAAATATGACATCAACTCTTCAATTATCATTCAAGATACATATACTTATGAAGGTGTAGTGAAATTAAAATTTTCTCCTAAAAAAATTTTAAATTTTTCTAAAATAAGTATTAACACTTTCCGCCCTTCCTTATTTTGGCCAGGAATCTCACTAGAGTAGTGGGAGATGGATAGGACTTGAACGGTAGGATATGAAATTTATTGATTTGCATAAAACTTCAACCGGTAATGGCAAGCTTATTGAAAAAGATGAATGAATAAAGCATGGTCTTTATTATTTTAATATGTGAAATTAACTAAATTAGCTATTGTGCAAATATAGTTCTAGTATATCTATGTATAAAAGTCATTTTTTACACTTAGAATTGAAATGGAAAATGGAAGCTTTTACTCATGTTAAATTGGACTAAATTTCTTTTCCAAAGTCCTAGCCAAAGTGTACTTAAATTTATATTTTCACCCAATTAAAAAAACTCACTTACAATTTGAATGTATGAACATATTTTTGTTTTTTACAAAACCGTAACATATTTTGGATGTACATGGCAATTAATTATCCCACAAACAATGGCTTCAAAAGTTGAACCCTTTTTTCCTAAGCGTAGAAATTCACATAACTTCAAGTTTATTTGTTGGAAAATACCATTACAAAGCTTCACGGTTTTTGCACAAACTCACGGCTTGCAATAAATATATGACACGGTAAAGTATACACCAAGTTGATACAAAAAAATTTGACGTCAACTCTTCAATCATCATTCAAGATACATATACTTATAAAGGCGTAGTGAAATTAAATTTTTCTAAAATCAGTATTATCACTTTCCGCCCCTCCTTATTTTGGCCGGGAATCTCACTAGAGTAATGGGAGATGGATAGGATTTGAACGGCAGGATATGAATTTTATTGATTTGCATAAAACTTCAACCGGTAATGGCAAGCTTATTGAAAAAGATGAATGAATAAAGCATGGTCTTTATTATTTTAATATGTGAAATTAACTAAATTAGTTATTGTGCAAATATGGTTCTAGTATATCTATGTATAAAAGTCATTTTTCACACTTAGAATTGAAATGGAAAATGGAAGCTTTTACTCATGTTAAATTGGACTAAATTTCTTTTCCAAAGTCCTAGCCAAAGTGTATTTAAATTTATGATTTCACCCAATTAAAAAAATTCACTTACAATTTGAATGTATGAACATATTTGTGTTTTTTACAAAACCGTAACATATTTTGGATGTACATGGCAATTAATTATCCCACAAACAATGGCTTCAAAAGTTGAACCCTTTTTTCCTAAGCGTAGAAATTCACATAACTTCAAGTTTATTTGTTGGAAAATACCATTACAAAGCTTCACAGTTTTTGCACAAACTCACGGCTTGCAATAAATATATGACACGGTAAAGTATACACCAAGTTGATACAAAAAAATTTGACGTCAACTCTTCAATCATCATTCAAGATACATATACTTATAAAGGCGTAGTGAAATTAAATATTTCTAAAATCAGTATTATCACTTTCCGCCCCTCCTTATTTTGGCCGGGAATCTCACTAGAGTAATGGGAGATGGATAGGATTTGAACGGCAGGATATGAATTTTATTGATTTGCATAAAACTTCAACCGGTAATGGCAAGCTTATTGAAAAAGATGAATGAATAAAGCATGGTCTTTATTATTTTAATATGTGAAATTAACTAAATTAGCTATTGTGCAAATATGGTTCTAGTATATCTATGTATAAAAGTCATTTTTTACACTTAGAATTGAAATGGAAAATGGAAGCTTTTACTCATGTTAAATTGGACTAAATTTCTTTTCCAAAGTCCTAGCCAAAGTGTACTTAAATTTATGTTTTCACCCAATTAAAAAAACTCACTTACAATTTGAATGTATGAACATATTTTTGTTTTTTACAAAACCGTAACATATTTTGGATGTACATGGCAATTAATTATCCCACAAACAATGGCTTCAAAAGTTGAACCCTTTTTTCCTAAGTGTAGAAATTCACATAACTTCAAGTTTATTTGTTGGAAAATACCATTACAAAGCTTCACGGTTTTTGCACAAACTCACGGCTTGCAATAAATATATGACACGGTAAAGTATACACCAAGTTGATACAAAAATATTTGACGTCAACTCTTCAATCATCATTCAAGATACATATACTTATAAAGGCGTAGTGAAATTAAATTTTTCTAAAATCAGTATTATCACTTTCCGCCCCTCCTTATTTTGGCCGGGAATCTCACTAGAGTAATGGGAGATGGATAGGATTTGAACGGCAGGATATGAATTTTATTGATTTGCATAAAACTTCAACCGGTAATGGCAAGGTTATTGAAAAAGATGAATGAATAAAGCATGGTCTTTATTATTTTAATATGTGAAATTAACTAAATTAGTTATTGTGCAAATATGGTTCTAGTATATCTATGTATAAAAGTCATTTTTCACACTTAGAATTGAAATGGAAAATGGAAGCTTTTACTCATGTTAAATTGGACTAAATTTCTTTTCCAAAGTCCTAGCCAAAGTGTATTTAAATTTATGATTTCACCCAATTAAAAAAATTCACTTACAATTTGAATGTATGAACATATTTGTGTTTTTTACAAAACCGTAACATATTTTGGATGTACATGGCAATTAATTATCCCACAAACAATGGCTTCAAAAGTTGAACCCTTTTTTCCTAAGCGTAGAAATTCACATAACTTCAAGTTTATTTGTTGGAAAATACCTTTACAAAGCTTCACGGTTTTTGCACAAACTCATGGCTTGCTATAAATATATGACACGGCAAATTATACACCATGTTGATACAAACAAATATGACATCAACTCTTCAATTATCATTCAAGATACATATACATATGAAGGTGTAGTGAAATTAAATTTTTCTCCTAAAAAAAAAAATTTTAATTTTTCTAAAATAAGTATTAACACTTTCCGCCCCTCCTTATTTTGGCCAGGAATCTCACTAGAGTAGTGGGAGATGGATAGGACTTGAACGGTAGGATATGAAATTTATTGATTTGCATAAAACTTCAACCGGTAATGGCAAGCTTATTGAAAAAAGATGAATGATTAAAGCATGGTCTTTATTATTTTAATATGTGAAATTAACTAAATTAGTTATTGTGCAAATATGGTTCTAGTATATCTATGTATAAAAGTCATTTTTTACACTTAGAATTGAAATGGAAAATGGAAGCTTTTACTCATGTTAAATTGGACTAAATTTCTTTTCCAAAGTCCTAGCCAAAGTGTATTTAAATTTATGATTTCACCCAATTAAAAAAATTCACTTACAATTTGAATGTATGAACATATTTGTGTTTTTTACAAAACCGTAACATATTTTGGATGTACATGGCAATTAATTATCCCACAAACAATGGCTTCAAAAGTTGAACCCTTTTTTCCTAAGCGTAGAAAGTCACATAACTTCAAGTTTATTTGTTGGAAAATACCTTTACAAAGCTTCACGGTTTTTGCACAAACTCATGGCTTGCTATAAATATATGACACGGCAAATTATACACCATGTTGATACAAACAAATATGACATCAACTCTTCAATTATCATTCAAGATATATATACTTATGAAGGTGTAGTGAAATTAAATTTTTCTTCTAAAAAAAAAATTAAATTTTTCTAAAATAAGTATTAACACTTTCCGCCCCTCCTTATTTTGGCCAGGAATCTCACTAGAGTAGTGGGAGATGGATAGGACTTGAACGGTAGGATATGAAATTTATTGATTTGCATAAAACTTCAACCGGTAATGGCAAGCTTATTGAAAAAGATGAATGAATAAAGCATGGTCTTTATTATTTTAATATGTGAAATTAACTAAATTAGTTATTGTGCAAATATGGTTCTAGTATATCTATGTATAAAAGTCATTTTTTACACTTAGAATTGAAATGGAAAATGGAAGCTTTTACTCATGTTAAATTGGACTAAATTTCTTTTCCAAAGTCCTAGCCAAAGTGTATTTAAATTTATGATTTCACCCAATTAAAAAAATTCACTTACAATTTGAATGTATGAACATATTTGTGTTTTTTACAAAACCGTAACATATTTTGGATGTACATGGCAATTAATTATCCCACAAACAATGGCTTCAAAAGTTGAACCCTTTTTTCCTAAGCGTAGAAATTCACATAACTTCAAGTTTATTTGTTGGAAAATACCTTTACAAAGCTTCACGGTTTTTGCACAAACTCATGGCTTGCTATAAATATATGACACGGCAAATTATACACCATGTTGATACAAACAAATATGACATCAACTCTTCAATTATCATTCAAGATACATATACTTATGAAGGTGTAGTGAAATTAAATTTTTCTTCTAAAAAAAATTTTAAATTTTTCTAAAATAAGTATTAACACTTTCCGCCCCTCCTTATTTTGGCCAGGAATCTCACTAGAGTAGTGGGAGATGGATAGGACTTGAACGGTAGGATATGAAATTTATTGATTTGCATAAAACTTCAACCGGTAATGGCAAGCTTATTGAAAAAAGATGAATGAATAAAGCATGGTCTTTATTATTTTAATATGTGAAATTAACTAAATTAGTTATTGTGCAAATATGGTTCTAGTATATCTATGTATAAAAGTCATTTTTTACACTTAGAATTGAAATGGAAAATGGAAGCTTTTACTCATGTTAAATTGGACTAAATTTCTTTTCCAAAGTCCTAGCCAAAGTGTATTTAAATTTATGATTTCACCCAATTAAAAAAATTCACTTACAATTTGAATGTATGAACATATTTGTGTTTTTTACAAAACCGTAACATATTTTGGATGTACATGGCAATTAATTATCCCACAAACAATGGCTTCAAAAGTTGAACCCTTTTTTCCTAAGCGTAGAAATTCACATAACTTCAAGTTTATTTGTTGGAAAATACCATTACAAAGCTTCACGGTTTTTGCACAAACTCACGGCTTGCAATAAATATATGACACGGTAAAGTATACACCAAGTTGATACAAAAATATTTGACGTCAACTCTTCAATCATCATTCAAGATACATATACTTATAAAGGCGTAGTGAAAATAAATTTTTCTAAAATCAGTATTATCACTTTCCGCCCCTCCTTATTTTGGCCTGGAATCTCACTAGAGTAATGGGAGATGGATAGGATTTGAACGGCAGGATATGAATTTTATTGATTTGCATAAAACTTCAACCGGTAATGGCAAGCTTATTGAAAAAGATGAATGAATAAAGCATGGTCTTTATTATTTTAATATGTGAAATTAACTAAATTAGTTATTGTGCAAATATGGTTCTAGTATATCTATGTATAAAAGTCATTTTTTACACCTAGAATTGAAATGGAAAATGGAAGCTTTTACTCATGTTAAATTGGACTAAATTTCTTTTCCAAAGTCCTAGCCAAAGTGTATTTAAATTTATGATTTCACCCAATTAAAAAAATTCACTTACAATTTGAATGTATGAACATATTTGTGTTTTTTACAAAACCGTAACATATTTTGGATGTACATGGCAATTAATTATCCCACAAACAATGGCTTCAAAAGTTGAACCCTTTTTTCCTAAGCGTAGAAATTCACATAACTTCAAGTTTATTTGTTGGAAAATACCTTTACAAAGCTTCACGGTTTTTGCACAAACTCATGGCTTGCTATAAATATATGACACGGCAAATTATACACCATGTTGATACAGAATAAATTTGATGCCAACTCTTTAATCATCATTAAAGATACATATCCATATGAAGGCGTAGTGAAATTAAATTTTTCTAAAATGATAATTATCACTTTCCGCCCCTTATTATTATGGCCGGGAATCTCACTAGAGTAGTGGGAGATGGATAGGATTTGAACGGCAGGATATGAATTTTATTGATTTGCACAAAACTTCAACCGGTCATGGCAAGCTCATTGAAAAAGATGAATGAATAAAGCATGGTCTTTATTATTTTAATATGTGAAATTAACTAAATTAGTTAATGCGCAAATATGGTTCTAGTCTATCTATGTACAAAAGTCATTTTTTACACTTAGAATTGAAATGGAAAATGGAAGCTTTTACTCATGTTAAATTGGACTAAATTTCTTTACAAAAGTCCAAGTCAAAGTGTATTTAAATTTATGGTTTCACCCAATTAAAAAATTCACTTACAATTTGAATGTATGAATATATTTGTGTTTTTTACAAAACCGTAACATATTTTGGATGTACATGGCAATAAATTATCCTACAAATAATGGCTTCACAAGTTGAACCCTCTTTTCCTAAGCATAGAAATTCACATAACTTCAAGTTCATTTGTTGGAAAATACCTTTACGAAGCTTCACTGTTTTAGCACAAACTCACGGCTTGCAATAAATATATGACACGACAAAGTATACACCAAGTAGATACAGAATAAATGTGACGTCAACTCTTTAATCATCATTCAAGATACATATCCATATGAAAGCGTAGTGAAATTAATTTTTTCTAAAATCAGTATTATCACTTTCCGCCCCTCCTTATTTTGGCTGGGAATCTCACTAGAGTAGTGGGAGATGGATAGGATTTGAACGGCAGGATATGCATTTTATTGATTTGCATAAAACTTCAACCGGTCATGGCATTGAAAAAGTCGAATGCATAAAGAATGGTCTTTATTATTTTAATAGGTGAAATTAACTAAATTAGTTAATGCGCAAATATGGTTCTATTCTATCTATTTATAAAAGTCATTTTTTACACTTAGAATTGAAATGGAAAATGGAAGCTTTTACTCATGTAATATTGGACTAAATTTCTTTTCAAAAGTCCCAGTCAAAGTGTATTTAAATTTATGATTTCACCCAATTAAAAAATTCATTTATAATTTGAATGTATGAATATATTTATGTTTTTTACAAAACTGTAATATATTTTGGATGTACATGGCAATAAATTATCCTGCAAATAATGGCTTCACAAGTTGAACCCTCTTTTCCTAACCGTAGAAATTCACATAACTTCAAGTTTATTTGTTGGAAAATACTTTTACAAAGCTTCACAGTTTTAGCACAAACTCACGGCTTGCAATAAATATATGACACGACAAAGTATACACCAAGTTGATACAGAATAAATGTGACGTCAACCCTTTAATCATCATTCAAGATACATATCCATATGAAAGCGTAGTGAAGTTAAAATTTTCTAAAATAAGTATTATCACTTTCCGCCCCTCCTTGTTTTGCCCGGGAATCTCACTAGAGTACTGAGAGATGGATAGGACTTGAACAGCAGGATATGAATTTTATTGATTTGCATAAAACATCCACCAGTCATGGCAAGCTCATTGAAAAAGATGAATGAATAAAGCATGGTCTTCATTATTTTAATATGTGAAATTAACTAAATTAATTAATGCGCAAATATGGTTCTAGTCTCTCTATGTATAAAAGTCATTTTTTACACTTAGAATTGAAATGGAAAGTGAAAGCTTTTACTCATGTTAAATTGGACTAAATTTCTTTTCAAAAGTCCTCGTCAAAGTGTATTTAAATTTATGATTTCACCCAATTAAAAAATTCACTTACAATTTGAATGTATGAATATATTTGTGTTTTTTACAAAACCGTAACATATTTTGGATATACATGGCAATAAATTATCCTACAAATAATGGCTTCCCAAGTTGAACCCTTTTTCCTAAGCGTAGAAATTCACATAACTTCAAGTTTATTTGTTGGAAAATACTTTTACAAAGCTTCACAGTGTTAGCACAAACTCATGGCTTGCAATAAATATATGACACGGCAAAGTATAAACCAAGTTGATACAAAAAAAATGACGTCAACTCTTCAATCATCATTCAAGATACATATACAT
Source organism: Rubia yunnanensis (assembly GCA_037428765.1). NCBI lineage: Eukaryota > Viridiplantae > Streptophyta > Magnoliopsida > Gentianales > Rubiaceae > Rubia > Rubia yunnanensis. The sequence continues at coordinate 48,789,533 of CM075070.1, read as the reverse complement.
ATGAAGGCGTAGTGAAATTAAATTTTTCTAAAATCAGTATTATCACTTTCCGCCCCTCCTTATTTTGGCCGGGAATCTCACTAGAGTAGTGGGAGATGGATAGGATTTGAACGGCAGGATATGCATTTTATTGATTTGCATAAAACTTCAACCGGTCATGGCAAGCTCATTGAAAAAGACGAATGAATAAAGCACGGTCTTTATTATTTTAATATGTGAAATTAACTAAATTAGTTAAGGCGCAAATATGGTTCTAGTCTATCTATGAATAAAAGTCATTTTTTACACTTAGAATTGAAATGGAAAATGGAAGCTTTTACTCATGTAATGTTTGACTAAATTTCTTTTCAAAAGTCCTAGTCAAAGTGTATTTAAATTTATGATTTCACCCAATTAAAACATTCACTTACAATTTGAATGTATGAATATATTTGTGTTTTTTACAAAACCGTAAAATATTTTTGATGTACATGGCAATAAATTATCCTACAAATAATGGCTTCACAAGTTGAACCCTCTTTTCCTAAGCATAGAAATTCACATAACTTCAAGTTCATTTGTTGGAAAATACCTTTACAAAGCTTCACTGTTTTAGCACAAACTCACGGCTTGCAATAAATATATGACACGACAAAGTATACACCAAGTTGATACAAAATAAATATGACGTCAACTCTTCAATCATCATTCAAGATACATATCCATATGAAAGCGTAGTGAAATTAATTTTTTCTAAAATCAGTATTATCACTTTCCGCCCCTCCTTATTTTGGCTGGGAATCTCACTAGAGTAGTGGGAGATGGATAAGATTTGAACGGCAGGATATGCATTTTATTGATTTGCATAAAACTTCAACCGGTCATGGCATTGAAAAAGTCGAATGCATAAAGAATGGTCTTTATTATTTTAATAGGTGAAATTAACTAAATTAGTTAATGCGCAAATATGGTTCTATTCTATCTATTTATAAAAGTCATTTTTTACGCTTAGAATTGAAATGGAAAATGGAAGCTTTTACTCATGTAATATTGGACTAAATTTCTTTTCAAAAGTCCCAGTCAAAGTGTATTTAAATTTATGATTTCACCCAATTAAAAAATTCATTTATAATTTGAATGTATGAATATATTTATGTTTTTTACAAAACTGTAATATATTTTGGATGTACATGGCAATAAATTATCCTGCAAATAATGGCTTCACAAGTTGAACCCTTTTTTCCTAACCATAGAAATTCACATAACTTCAAGTTTATTTGTTGGAAAATACTTTTACAAAGGTTCACAGTTTTAGCACAAACTCACGGCTTGCAATAAATATATGACACGACAAAGTATACACCAAGTTGATACAGAATAAATGTGACGTCAACTCTTTAATCATCATTCAAGATACATATCCATAGGAAAGCGTAGTGAAATTAAAATTTTCTAAAATAAGTATTATCACTTTCCGCCCCTCCTTGTTTTGCCCGGGAATCTCACTAGAGTACTGAGAGATGGATAGGACTTGAACGGCAGGATATGAATTTTATTGATTTGCATAAAACATCCACCAGTCATGGCAAGCTCATTGAAAAAGATGAATGAATAAAGCATGGTCTTCATTATTTTAATATGTGAAATTAACTAAATTAGTTAATGCGCAAATATGGTTCTAGTCTCTCTATGTATAAAATTCATTTTTTACACTTAAAATTGAAATGGAAAATGAAAGCTTTTACTCATGTTAAATTGGACTAAATTTCTTTTCAAAAGTCCTCGTCAAAGTGTATTTAAATTTATGATTTCACCCAATTAAAAAATTCACTTACAATTTGAATGTATGAATATATTTGTGTTTTTTACAAAACTGTAACATATTTTGGATATACATGGCAATAAATTATCCTACAAATAATGGCTTCCCAAGTTGAACCCTTTTTCCTAAGCGTAGAAATTCACATAACTTCAAGTTTATTTGTTGGAAAATACTTTTACAAAGCTTCACAGTGTTAGCACAAACTCATGGCTTGCAATAAATATATGACATGGCAAAGTATAAACCAAGTTGATACAAAAAAAAATGACGTCAACTCTTCAATCATCATTCAAGATACATATACATATGAAGGCGTAGTGAAATTAAATTTTTCTAAAATCAGTATTATCACTTTCCGCCCCTCCTTATTTTGGCCGGGAATCTCACTAGAGTAGTGGGAGATGGATAGGATTTGAACGGCAGGATATGCATTTTATTGATTTGCATAAAACTTCAACCGGTCATGGCAAGCTCATTGAAAAAGACGAATGAATAAAGCACGGTCTTTATTATTTTAATATGTGAAATTAACTAAATTAGTTAAGGCGCAAATATGGTTCTAGTCTATCTATGAATAAAAGTCATTTTTTACACTTAGAATTGAAATGGAAAATGGAAGCTTTTACTCATGTAATGTTTGACTAAATTTCTTTTCAAAAGTCCTAGTCAAAGTGTATTTAAATTTATGATTTCACCCAATTAAAACATTCACTTACAATTTGAATGTATGAATATATTTGTGTTTTTTACAAAACCGTAAAATATTTTTGATGTACATGGCAATAAATTATCCTACAAATAATGGCTTCACAAGTTGAACCCTCTTTTCCTAAGCATAGAAATTCACATAACTTCAAGTTCATTTGTTGGAAAATACCTTTACAAAGCTTCACTGTTTTAGCACAAACTCATGGCTTGCAATAAATATATGACACGACAAAGTATACACCAAGTAGATACAGAATAAATGTGACGTCAACTCTTTAATCATCATTCAAGATACATATCCATATGAAAGCGTAGTGAAATTAATTTTTTCTAAAATCAGTATTATCACTTTCCGCCCCTCCTTATTTTGGCTGGGAATCTCACTAGAGTAGTGGGAGATGGATAGGATTTGAACGGCAGGATATGCATTTTATTGATTTGCATAAAACTTCAACCGGTCATGGCATTGAAAAAGTCGAATGCATAAAGAATGGTCTTTATTATTTTAATAGGTGAAATTAACTAAATTAGTTAATGCGCAAATATGGTTCTATTCTATCTATTTATAAAAGTCATTTTTTACACTTAGAATTGAAATGGAAAATGGAAGCTTTTACTCATGTAATATTGGACTAAATTTCTTTTCAAAAGTCCCAGTCAAAGTGTATTTAAATTTATGATTTCACCCAATTAAAAAATTCATTTATAATTTGAATGTATGAATATATTTATGTTTTTTACAAAACTGTAATATATTTTGGATGTACATGGCAATAAATTATCCTGCAAATAATGGCTTCACAAGTTGAACCCTCTTTTCCTAACCGTAGAAATTCACATAACTTCAAGTTTATTTGTTGGAAAATACTTTTACAAAGCTTCACAGTTTTAGCACAAACTCACGGCTTGCAATAAATATATGACACGACAAAGTATACACCAAGTTGATACAGAATAAATGTGACGTCAACCCTTTAATCATCATTCAAGATACATATCCATATGAAAGCGTAGTGAAGTTAAAATTTTCTAAAATAAGTATTATCACTTTCCGCCCCTCCTTGTTTTGCCCGGGAATCTCACTAGAGTACTGAGAGATGGATAGGACTTGAACAGCAGGATATGAATTTTATTGATTTGCATAAAACATCCACCAGTCATGGCAAGCTCATTGAAAAAGATGAATGAATAAAGCATGGTCTTCATTATTTTAATATGTGAAATTAACTAAATTAATTAATGCGCAAATATGGTTCTAGTCTCTCTATGTATAAAAGTCATTTTTTACACTTAGAATTGAAATGGAAAGTGAAAGCTTTTACTCATGTTAAATTGGACTAAATTTCTTTTCAAAAGTCCTCGTCAAAGTGTATTTAAATTTATGATTTCACCCAATTAAAAAATTCACTTACAATTTGAATGTATGAATATATTTGTGTTTTTTACAAAACCGTAACATATTTTGGATATACATGGCAATAAATTATCCTACAAATAATGGCTTCCCAAGTTGAACCCTTTTTCCTAAGCGTAGAAATTCACATAACTTCAAGTTTATTTGTTGGAAAATACTTTTACAAAGCTTCACAGTGTTAGCACAAACTCATGGCTTGCAATAAATATATGACACGGCAAAGTATAAACCAAGTTGATACAAAAAAAATGACGTCAACTCTTCAATCATCATTCAAGATACATATACATATGAAGGCGTAGTGAAATTAAATTTTTCTAAAATCAGTATTATCACTTTCCGCCCCTCCTTATTTTGGCCGGGAATCTCACTAGAGTAGTGGGAGATGGATAGGATTTGAACGGCAGGATATGCATTTTATTGATTTGCATAAAACTTCAACCGGTCATGGCAAGCTCATTGAAAAAGACGAATGAATAAAGCACGGTCTTTATTATTTTAATATGTGAAATTAACTAAATTAGTTAAGGCGCAAATATGGTTCTAGTCTATCTATAAATTAAAAGTCATTTTTTACACTTAGAATTGAAATGGAAAATGGAAGCTTTTACTCATGTAATGTTTGACTAAATTTCTTTTCAAAAGTCCTAGTCAAAGTGTATTTAAATTTATGATTTCACCCAATTAAAACATTCACTTACAATTTGAATGTATGAATATATTTGTGTTTTTTACAAAACCGTAAAATATTTTTGATGTACATGGCAATAAATTATCCTACAAATAATGGCTTCACAAGTTGAACCCTCTTTTCCTAAGCATAGAAATTCACATAACTTCAAGTTCATTTGTTGGAAAATACCTTTACAAAGCTTCACTGTTTTAGCACAAACTCACGGCTTGCAATAAATATATGACACGACAAAGTATACACCAAGTTGATACAAAATAAATATGACGTCAACTCTTCAATCATCATTCAAGATACATATCCATATGAAAGCGTAGTGAAATTAATTTTTTCTAAAATCAGTATTATCACTTTCCGCCCCTCCTTATTTTGGCTGGGAATCTCACTAGAGTAGTGGGAGATGGATAAGATTTGAACGGCAGGATATGCATTTTATTGATTTGCATAAAACTTCAACCGGTCATGGCATTGAAAAAGTCGAATGCATAAAGAATGGTCTTTATTATTTTAATAGGTGAAATTAACTAAATTAGTTAATGCGCAAATATGGTTCTATTCTATCTATTTATAAAAGTCATTTTTTACGCTTAGAATTGAAATGGAAAATGGAAGCTTTTACTCATGTAATATTGGACTAAATTTCTTTTCAAAAGTCCCAGTCAAAGTGTATTTAAATTTATGATTTCACCCAATTAAAAAATTCATTTATAATTTGAATGTATGAATATATTTATGTTTTTTACAAAACTGTAATATATTTTGGATGTACATGGCAATAAATTATCCTGCAAATAATGGCTTCACAAGTTGAACCCTTTTTTCCTAACCATAGAAATTCACATAACTTCAAGTTTATTTGTTGGAAAATACTTTTACAAAGGTTCACAGTTTTAGCACAAACTCACGGCTTGCAATAAATATATGACACGACAAAGTATACACCAAGTTGATACAGAATAAATGTGACGTCAACTCTTTAATCATCATTCAAGATACATATCCATAGGAAAGCGTAGTGAAATTAAAATTTTCTAAAATAAGTATTATCACTTTCCGCCCCTCCTTGTTTTGCCCGGGAATCTCACTAGAGTACTGAGAGATGGATAGGACTTGAACGGCAGGATATGAATTTTATTGATTTGTATAAAACATCCACCAGTCATGGCAAGCTCATTGAAAAAGATGAATGAATAAAGCATGGTCTTCATTATTTTAATATGTGAAATTAACTAAATTAGTTAATGCGCAAATATGGTTCTAGTCTCTCTATGTATAAAATTCATTTTTTACACTTAAAATTGAAATGGAAAATGAAAGCTTTTACTCATGTTAAATTGGACTAAATTTCTTTTCAAAAGTCCTCGTCAAAGTGTATTTAAATTTATGATTTCACCCAATTAAAAAATTCACTTACAATTTGAATGTATGAATATATTTGTGTTTTTTACAAAACTGTAACATATTTTGGATATACATGGCAATAAATTATCCTACAAATAATGGCTTCCCAAGTTGAACCCTTTTTCCTAAGCGTAGAAATTCACATAACTTCAAGTTTATTTGTTGGAAAATACTTTTACAAAGCTTCACAGTGTTAGCACAAACTCATGGCTTGCAATAAATATATGACATGGCAAAGTATAAACCAAGTTGATACAAAAAAAAATGACGTCAACTCTTCAATCATCATTCAACATACATATACATATGAAGGCGTAGTGAAATTAAATTTTTCTAAAATCAGTATTATCACTTTCCGCCCCTCCGTATTTTGGCCGGGAATCTCACTAGAGTAGTGGGAGATGGATAGGATTTGAACGCCAAGATATGAATTTTATTGATTTGCATAAAACTTCAACCGGTCATGGCATTGAAAAAGTCGAATGCATAAAGAGTGGTCTTTATTATTTTAATAGGTGAAATTAACTAAATTAGTTAATGCGCAAATATGGTTCTATTCTATCTATGTATAAAAGTCATTTTTTACACTTAGAATTGAAATGGAAAATGGAAGCTTTTACTCATGTAATATTGGACTAAATTTCTTTTCAAAAGTCCCAGTCAAAGTGTATTTAAATTTATGATTTCACCCAATTAAAAAATTCATTTATAATTTGAATGTATGAATATATTTGTGTTTTTTACAAAACTGTAATATATTTTGGATGTACACGGCAATAAATTATCCTACAAATAATGGCTTCACAAGTTGAACCCTCTTTTCCTAAGCGTAGAAATTCACATAACTTCAAGTTTATTTGTTGGAAAATACTTTTACAAAGCTTCACAGTTTTAGCACAAACTCATGGCTTGCAATAAATATATGACACGACAAAGTATACACCAAGTTGATACAGAATAAATGTGACGTCAACTCTTTAATCATCATTCAAGATACATATCCACATGAAAGCGTAGTGAAATTAAAATTTTCTAAAATAAGTATTATCACTTTCCGCCCCTCATTGTTTTGCCCGGGAATCTCACTAGAGTACTGAGAGATGGATAGGACTTGAACGGCAGGATATGAATTTTATTGATTTGCATAAAACATCAACCAGTCATGGCAAGCTCATTGAAAAAGATGAATGAATAAAGCATGGTCTTCATTATTTTAATATGTGAAATTAACTAAATTAGTTAATGCGCAAATATGGTTCTAGTCTGTGTATGTATAAAAGTCATTTTTTACACTTAGAATTGAAATGGAAAATGGAAGCTTTTACTCATGTTAAATTTGACTAAATTTATTTTCAAAAGTCCTAGTCACAGTGTATTTAAATTTATGATTTCATCCAATTAAAAAATTCACTTACAATTTGAATGTATGATTATATTTGAGTTTTTTACAAAACCGTAAGATATTTTGGATACACATGGCAATAAGTTATCCTACAAATAATGGCTTCCCAAGTTGAACCCTTTTTCTTAAGCGTAGAAATTCACATAACTTCAAGTTTATTTGTTGGAAAATACCTTTACAAAGCTTCACAGTTTTAGCACAAACTCATGGCTTGCAATAAAATATGACGTCAACTCTTCAATCATCATTCAAGATACATATACATATGAAAGCGTAGTGAAATTAAATTTTTCTAAAATCAGTATTATCACTTTCCGCCCCTCCTTATTTTGGCCGGGAATCTCACTAGAGTAGTGGGAGATGGATAGGGTCTGAACGGCAGGATATGAATTTTTTTTATTTGCATAAAACTTCAACCGGACATGGCAAGATCATTGAAAAAGACGAATGAATAAATCATGGTCTTTATTATTTTAATAGGTGAAAAATTAACTAAATTAGTTAATGCGCAAATATGGTTCTAGTCTATCTATGTATAAAAGTCATTTCTTACACTTAGAACTGAAATGGAAAATGGAAGCTTTTACTCATGTTAAAGTGGACTAAATTTCTTTTCAAAAAGTCCTAGTCAAAGTGTATTTAAATTTATGATTTCACCCAATTAAAAAATTCACTTACAATTTGAATGTATGAATATATTTGTGTTTTTTACAAAACCATAACATATTTTGGATGTACATTGATTAAATTCAGATAATTAATCTTAAAGGGAAAGAAACATCACTAGAAAACGGAGATCTAATTTCTCAAACTTTATAATGTAAAATATTCAATGAATAAAAACGTAAAAATCAAGATATTTCCTCCATATGAAGGAGAGAAAATGAGGAGGATGTGGCATTTTTATTTTTGACACCAAGATCGTGCAAATTTTGTTCAAATCACGATAGTCGGACACCACATTTTATAACAATAATACCGCATTGAAGGAAAAGAAAAAAATCACACTTAATAAGAGAAATGCTAAATTTAACAAACAAAGAAATTTATTAAATACACAAGAATGTAATAGTAAACAAAAAGATGTTTCCTCCATAGAAAGGAAGAGAATATGAAAAAGAACGGACGCTATAATTAGTAAAGCCAAGATCGAACGAGTCATTGATTAAATTCAGCAATTGCAAAATAATATTTAAGGGAGAGAAACATCAATACAAAGCGAAGATCTAAGTTCAATAACAATTATTTTTAAAAAAAATCAATGAAAAAAAAAGTGGAAACCAAGATGTTTCCTCCAAGTGAAGAAGAGAAAATGAAGAGGATGGGGCAATTTTTTTTCACCAAAGTTCGTTCAAGTTGTGATCAAATCACGATAATTTCATGCCAAATTTCTTAACAATAATAGTACATTGAAGGAAAAGAAAAAACCCACTTGATAAGCGAAATCCAACTTTAACAATTAAAGAAATTTAATAAATTCACAAGAATATAAAAGTAAACACAAAGATGTTTCCTCTTGCTAGATTACCACCACGGAGTGTTCTTCGTTTCCAGGCACTATCAAAATCTTTCTGCACTACAATCGACATCCCCGAGTTTACCAGACAGCATCTGTTTCAGTCATCGGTGTCAAAATCCCACTACTAGTGCTACCTCTACTGAGCATTATCCAGCCCCGGGGGAACGAATTTCCTCTATAGTGAGGATGAGAAGATGAGGAAAATCATACGCTTATATCAGTAACACCAAGATCTAACGATCCATTGATTAAATTCAGATAATTAATCTCAAAGGGAAAGAAACATCACTAGAAAACGGAGATCTAAATTCACAAACAATATAATTTTAAAAATTCAACGAATAAAAAAGTGAAAACCGAGATGTTTCCTCCATATGAAGAAGAGAAAATGAGGAGGATGTGGCGCTTTTATTTTTGACACCAAGATCATGCAAATTGTGTTCAAATCACGATAGTCGCACACCACATTTTATAACAATAATTCTGCATTGAAGGAAAAGAAAAAAATCACACATAATGAGGGAAATGCCAAATTTAACAAACAAAGAAATTTAATAAATACTCAAGAATGTAATAGTAAACAGAAAGATGTTTCCTCCATAGAAAGGAAGAGAATATGAAAAAGAACGGACGCTGTAATTAGTAAAGCCAAGATCGAACGAGTCATTAATTAAATTCAGAAATAGCACAATAATATTTAAGGGAGAGAAACATCAATGCAAATTGAAGATCTAAGTTCACTAACAATTATTTTTTTAAAAATTCAATGAATAAAAATGTGGAAACCAAGATGTTTCCTCCAAGTGAAGAAGAGAAAATGAAGAGGATGGGGCATTTTTTTACACCAAGTTCATGCAAGCTGTGATCAAATCACGATAATTGCACGCCAAATATCATACCAATAATTGTACATTGAAGGAAATGAAAAAAAAACCCACTTAATAAGAGAAATCCAAGTTTAACAAACAAAGAAATTTAATAAATTCACAAGAATACAAAAGTAAACACAAAGATGATTCCTCTTGCTAGATTACCTCCACGGAGTGCTCTTCATTTCTAGGCACTATCAAAATCTTTGCGCACTACAATTGACAGCCCCGAGTTTACCAGAGAGCATTTGTTTCAGTCGTCGGTGTCCAAATCTGACTACTAGTGCTACCTCTACTGAGCATTATCCAACCCCGGGGGAACGAATTTCCTCTATAGTGAGGATGAGAAGATGGGGAAAATTGTACTCTTATATTAGTAACACCAAGATCTAACGAGTCATTGATTAAATTCAGATAATTAATCTTGAAGGGAAAGAAACATTCCTAGAAAACGGAGATCTAATTTCACAAACCATATAATGTAAAAATTCAATGACTAAAAACGTAAAAACCAAGATGTTTCCTCCATATGAAGAAGAGAAAATGAGGAGGATGTGGCGCTTTTATTTTTGACACCAAGATTTGTACAAATTGTGTTCAAATCACGATAGTCGCACACCACATTTTATAACAATAATACTGCATTGAAGGAAAAGAAAAAAATCACACTTAATAAGGGAAATGCCAAATTTAAGAAACAAAGAAATTTAATAAATACACAAGAATGTAATAGTAAACAGAAAGATGTTTCCTCCATAGAAAGGAAGAGAATATGAAAAAGAACGGACGCTATAATTAGTAAAGCCAAGATCGAACGAGTCATTGATTAAATTCATTAATTACAGAATAATATTTAAGGGAGAGAAACATCAATGCAAAGCGAAGATCTAAGTTCATTAACAATTATTCTTTAAAAAAATCAATGAATAAAAAAGTGGAAACTAAGATGTTTCCTCCATTGAAGAAGAGAAAATGAGGAGGTTGGGGCATTTTTTTTACACCAAGTTCGTGCAAGCTGTGATCAAATCACGATAATTGCACGCTAAATTTCATAACAATAATTGTACATTGAAGGAAATGAAAAAAAACCCACTTAATAAGAGAAATCCAACTTTAACAAATAAAGAAATTTAATAAATTCACAAGAATATAAAAGTAAACACAAAGATGTTTCCTCTTGCTAGATTACCTCCACGGAGTGTTCTTCGTTTCCAGGCACTATCAAAATCTTTGACCACTACTATCGATAGCCCCGAGTTTACCAGACAGCATCCGTTTCAGTCATCGGTGTCCAAATCCGACTACTAGTGCTACCTCTACTGAGCATTATCCAACCCCGGGGGAACAAATTTCCTCTGTAGTGAGGATGAGAAGATGGGGAAAATTGTACTCTTATATTAGTAACACCAAGATCTAACGAGTCATTGATTAAATTCAGATAATTAATCTTGAAGGGAACGAATCATTCCTAGAAAACGGAGATCTAATTTCACAAACCATATAATGTAAAAATTCAATGACTAAAAACGTAAAAACCAAGATGTTTCCTCCATATGAAGAAGAGAAAATGAGGAGGATGTGGCGCTTTTATTTTTGACACCAAGATTTGTGCAAATTGTGTTCAAATCACGATAGTCGCACACCACATTTTATAACAATAATACTGCATTGAAGGAAAAGAAAAAAATCACACTTAATAAGGGAAATGCCAAATTTAAGAAACAAAGAAATTTAATAAATACACAAGAATGTAATAGTAAACAAAAAGATGTTTCCTCCATAGAAAAGAAGAGAATATGAAAAAGAACGGACGCTATAATTAGTAAAGCCAAGATCGAACGAGTCATTGATTAAATTCATTAATTACAGAATAATATTTAAGGGAGAGAAACATCAATGCAAAGCGAAGATCTAAGTTCATTAACAATTATTCTTTAAAAAAATCAATGAATAAAAAAGTGGAAACTAAGATGTTTCCTCCATTGAAGAAGAGAAAATGAAGAGGATGGGGCATTTTTTTTACACCAAGTTCATGCAAGCTGTGATCAAATCACGATAATTGCACGCCAAATTTCATAACAATAATTGTACATTGAAGGAAATGAAAAAAAACCCACTTAATAAGAGAAATCCAACTTTAACAAATAAAGAAATTTAATAAATTCACAAGAATATAAAAGTAAACACAAGGATGTTTCCTCTTGCTAGATTACCTCCACAGAGTGTTCTTCGTTTCCAGGCACTATCAAAATCTTTGACCACTACTATCGATAGCCCCGAGTTTACCAGACAGCATCCGTTTCAGTCATCGGTGTCCAAATCCGACTACTAGTGCTACCTCTACTGAGCATTATCCAACCCCAGGGGAACAAATTTCCTCTATAGTGAGGATGAGAAGATGGGGAAAATTGTACTCTTATATTAGTAACACCAAGATCTAACGAGTCATTGATTAAATTCATATAATTAATCTTGAAGGGAAAGAAACATCACTAGAAAACAGAGATCTAATTTCACAAACCATATAATGTAAAAATTCAATGACTAAAAACGTAAAAACCAAGATGTTTTCTCCATATGAAGAAGAGAAAATGAGGAGGATGTGGCGCTTTTATTTTTGACACCAAGATCGTGATAATTGGGTTCAAATCACGATAATCGCACACCACATTTGATAACAATAACACTGCATTGAAGGAAAAGAAAAAAATCACACTTAATAAGGTAAATGCCAAATTTAACAAACAAAGAAATTTAATAAATACACAAGAATGTAATAGTAAACAGAAAGATGTTTCCTCCATAGAAAGGAAGATAATATGAAAAAGAACGGACGCTATCATTAGTAAAGCCAAGATCGAACGAGTCATTGATTAAATTCAGTAATTGTACAATAATATTTAAGGGAAAGAAACATCACTAGAAAACGGAGATCTAATTTCACAAACAATATAATTTTAAAAATTCAACGAATAAAAAAGTGAAAACCGAGATGTTTCCTCCATATGAAGAAGAGAAAATGAGGAGGATGTGGCGCTTTTATTTTTGACACCAAGATCATGCAAATTGTGTTCAAATCACGATAGTCGCACACCACATTTTATAACAATAATTCTGCATTGAAGGAAAAGAAAAAAATCACACATAATGAGGGAAATGCCAAATTTAACAAACAAAGAAATTTAATAAATACTCAAGAATGTAATAGTAAACAGAAAGATGTTTCCTCCATAGAAAGGAAGAGAATATGAAAAAGAACGGACGCTGTAATTAGTAAAGCCAAGATCGAACGAGTCATTAATTAAATTCAGAAATAGCACAATAATATTTAAGGGAGAGAAACATCAATGCAAATTGAAGATCTAAGTTCACTAACAATTATTTTTTAAAAAATTCAATGAATAAAAATGTGGAAACCAAGATGTTTCCTCCAAGTGAAGAAGAGAAAATGAAGAGGATGGGGCATTTTTTTTACACCAAGTTCATGCAAGCTGTGATCAAATCACGATAATTGCACGCCAAATTTCATAACAATAATTGTACATTGAAGGAAATGAAAAAAAACCCACTTAATAAGAGAAATCCAACTTTAACAAATAAAGAAATTTAATAAATTCACAAGAATATAAAAGTAAACACAAGGATGTTTCCTCTTGCTAGATTACCTCCACAGAGTGTTCTTCGTTTCCCGGCACTATCAAAATCTTTGACCACTACTATCGATAGCCCCGAGTTTACCAGACAGCATCCGTTTCAGTCATCGGTGTCCAAATCCGACTACTAGTGCTACCTCTACTGAGCATTATCCAACCCCGGGGGAACAAATTTCCTCTATAGTGAGGATGAGAAGATGGGGAAAATTGTACTCTTATATTAGTAACACCAAGATCTAACGAGTCATTGATTAAATTCATATAATTAATCTTGAAGGGAAAGAAACATCACTAGAAAACAGAGATCTAATTTCACAAACCATATAATGTAAAAATTCAATGACTAAAAACGTAAAAACCAAGATGTTTTCTCCATATGAAGAAGAGAAAATGAGGAGGATGTGGCGCTTTTATTTTTGACACCAAGATCGTGATAATTGGGTTCAAATCACGATAATCGCACACCACATTTGATAACAATAACACTGCATTGAAGGAAAAGAAAAAAATCACACTTAATAAGGTAAATGCCAAATTTAACAAACAAAGAAATTTAATAAATACACAAGAATGTAATAGTAAACAGAAAGATGTTTCCTCCATAGAAAGGAAGATAATATGAAAAAGAACGGACGCTATCATTAGTAAAGCCAAGATCGAACGAGTCATTGATTAAATTCAGTAATTGTACAATAATATTTAAGGGAAAGAAACATCACTAGAAAACGGAGATCTAATTTCACAAACAATATAATTTTAAAAATTCAACGAATAAAAAAGTGAAAACCGAGATGTTTCCTCCATATGAAGAAGAGAAAATGAGGAGGATGTGGCGCTTTTATTTTTGACACCAAGATCATGCAAATTGTGTTCAAATCACGATAGTCGCACACCACATTTTATAACAATAATTCTGCATTGAAGGAAAAGAAAAAAATCACACATAATGAGGGAAATGCCAAATTTAACAAACAAAGAAATTTAATAAATACTCAAGAATGTAATAGTAAACAGAAAGATGTTTCCTCCATAGAAAGGAAGAGAATATGAAAAAGAACGGACGCTGTAATTAGTAAAGCCAAGATCGAACGAGTCATTAATTAAATTCAGAAATAGCACAATAATATTTAAGGGAGAGAAACATCAATGCAAATTGAAGATCTAAGTTCACTAACAATTATTTTTTAAAAAATTCAATGAATAAAAATGTGGAAACCAAGATGTTTCCTCCAAGTGAAGAAGAGAAAATGAAGAGGATGGGGCATTTTTTTTACACCAAGTTCATGCAAGCTGTGATCAAATCACGATAATTGCACGCCAAATTTCATAACAATAATTGTACATTGAAGGAAATGAAAAAAAACCCACTTAATAAGAGAAATCCAACTTTAACAAATAAAGAAATTTAATAAATTCACAAGAATATAAAAGTAAACACAAGGATGTTTCCTCTTGCTAGATTACCTCCACAGAGTGTTCTTCGTTTCCAGGCACTATCAAAATCTTTGACCACTACTATCGATAGCCCCGAGTTTACCAGACAGCATCCGTTTCAGTCATCGGTGTCCAAATCCGACTACTAGTGCTACCTCTACTGAGCATTATCCAACCCCGGGGGAACAAATTTCCTCTATAGTGAGGATGAGAAGATGGGGAAAATTGTACTCTTATATTAGTAACACCAAGATCTAACGAGTCATTGATTAAATTCATATAATTAATCTTGAAGGGAAAGAAACATCACTAGAAAACAGAGATCTAATTTCACAAACCATATAATGTAAAAATTCAATGACTAAAAACGTAAAAACCAAGATGTTTTCTCCATATGAAGAAGAGAAAATGAGGAGGATGTGGCGCTTTTATTTTTGACACCAAGATCGTGATAATTGGGTTCAAATCACGATAATCGCACACCACATTTGATAACAATAACACTGCATTGAAGGAAAAGAAAAAAATCACACTTAATAAGGTAAATGCCAAATTTAACAAACAAAGAAATTTAATAAATACACAAGAATGTAATAGTAAACAGAAAGATGTTTCCTCCATAGAAAGGAAGATAATATGAAAAAGAACGGACGCTATCATTAGTAAAGCCAAGATCGAACGAGTCATTGATTAAATTCAGTAATTGTACAATAATATTTAAGGGAAAGAAACATCACTAGAAAACGGAGATCTAATTTCACAAACAATATAATTTTAAAAATTCAACGAATAAAAAAGTGAAAACCGAGATGTTTCCTCCATATGAAGAAGAGAAAATGAGGAGGATGTGGCGCTTTTATTTTTGACACCAAGATCATGTAAATTGTGTTCAAATCACGATAGTCGCACACCACATTTTATAACAATAATTCTGCATTGAAGGAAAAGAAAAAAATCACACATAATGAGGGAAATGCCAAATTTAACAAACAAAGAAATTTAATAAATACTCAAGAATGTAATAGTAAACAGAAAGATGTTTCCTCCATAGAAAGGAAGAGAATATGAAAAAGAACGGACGCTGTAATTAGTAAAGCCAAGATCGAACGAGTCATTAATTAAATTCAGAAATAGCACAATAATATTTAAGGGAGAGAAACATCAATGCAAATTGAAGATCTAAGTTCACTAACAATTATTTTTTAAAAAATTCAATGAATAAAAATGTGGAAACCAAGATGTTTCCTCCAAGTGAAGAAGAGAAAATGAAGAGGATGGGGCATTTTTTTTACACCAAGTTCATGCAAGCTGTGATCAAATCACGATAATTGCACGCCAAATATCATACCAATAATTGTACATTGAAGGAAATGAAAAAAAAAACCACTTAATAAGAGAAATCCAACTTTAACAAACAAAGAAATTTAATAAATTCACAAGAATACAAAAGTAAACACAAAGATGATTCCTCTTGCTAGATTACCTCCACGGAGTGCTCTTCATTTCTAGGCACTATCAAAATCTTTGCGCACTAGAATTGACAGCCCCGAGTTTACCAGAGAGCATCTGTTTCAATCGTCGGTGTCAAAATCCGACTACTAGTGCTACCTCTACTCAGCATTGTCCAACCCTGGGGGAACGAATTTCCTCTATAGTGAGATGAGAAGATGGGGAAAATTGTACTCTTATACTAGTAACACCAAGATCTAACGAGTCATTGATTAAATTCAGATAATTAATCTTGAAGGGAAAGAAACATCACTAGAAAATGGAGATCTAATTTCACAAACAATATAATGTAAAAATTCAATGACTAAAAACGTAAAAACCAAGATGTTTCCTCCATATGAAGAAGAGAAAATGAGGAGGATGTGGCGCTTTTATTTTTTACACCAAGATTTGTGCAAATTGTGTTCAAATCACGATAGTCGCACACCACATTTTATAACAATAATACTGCATTGAAGGAAAAGAAAAAAATCGCACTTAATAAGGGAAATGCCAAATTTAACAAACAAAGAAATTTAATAAATACACAAGAATGTAATAGTAAACAGAAAGATGTTTCCTCCATAGAAAGGAAGAGAATATGAAAAAAGAACGGACGCTATAATTAGTAAAGCCAAGATCGAACGAGTCATTGATTAAATTCAGTAATTGCACAATAATATTTAAGGGAGAGAAACATCAATGCAAAGCGATGATTTAAGTTCACTAACAATTATTCTTTACAAAAATCAATGAATAAAAAAGTGGAAACCAAGATGTTTCCTCCATTGAAGAAGAGAAAATGAAGAGGATGGGGCATTTTTTTACACCAAGTTCGTGCAAGTTGTGAACAAATCACGATAATTGCACTCCAAATTTCATAACAATAATTGTGCATTGAAGGAAATGAAAACAAACCCACTTAATAAGAGATATCCAATTTTAACAAATAAAGAAATTTAATAAATTCACAAGAATATAAAAGTAAACACAAAATGTTTCTTCTTGATAGATTACCTCCACGGAGTGTTCTTCGTTTCCAGGCACTATCAAAATCTTTGCGCACTACAATTAACAGCACCGAGTTTACCAGACAGCATCTGTTTAACTCATCGGTGACAAAATTTGACTACTAGTGCTACCTCTACTGAGCATTATCCAACCCCGGAGGAACGAATTTCCTCTATAGTGAGGATGAGAAGATGAGGAATATCAGACACTTATATTAGTAACACCAAGATCTAACGAGTAATTGATTAAATTCATATAATTAAGCTTGAAGAAAAAGAAACATCACTAGAAAACAGAGATCTAGTTTCACAAACCATATTATTTTAAAAATTCAATGAATAAAAAAGTGAAACCCAAGATGTTTCCTCCATATGAATAAGAGAAAATGAGGAGGATGTGGTGCTTTTATTTTTTACACCAAGATCATGCAAATTGTGTTCAAATCACGATAGGCGCACACTACATTTTATAACAATAATACTGCATTGAAGGAAAAGAAAAAAAATCACACTTAATAAGGGAAATGCCAAATTTAACAAACAAAGAAATTTAATAAATACACAAGAATGTAATAGTAAACAGAAAGATGTTTCCTCCATAGAAAGGAAGAGAATATGAAAAAGAACGGACGCTATAATTAGTAAAGCCAAGATCGAACGAGTCATTGATTAAATTCAGAAATCGCACAATAATATTTAAGGGAGAGAAACATCAATGCAAATCGAAGATCTAAGTTCACTAACAATTATTTTAAAAAAAATTCAATGAATAAAAACGTGGAAACCAAGATGTTTCCTCCAAGTGAAGAAGAGAAAATGAAGAGGATGGGGCATTTTTTTACACCAAGTTCATGCAAGTTGTGATCAAATCACGATAATTGAATGTCAAATTTCATAACAGTAATTGTACATTGAAGGAAATGAAAAAAAACCCACTTAATAAGAGAAATCCAACTTTAACAAATAAAGAAATTTAATAAATTCACAAGAATATAAAAGTAAACACAAAGATGATTCCTCTTGCTAGATTACCTCCACGGAGTGCTCTTCATTTCCAGGCACTATCAAAATCTTTGCGCACTACAATTGACAGCCCCGAGTTTACCAGACAACATCTGTTTCAGTCGTCGGTGTCAAAATCCGACAACTAGTGCTTTTTTTTTTTAAAGTTTAAACCATCCAGGATGGGGGGATTTTTATTTGGCTCCCCAGACCGTAGAACTGGCATAAGCCTGAAAGTGCATATTGGTTTACAAAAGATCATCTGTATGGTGATCAGAGAGCGAAACAGATTCAAGATGCAAAAAATAAAAAAACTGGTGTAGTACTTTCTACAAATTGCTTCCAAATGTAGTCCATAAACAGGTCGGGGAGTTGAGTAAATCGAAACCCCTATTAGTCCGTGGAAAAACATTAAGAAGGAATCTGTAAAAAGAGCAGCCAGAGAAACTGTAGAAGTCCTAAATACTAGAGTAGCAGCGGGTGTGCTTCAGCCAATGGAAAGACTGAAATAGGTGTTCCTTCTTGTGTTGCGCCGTGGTATCTCCCTGTTCCAGCAGCAGACCTGAAAGAGAGAAAAGCAACAAAGTAGATTCCATTCCAAAGCAGTGAAAGAATAAGACTACTTGTAGTCCGTTAGGTATTAGGTTGTGAAGTTAAAAGTAGTAAAAGTTAAGTGGCATCTCCAGGTCCTGTGCCTAATCTTACTGAAGGGATTCCTAATCTATCAAGCGAGATGAGTCCTCTGAGTACAACTGGTGCCATCAGGAGTTCAAGGTTTCCTTGGATATTGTTCTGTAATGAGTATTTAGCCAGATAATCTGCTGCATTATTGGCCTCCCTGTGAATGTGAGAGATTGGATATTTCTTGTGTTGTATATGGAGAGCACTGCAGATGGAGAAGTTCCTCCATGGAGCATTCAATGGATTGAGTATACCTCTTACAGCATTTAAACAGTCAGTTTCCAATACTCCATTAGCAATTTCAAGTTCATATCCTATTTCATATCCATCCTGAATTGCTACCAACTCAGCATCAAAAGGTGTTGGTGATAGGAAGGTTTTGGTCCTCATGCATATCACTTTTCCAGAACTGTTTCTAACTATGACAGCTGATGAGGCCAGACCAGGATGAATCCATGAGGCATCAGTGTTAATTTTAAAGACAGAGGAAGGTTTCTTCCATGTAACAACTGTTATAATTTTCTTCCTCTTGGGGTGAATCTTAGGAATAATGTTAGATTGGATCCAATATCTATTCCTGTCTAAGTTGCCATAAGGCTGATGAGCAGTAAAAATGTCATGAATGAAGCATCTAATCTCATGAATGCAGGCATGAAGGGAGAAAGGTTCATTATCATATATGTTTTTATTCCTCTTTACCTATAGAATCCAAACTGTGACCAAGAGTGAAGTTGTGATGATTTGTGACTGAATCCTTGTGTCAGCTTTGAAAGATAGGAGATAATCAACTCTTGACTTCAAATTTCCAAATCTAGGCATGTGCATATTAAGCAAGACACCAACAGCCTCCCATACTTTAATAGTAAATGAGCATGAGTTAAAAAAGTGATCAAGGATATCAGGATGATTCATGCAGGAAGGACACCTAGATGCAAATTGGAAGCCCCTTCTTGCTAAAATATTATCAAAAGGCAGAATGCCATTTAAAGCACGCCACAAGATGACAGACATTTTCCTTGGGATAAAGGAACTCCATACCTTAGATAAATGTCTGATTCTGAGTTTTCTTTGCCTGAAGGTGTGATAAGCCAAACTAATAGAGAATCTACCATTGTTATTTGGAGTCCATATCATCCTATCCTCATGATGGTAGATCAATTCAGCAACCTGCAAGATGGCAAGAGTATTGGTAGCCAAGTGTGGCTCCAGGAGAGGGAGAAAGTTATTTCTATTTTGTATGAACAGCCTCAGGGATATATCCTCAAAGGGGATAGTCATCCCTTCCGGCCATTCATAGCAAAGGGCCCCTTTACCAGTCCAATTGGAGTTCCAAAAGGAACACTCACCCAGTCCGTAAATCACTTTTGAATGTCTATTAGCCTTCTCTGTGATTAAGCAGATTCTTTTCCAGGTGTGAGATGTTTTATATGAGTTGGGGAGTGACCATATTAAAGAAGTCCATAGATATTTGTTGGCTTGTAATTTCCACCAAAGTTTGCATGAGAATGCTTCAACAATTTCTCCTATATCCCTAAGTCCTAAGCCATTTTCATCAATTGGAATACACATGTTTTTCCATGATCTCCATTTTTTTCAGTGTTATCCACTTTCCCCCAGAAAAAAGTAGATGCCAATTTTTCCATTTTCCTTATAACAATCTTAGGAGGGCGCAGAACAGAGAAAATGTGAGTGGGAAATGAGAGGATACTGTGATTGATAAGGACCAACTTACCCGCACTGGAGAGCCACCTGTTTTTCCAATTGTTTATTGTCTTCTCCATCCTTTCCAGCAGTGGCTTGTAATAAACCTGCAAGTTTCGACCATAGAATACTGGAACACCAAGATATTTAAAGGGGATTGCCCCTTGTTCCATTCCCAAAAGTCTCTTAACAGACAGAGTGATGTGAGGAGGGGTTTTATGTGAAGTAAAAAACTCAGATTTCCCAAAGTTAACTTTCTGACCTGTAGTATGTTCATAGGCAATTAAGAACCTTTTAAATCTCTTTAAAGTTGTGGGTTTGGCATTTAGAAAAATTGCTGTATCATCAGCATACATAAGGTGCGTAACAGTTGGACAAGAGTGAGGTAAACTAAACTGATGAAGGTAGCCAATGGATATCATCTTTTTGAGAGTCCTTGAGAAAGCCTCAGAAACTAAGTTATATAGAAAAGGGGACAGGGGGTCTCCTTGTTTTAGTCCTCTGGAGGATTTGAAAAAACCTGAAGTGACTCCATTTATCAAGACTGAGAAATGAGCTGAGGCAATATTACTCAGAATAACTTTAACAAAGTGTCCATGAAAACCAAATTGAAGGAGTATTGAGTTTAAAAATGACCATGACACTCTATCAAAGGCTTTCTGCATATCAAGTTTCACAATTATATTGTGAGCCTTTGATTTTCTGTTTAAAATTCTCACCATTTCCTGCATTTGTAGCACATTATCAGATATGTCTCTACCATTAATAAAGGCACTTTGTTCAAGAGAAATTAAGGAGTGCATTACTGGTTTAATTCTCTCCATTAGCATTTTTTAGAAAACTTTGTTGATGAAGTTAGAAAGACTTATTGGTCTAAAATCAGCAAAGGAAAGTGGAATTAGCTTCTTAGGGATCAAGGCCAACCAGGTACTAGAAATTGCTAAAGGGATGTTTCCAGAAACCAGAAAGTCATTAGCTGCATCTAGCAGATCATTTTTTATGGTCTCCCAGAAAGTAGTGTAAAAATTCCCTGAGAAGCCATCAGGGCCTGGAGCACTATTTTTATTCAATTCGAAAACAGCATGCCTAAGTTCCTGGATATTAAACTGTTGAAGAAGCAAAAGGTTTTGTTCTTCAGAAATGAGCACTGGTATTGCCATGTATATCCAAAATATGTTACGGTTTTGTGAAAAAACACAAATATATTCATACATGTAAATTGGAAGTGAATTTTTATAACTGGGTAAAATCATAAATTTAAATAAACTTTGACTAGGACTTTTGAAAAGAAAATTAGTCCGATTTAACATGAGTAAAATCTTCCATTTCCATTTCAACTCTAAGTATAAAAAATGACTTTTATACATAGATAGACTAGAAACATATTTGTGGATTCATTAATTAAGTTAATTTCACATATTTGAAAATAATAAAGACCCTGCTTTATTCATTCGTCCTTCTCAATGAGCTTGCCTTGACCGGTTGAAGTTTTATGCAAATCAATAAAATTCATATCCTTCCGTTCAAATCCGATCCATCTCCCACTACTATAGTTAGATTCCCGGCCAAAATAAGGAGGGGCAGAAAGTAATAATACTTATTGTAGAAAAAATTAATTTCACTTCGCTTTCATATGGATATGTATGTTTAATTATTATGATTGAAGTGTTGATGTCATATTTGTTCTGTAACAAATTGGTGTATACTTTTCTATGTCATATATTTATTGCAAGCCCCGAGTTTATGCTAAACCCATGAAGCTATGTGAAGGTATTTTCCAACAAATGAACTTAAAGTTATGTGAATTTCAACGCTCGGGAAAAAGGGTTCAACTTGTGAAGCCATTATTTGGAGGATAATTTATTGCCATGAATATCGACAATATGTTACGGTTTTGTGAAAAAACATAAATATATTCATACAAATTGTAAGTGAATATTTTAACTGGGTAAAATCATAAATTTAAATACACTTTGACTAGGACTTTTGAAAATTTGGTCCAATTTAACATGAGTAAAGGCTTCCATTTCCATTTCAACTCTAAGTATAAAAAATGACTTTAATACATAGATAGACTGGAACCATATTTGTGCATTCATTAATTAAGTTAATTTCACATATTAAAAAATAATAAAGACCCTGCTTTATTCATTCGTCTTTCTCAATGAGCTTCCCATGACCGGTTGAAGTTTTATGCAAATCAATAAAATTCATATCCTACTGTTCCAATTTGATCCATCTCCCACTACGCTAGTGATATTCCCGACAAAAATAAGGAGGGCGGAAAGTGATAATACTTAGTCTAGAAAAATT
This sequence comes from Rubia yunnanensis, assembly GCA_037428765.1. Taxonomy (NCBI): domain Eukaryota; kingdom Viridiplantae; phylum Streptophyta; class Magnoliopsida; order Gentianales; family Rubiaceae; genus Rubia; species Rubia yunnanensis. The sequence continues at coordinate 48,766,446 of CM075070.1, read as the reverse complement.
TAATTTCCCTACGCTTTCATATGGATATGTATCTTGAATTATGATTGAAGATTTAACGTCATATTATCTTTGTATCAACATGGTGTATACTTTGCCGTGTCTTGTATTTACTGCAAGCCGTGAGTTTGTGCTAAACCCGTGAAGCTTTGTAAAGGTATTTTCCAACAAATAAACATGAAGTTATGAGAATTTCAATGCTCGGGAAAAACGGTTCCAATTGTGAAGCCATTATTTGGAGGATAATTTATTGCCATGTACACCCAAAATATGTTACGGTTTTTTGAAAAAAACACAAATATATTCATACATGCAAATTGTAAGTAAATTTTTTAACTGGGTAAAATCATATATTTTAATAGACTTTGACTAGGACTTTTGAAAATTTGGTTCAATTTAACATGAGTAAAGGCTTCCATTTTCGTTTCAACTCTAAGTATAAAAAATGACTTTAATACATAGATAGACTAGAACCATATTTGTGCATTAATTAATTAAGTTAATTTCACATATTTAAAAATAATAAAGACACTGCTTTATTCATTCGTCTTTCCCAATGAGCTTGCCATGACCGGTTGAAGTTTTATGCAAATCAGTAAAATTCATATTCTGTCGTTCAAATCCGATCCATCTCCCACTACTCTAGTGAGATTCCCGGCCTAAATAAGGAGGGGCGGAAAGTGATAATACATATGTTAGAAAAATTTTGAAAATGAAAATTAGTCCAATTTGACATGAGTAAAAGCTACCCCTTCCATTTCAACTCTATTTATAAAATTATACTTTTATACATAGATTGACGAGAACCATATTTGTGCATTAATATCTTTACATAATTGAACATATTTAAAAATAAAGAAGCGCTTCCTCACTTCGATCACTTCCTCTATTAGCTTGCCATGGCCGAATGATGTTTTATGCAAATCAATGATATTCATATCCCACCGTTCAAATCTTATGAATATCCCACTACTCTACTGAGATTTTCTGCCAAAATAAGAAGGGCAGGAATTGATAATACTAAGTTGAGAAAAAGTTAATTTTAGTACGCTTTTATATGGATATGTATTGTGAATTTTTATTGAATAGTTTACGTCAAATTTTTCTTGTATCATTTAGGTGTATACTTCATCGTGTCATATTTTTCTTGTAAGCCATGAGTTAGTGCTAAAACTGTGATGAGTTGTATTGGTGTTTTCCAACAAATGAACTTGATGTTAAGTGAATTTCAAAGCTGAAGAAAAGGGTTCAACATGTGAAGCTAAGATTTGGAGGATCATTTATTGCTATATTTTGGGTTCAAGGTTTTGTGAAAAAAGACAAATATACCCCTTCATGCAAAATGGTAAGAGAATTTTTATTTGGGTAAAAACATATGTTTAAATAGACTTTGACTTGGACTTTGGAAAAGGAAAGTTAGTCCAATTTAGCATGAGTAAAAGCTACCCCTTCCATTTCAACTCTATTTATTAAAAAAATACTTTTATACATAGATTGACACGAACCATATTTGGGCATTAAAATTATAATTAATTGCACACATTTAAAAAATAATAAAGAGATTGCTTTATTCATTCGTCTTCCTCTATGAGCTTTCCATGGCCGAATGAAGTTTTTTGCAAATAACTGAAATTCATATCCTATCATTCAAATCTGATCCATCTTCCACTACTATAGTAAAATTTCTGGCCAAAATCAGGACGGGCGGAAAGTGATAATACTTAGTTTAGAAAAAGTTAATTTTAGTACACTTTTTTATGGATTTGTATTGTGAAATCAGATTCAATAGTTGACTTCATATTTTTCTTGTATCATTTAGGTATATTATTTACGATGTCAAAACCTTCTTGTAAACCATTAGTTTGTGCAAAACATGTGAATTGTTGTAAAGGTATTTACCAACAAATGCACTTGAATTTAAGTGAATTTCACCGCTCAAGAAAAAGGTTCAACATGTGAAGCCAAGATTTAGAGGATCATTCATTGCCATGTTTATGCAAGATGGGTTCAAGATTTATGAAAAAGACAAATATATTCTTTCATGCAAATTGTAAGCGAATTTTCTAACTAGGTAAAAACATAGATCTGAATAGACTTTGACTAGGACTTTTGAAAATGAAAATTAGTCCAATTTGACATGAGTAAAAGCTACCCCTTCCATTTCAACTCTATTTATCAAAATATACTTTTATACATAGATTGACGAGAACCATATTTGTGCATTAATATCTTTACATAATTGCACATATTTAAAAACAATGAAGCGCTTGCTCTATTCATTCATCTTCCTCTATTAGCTTGCCTTGGACGAATGATGTTTTATGCAAATCAATGATATTCATATCCCGCCGTTAAAATCCGATCGATCTCCCATTACTCTAGTGAGATTTCCAGCAAAAGTAAGGAAGGGAAGAAGTTGATAATACTAAGTTTAGAAAAAGTTAATATCGGAACGCTTTTATATGGATATGTATTGTGAATTCTTATTGAAGTGTTGACTTCATATTTTTCTTTTATTATTTAGGTGTATACATCGCAGTGTCATATTATTCTTGTAAGCAATGAGTTTGTGCTAAACCTGTGAAGCGTTGTGAAGGTATTTTCCAACTATTGAACTTGAAGTTAAGTGAATTTCAATGCTCAAGATAAGAGTTCAACATGTTAAGCCAAGATTTGAAGGATCATTTATGGCAATATTTATGAAAAATGGGTTCATGGTTTTGTGAAAAAGACAAAAATATTGATTCATGCAAATGGTAAGCTAATTTTTTAACTGGGTAATTACATAGATTTGAATAGACTTTGAGTTGGACTTTTAAAAATGAAAAGTAGTCCAACTTAACATGAGTAAAAGCTACGCCTTCAATTTCAACTCTCAATATAAAAAATGACTTTTATACATAGATTGACTAGAACTATATTTGTGCATTAATATATTTTATTAATTGCACATATTTAAAAAATAGTAATGAGCTTCCTCTATTCATTCATCTTCCTCTATCAGTTTGGTATGGTCAATTGATATTTTATGCAAATGAATGAAATTCATATCCTGTCGTTCAAATCTGATCCATCTTCCCTTACTCTTGTGTGATTTCCGGACAAAATAAGGAGGGCGGAATGTGATAATACTCAATTTAGAAAAAAATAATTTTAGTATGCTTTTATATGGATATGTATTGTGAATTCTGATTGAAGAATTGACGTCATATTTTTCTTATGTCATTTATGTGTATACTTCATCGTGTCATATTTTTCTTGTAGGCCATGAGTTTGTGCTAAACCTGTGAAGTGTTGTACATGTATTTTCTAACAAATGAACTTGAAGTTAATTGAATTTCAACGTTGAAGAAAATGGTTCAACATGTGAAGCCAAGATTTGGAGGATCATTTATTGCCATTTTTTGGGTTCAAGGTTTTGTGAAAAAGGAAAATATATTCCTTCATGCAAATGGTAAGAGAATTTTTTATTTGGGTAATAACATAGATTTAAATAGACTTTGATTTGGACTTTGGAATAGGAAAGTCAATCCAGTTTAACATGGGTAAAAGCTACCCCTTCCATTTCAACTCTATTTATAAAAAATAACTTTTATACATGGATTGACCCAAACCATATTCGGGCATTAATATATTTAATTAATTGCAAATATTTAAAAATAATACATATATTGCTATATTCAATCGTCTTCCACTATGATCTTGCCATGGTCGAATGAAGTTTTATGCAAATCAATAAAATTCATATCCCACCATTCAAATCCGATCCATTTTTCACTATTGTAGTGAGATATCCGACCAAAATAAGGACAGACGGAAAGTGATAATACTTAGTTTTTATGGATGTGTATTGTGAAATCTGATTCAAGAGTTGACTTCATATTTTTCTTGTATCATTTAGGTGTATAATACCACGTGTCAAAATTTTCTTGTAAACCATTAGTTTGTGCTAAACCTGTGAAGTGTTGTACAGGTATTTTTCAACAAATGCATTTGAAGTTAAGTGAATTTCACCGCTCAAGAAAAGGGTTAAACATGTGAAACCAATATTTAAAGGATCATTCTTTGCCATGATTATGCAAAATGAGTTCAAGGTTTTATGGAAAAGACAAATATATTCCTTCATGCAAATGGTAAGCGGATATTTTAACTAGGTAAAAACATAGATTTGAATAGACTTGGACTTCAACTTTTGAAAAGGAAAATTAATCCAATTTGACTTGAGGAGAATCTACCCCTTCAATTTCAACTCTATTAATAAAAAAATACTTTTATACATAGATTGATGAGAACCATATTTGTGCATTAAGATCTTGCACATATTTAAAATAATGAAGTGCTTGCTCTATTCATTCAACTTCCTCTAACAGCTTCCCATGGCCAAATGATATTTTATGCAAATCAATGATACTCATATGATGCCGTTAAATTCAATTGATCTCCCATTACTCTAGTGAGATTTCCAGCCAAAATAAGGAAGGGCGGAAATTGATAATACTACGTTAGAAAACGTTAATTTCAGTACGCTTTTATATGGATGTGTATTGTAAATTCTTATTGAATGGTTGACTTCATATTTTTCTTTTATTATATAGGTGTATATTTCGCAGTGTAATATTATTCTTGTAATTAATGAGTTTGTGCTAATCCTGGGAAGCATTGTAAAGGTAATTTCCAACAAATGAACTTGAAGTTAAGTGAATTTCAATGCTCAAGATAAGGGTTCAACATGTGAAGCCAAGATTTGAAAGATCATTTATTGCACTATTTATGCAAAATGGGTTCAAGGTTTTGTGAGAAAGACAAAAATATTCGTTCATGCAAATGGTAAGGTAATTTTTTAACTGGGTGAAAACATAGATTTGAATAGACTTTGTCTTTTCAAAAGGAATAGTAGTCCAATTTAATTTAAGTAAAAGCTACCCCTTCCATTTCAACTCTATTTATAAAAATTGACTTTTATACATAGATTGACCAAAACTATATTTGTACATTAATTTATTTTATTAATTGCTCATATTTAAAAATAGTAATGAGCTTTAACCATTCATTCATCTTCCTCTATCAGTTTTCCATGGTCAATTTATGTTTTATACAAATCAACAAAATTCATATCTCGCCGTTCAAATCCGATCCATCTCCCACAACTCTTGTGAGATTTCTGACCAAAAGGAGAGCGGAAAGTTATAATGATCAATTTAGAAAAATTTAATTTCAATACGCTTTTATATAGATATGTATTGTGAATTCTTATTAAAGGGTTGACTTCATATTTTTCTTTTATTATTTAGGTGTATACTTCACAGCGTCATATTATTCTTGTAAGCAATGAGTTTGTGCTAAACATGTGAAGTGTTGTAACGGTATTTTCCAACAAATGATCTTAAAGTGAAGTGAATTTCAACTCTCAAGGAAAGGGTTCAACACGTGAAGACAAAATTTGGAGGATCATTTATTGCACTGGTTATGGAAAATGGGTTCGAGGTTTTGTTAAAAAAGACAAATATATTCCTTCATGCAAATGGTGAGCGATTTTTTAACTGGGTAAAAATATATATTTGAATAGACATTGACTTGGACTTTTGAAAAGGGAAATTGGTCCAATTTGACATGAGTAATAGCTACCCCTTCCATTTTAACTCTATTTTTAAAATTTTACTTTTATACACAGCTTGACCAGAACCGTATTTGTGCATTAATATAAAGGCTCATTCAGTTGTTCAAGGATTCAGCTCTCAAGTCCTCTCCTTTCTCCCTCATTTCTCTGAATCTCCACTCCTCTTTCTCGCCGATAATGGCTTTCTCCACCGCTAACGGCTCTATCTTGCCATTAGCGATCTCGCTAGTTACGCCTCACCCACTGTCGGCCAATATGGCTTATAACAACAACTCCCTGAACAATCAAAAATCTTTCCTCTCCACCCTACAGTCCAAATCCCCTCCTCTTTGCCAATCACTTCCTAACAACCCTGAGCTGACCCCTAAATCGGAACACCTCGGAGAACCAGCATGTTTATACTCCGACGAGGAGATCTCAAAGCTCTCTGCCCACTACGCTAATGCCCTAGTCGACAAATTCACTAAAGGAAGGCTTACAACGGAGTAATTGGAGTCATCTTTCAAGACGGTAGGTTTCGCCGGGAAGTACCAATTGGGCTCGCTGGACTTTAAACACGTCCTCATCAGATTCGATCAAGTGAATGACTATCAGAGATGCTAGATTAAAGGTATCTGGAGTTTCAATGGAGTTCAGATAAAGGTTATAAAGTGGTCTCCTGATTTCTCAACACACAAGGAATCCCCAATTGTTCCTATTTGGTGTACAATCAGGGAAGTCCCTCTTTACTACTATAATACTTCATCGATCGAGGCTATTGGTAATATTATTGGCAATTTCATTAAAAAGGATCTAGCCACTGAAATGCTTACCAGACCCTCAGAAGTTAAACTGTGTGTTGAAATTGACCTACAGAAGCCACTAAAAAACTTCATCATATTAGGTTCAATCAATAACAATAGGAAATATACAATAGAGTATGAAGATATTCCATTGTACTGTGATCACTGTGCTAAACTAGAGCATTCACTCAGCCAATGTAGAACTATCTCCCAAAACTATACTCTGCCTCAGTGGCATGCCACTGGGAACAAATTTAACAAAGCTCCAGTTAGGTTCACTGAAAACCTGCCTCCTACTAAGGCACCTAACTCAGATAATTTAACTTACGAGTTAGCCACAACAAACCTTGCCTCTGATCCTTCATCCTATGTTCCCTAGGCTCCAGAAACTGTCCCTCAAACCATTACCCCCCAGCTACCTCAACCCCCCTCTCCAAATCAGTCCCCTGCTAACCAAACCTCTAACAGGTCCCAACCATCTCTCACAAAACTGTTAAACCAAATAGTCTTTACTTGTCCAATCAGGTCCCAAAAAACCTATGCAAAAGATGATATCCAGATTGGATCCCATAAACTTATTTTTCATCAGCTTTCTCCTACTAACCCCCCACTTTCACACCAAGGAAAGATGGAAAACAGATTTTTTGTTTTGCAGGATATGGATAACCTCTCTATCTGTGATGAATGTACTGGTCAGGATCTCTAAGACTCTATGGAAGAAGGAGAAGGCCACTCAGTGGATCCCCACTCTCACTCTGACCTATTGACTGGATCAATTAAGTCATCAGGTAAGAATGGAGGCCAAGGTAAGTCTAAACACAAAAAAAAAACTACCTTACTCAACTGAACAGGATGATGCTAAGGTCTGCCACTAAAAGCCATAAATCATGTGAACAATGATACACACCATTAAATTAAAAAAAAATTTTATTTGGAATCTAAGGGGAATGGAAACTTCTATGCTTAGATTAAAACATATGATCTTACAGAAGAAAATTCAACTTTTATGTATTATTGAACCCATGCATGATAATACTCAATGCCAATCCTACATGGAAAAGCTTAACTACTCCCATAACCTTCCTCTCCATAATGGCAAAATCTGGCTAATGTGGAATGATTCCATATCTGTTAATCTTATCTGCCATCATGATCAGTTCCTAAATGTTAAAATCACTCACACAAGTTCTAATAATGATATGGAAGTGGTTTTTGTTTATGCACTTAGAACCAAGGAGGGTTGAAAATCTTTATGGCATGATCTTAATCTCCTTCCAACTAATGAAACTGTGTTCATGGGGGATTTTAACACAATCACCACACTTTCAAAATATAATGGTCCTAGCTCTCCTAATCTTGGTAGTATTAGGGACTTTCATAACTTGATTGATTCCAAAGGTTTACAAGAAATTAATACTGTAGCAAACAATTTAACATGGACTAACTCTAGACTTAGAAACCCTACCTCAAAAAGATTTGATAGAGGATTATGTACTATACATTGGAGCAACAAATTCCCAGCTTCTTCTATCTAAATCCTTAATAGGCAATCCTCTGACCATTCACCCCTTCTCTTCCAAATATCATCACAGGTCCCCTCTCACCCAAAAACTTTTAGGTTCATCAACTGCTGGTTCAATAGGTCAGAGTTTTTAAATCTGATTAGAAGTAACTGGTCCATCCCTGTTCCTCAGTCAGGAATGATGGGTCTATACCTTAAATTGATTAGACTTAAGAAAGTAATAAAGATCTGGAATAAGGAATGTTTTGGTAATATATACTCCAATGTCACCACTGCTGAGGATAATCTGAAAATGCAGGAAGCTGCTTATGACCTATCTCATTCAGATGCTGACCTTATCAAACTTAATGAGAAAAAGGCTTTATTAATTAGAGCTTTAAAGGAAAAGGAAAAATACTGGAAACAAAAGTCAAGATTTAACTGGTTCAAGTGTGGTGATAATAATACCCAGCTTTTCCATAAAAAAGTTCAGGAAAATGAGCCAGTAACTGAAGAATTTGCAATAAGCCAGTAACTGAAGATGAACTTAAATTGATGGTCATGAGTCTAATCAAAAACAGTAGCCCAGGACCTGATGGTTTTTCTTGCAAATTCTATACCAAATGATGGGAGTTCATTAAGGAAGACCTAATAGATGATGTCAATGATTTCCTCTCAGGCTCTAACACGCCAAGAGGCATCACCAGTACCTGGATAACTCTAATCCCCAAAAAGTCCACACCATCTTCCTTTGATGACTTCAGACCTATTAGCCTTTCAAATGTTGCCAATAAAATTTACTCCAAGGTCCTAATGGAAAGGCTGAAACCATATATGGAGAAACTGATTTCACATAATCAATCTTCTTTTATGAAAAACAGAGATATCTCTGATAATATACTTTACCTTCAGGAGATGATAAGGTTCTTAGATAAAAAAAAATAGAGTTCCCAATTGTATACTAAAACTTGATCTTAAGAAAGCTTTTGATAGGGTTAACTAGGACTTTATAAATAGTATACTCTGCAGATTTGGGTTTTCAGGTCAGTTCCTCAATGCAATGATGAACAACCTCTCTCAGGCATATTTCTCTGTTCTTATCAATGGTAACCTGGTTGGTTTTTTTAAACCCACTACAGGTATCAAACAAGGTGATCCCCTATCTCCCTTTCTGTTTAATATTTTTTCTGAATCTTTCTCTAGGAGTCTCTCCTTTATCTTTCAGAATAATAGTATTCAATACTTCTCTTTACCATCTGCCATCACACCTGCCACTAATTTAACCTATGTGGATGACACCATAATTTTTATGCAAGCTTCAAAACCTAATCTGATCAAGATTAAAGCCTTTTTGCAATTTTTTTAATTAACATCAGGCCAGAAAATTAATTATGAGAATCAGATTTCTACATTAGCAAAAGAGCCACAGTTGCAAAGATTAATCAGATTAGGACTATCCTAGGGATGAAAAAAGGTACTTTTCCATTTAAATACATAGGTTGTCCTATTTTTAGAGGTAGAACATTAACTAGATATTTCCATCCTCTGCTTGAAATCATGGACAAAAAGCTGAAGAACTGGAAAAATAAATGGCTAAGTTCAGGAGGGAAAATGATTTTGATTCAATCATGTATATACTCTCTCCCACAGCATATATGGACTGTCCTTAAGCCCCCTAGATCTACAGTTAAATCCATTGAAATAAGAATGTCCATATTTTTTTTTGGGGTGAATCTGAGGGTAGGAACAATAAGGTCTAGAAAAATGGACTGATATAGCTGTTCCTAAAACTCACTATGGGTTAGGTTTTAGATTAGTTCAGGCAATTATTGATTCATGCTCACTTAAACTCTGGTGGAAAAGCCAACTGGGCAACACTTTGTAGTCCAAGTTGTTATGGTCATTGCCCTAATCTCATAAAAAGTCCCAAACTTGGAAGAGAATCTGCAGTATTAATGCTTTTGCTGAAAATAATTCTATGATCATCCACGGCCAAGGCAACTATAATTTTTGGTCTGCAAACTGGTGTCCAAATGGTCCTCTGTTTAACTGTGTTCCACCCCACATCAGCTCTACACTCTCCCTTTGCTCAGTAGCTGACTTTATCAATAACAAAGGCTCTATCTTGTCTCAGATCTCCCCTTTCCTAGAACATGATACTCTGAGTTTTTTGTAGGAAGCAGAAATTACTAAAGAAAGTGAGGACAAACTTGTTTGGAAACCTGAGGAGACTGGAAGGTTCACTTTTAAATCAGCATACAAAGCTCTCACATACTTATCAGGTACCTTCCAAGTTACAAAACTGATATGGAACCCCAGGCTACCAAAAATAATTTCTATCTTTACCTGGAAATTGCTAAACTCTTTTTTACCATTTGATGATGTACTCAAAAAATGTGGTTTTAACATTGCTTCAAAATGTCCTACTTGTAACCACTCTGATTCTCTGGAGCATTTTTTTTATCAACTGTCATCTGCTTAAATCTATTTGGACTAATAGGGCTGCTTTTGTTAACTTTAACCTTCCAAATCTTGAAAATGTAATGGACACCTTTTTCACCTTTTGGAACTGTATTGACCTTCCAAGAATGCAAAGAGTGATATGTAGATTGTTGCCCTCACTGATTTGTTGGTCCTTATGGAAAGCCAGGAATGCTTTTTACTTCGACAACAAAACTTTCTCTACTATCCATATAGGCAAGGAAGTTAGAGACCTCCTTTACCTATCCATTTCAGCTTTTCCCTGCCTTCCTAACCTTCACCCCAATGTAAACCTTCATTTTCCCTCACTGATTCCCCACCCCAGACCACCACCAAAACCTTCCATATCCATTGTATATTGGGAAATTCCAGGGCCAGACCTCATCAAAATTAATGTAGATGCCTCATGGTCTTCTAACATTGCATCAGTTGGCTTTATTGCCAGAGATAATAATAGAATTCCATAACTAATCAGGTCCGCAATCACCACTGCCAAATCAGCTCTTGAAGCTGAAATAAAAGTTGTTTTACTTGTCTGTCAGATTTGTATCCCTATGTATACTAATCTTATCATTGAATCTGACTCATTGCATGCAGCTAATATGATTAATGACCCAAGTTGTTCCAAGTGGTCACTGTATCCATTAGTTTTCCAAGTACACACTCTTTTAAGCAATGCCACCCTTAGACACACTTACAGAGAATGAAACTCAGTGGCTGATGCTATTGTTAAATACCAATCTTCTCATCCTATGGAAGCCTATCTGGATTTGTCTAACATCCCTGGAAACATAAAAGGCCTCATCTATTTTGAATAGAATACACACACCCTACATTAGGAGTCATAGACATGTCTCCAAGGATGATTGATACTGCTAATTTTCATATTTGTTACCTCGGGTTTGGATGCTATTTACTCAGGCTTGGATGCTATCTACTCAACCTGGTTGCCTCAAATCTGGATGCTATCTACATAGCACCACCTTGCTAATCCTTGCAACATGAATCAAACTTTACACAAGCCTCTGTAGGCTTAAGAACCACAGTCTGCAACCATTCCTGATTCTAGAATCATATCAACATTTCAAGAAGAATGGGGACTCATATGAACAGCCTCTTGGTCTGTTTTCTGCTATGATGGAATGGTAGTTGAATTAACACATGGGGTGGAGATTCTTTACTTTGGAATCGCAACTACCATCACAAGAATAGACTTCGATTTGTCTACTATAACGACCCGTAGTCACTAGAAACTAATCATTCTTTTAGAGGCAACGATGTTGCCTCAGTGGAAAATATGTACAAATTACTCTAATGTTTATATCTCTTTTTTTGGTTTGGGGAGCCATATATACCACCCCCCACCCTCGGGTGTTTTCATCAAAAAAATATATTTGTGCATTAATATATTTAATTAAAGGCACATATTTAAAAATAATAAAGAGCTTTCTCTATTAATTAATTTTCCTTTATAAGCTTGTCATGGTCGATTGAAGTTTTATGCAAATCGATGAAATTCATATCCCCCCTTTCAAATCCGATCGATCTCCCACTACTCTAGTGAGATTTCTAGCCAAAATAAGGAGGGGCGGAAAGTTATAATACTTAGTTTAGAAAAAGTTAATTTCAGTACGCTTTTATATGGATATAAATATATGTACTCTAATTGAAGAGGTGACTTCATATTGTTCTTGTATCATTTATGTGTATATGTTTCGCCGTGTCATATTTCACTTGTAAGCAAGGAATTTATGCTAAACATGTGAAGCATTGTAAAGGTATTTTCCAACAAATGCACTTGGAGTTAAGTGAATTTCAACGATCGAGAAAATTGTTCACATGTGAACCCAAGATTTGGAGGATCATTCATTGTCATGTTTATGCAAAATGAGTTCAAGGTTTTATGAAAAAGACAAATATATTCCTTCATGGAAATGGTAAGCGAATTTTTTAACTGGGCAAAACATAGATTTGAATAGACTTTAACTTGGACTTTGGAAAAGGAAAACTATTCAAATTTAAAATGAGTAAAAGCTAAACCTTCTATTTCAACTCTATTTATAAAAATTGACTTTTATACAAAGATTGACCTGAACCATATTTGTGCATTAATATAGTTAATTAATTGCACATATTTAAAAATAATAAAGAGTTTGCTCCATTCATTCATCTTTCTCTGTGCTTGCCATGACCGATTGAATTTTTATGTAAATTAATGAAATTCATATCCCGCTATCCAAATCCAATCAATCTCCCACTACCATAGTGAGATTTCCGACCAAAATAAGGAGAGTGGAAAGTGATAATACTCAGTTTAGAAAAAGTTAATTTCATTGCGCTTTTATATCGGTATGTATTGTGAATTCTGATTGAAGAGTTGACTTCATATTTTTCTTGTATCATTTAGGTGTAATTTTTTTTTGGGTAATGCCCCTGTGGGTGGGGGGGGGGGGTTTATGTATAAGGTACCCCAACCTTTAAGAAACGAGAATTACAAATTATATGTTGTTCAAGTTATCATTTAGGTGTATAGTTCACAGTGTCATATTTGAGTAAAAGCTACCACTTCCATTTTAACTCTATTTATTAAAGTATACTTTTATACATAGATTGACTTGAACATATTTGTGCATTAATATATTTAATTAATTGAAATTTTAACAAATATATTCCTTCATGCAAATAGTAAGTGAATTTTTAACTGTGTAAATACATAGATTTGAATAGACTTTAACTTGGACTTTTGAAAAGGAAAATTAGTTCAATTTAACATGAGTAAAAGCTACCCTTCCTTTTCAATTCTAATTATAAAAATTTACTTTTATATATACATTGACAAGAACCATATTTGTGCATTAATATATTAATTAATTACACATATTTCAAAAAATAAATAATATTATAAAATAATTTTTAACACCATTCTAATGATATTGGACATGATAATATATTATTTTACTTATTACTACGTACATAAAATTTACTTTTTTTAATTAATAAAATTTGATTAAATGAACAGTGACCAGTGTTGGGAGTAGATTTTAGAGCTTATCCAAAGTCTTAATAATGATGGATATGTTGGATTTCTGAATTTTAACATCGAAAATCTTTGCATTGGAGCTTATGTTGGCATGATTTTTCAATGTCTCAAATCAGTTACCCCCTAATCTCAGTATCGATAAAATTGCAAAAAGCTGAACGTAACTGCAAGTACATGTGTTTTAATTATCAAGAAACTAAATTAAACATTTCACTTGTGGTTATTAGTAAATTACTATCTTTCGAAACTTATTATTTACGTTTAACTTTTTTTTTATATGAAAACACCCGAGGGTGGGGGATTATATATAAAGGTTCCCCAGGCCTTAATTGTAACTATTAGAATGTACATGAGGTTTAGATTGTTCATGAGGAGAGTTGAGGCAACATAGTTGCCTCCAAAAGCACTACCTATCTACAAATAAGATGTGTACAAACTATCCAAAGTAAAAGAGAATAGTTATTGAAGTTGCGATTCCAAAAGAAAGAATCTCCACCCCTTGTGTTAATTCTTTCCTTTGGCCAGGCAACTTCAATCTAGAAACTACAAAGATTAATCTTAAAGAACTCAGAACCTAGAGTTGGATTTATGAGTAATCATAATCTGGTAATTGAGACTTCTTCAAATCAGCCACAGCAAGATAAACTGAGTTGAATGTCCATGAAGTTATTGCTGAGCTGAGCTTCAGATGTTGTCATCCTCCATAGCACCTTCAAAAATCAGAAACAGCAAACTCTTACCAGTATCAATTCAATCAAAAGGCATTGTTATTTAGTCTGATATAAGGAGTATGCTCCTTGTCCAAAGAAATGAGGCCTTTGATGTGATTGGGAGCATTAGAAAGGCTTAGACTCAGATTGTGGGTTGAATGGTGTTTAGCAATAGCATCTGCCACAGAATTACATTCTCTAAAGACATGTTTGAGATCAGCATTCTTTAACAGGGATTGTACTCTAGATGTTAGGTCAAACAAAGTCCAGTCAGTGTAGGGGTCTTTGATCATTTTTACTGCCAACAATGAATCAGATTCAATTCTGACAGTGTTATCTAGTTGAGGAAAAGTATGGCAGGTGAATTGTACAGCTAGAATCTCTGCTTGAAGTGGAGAAGTAGCAGTAATAGCTGTTGATTTAATCAGGAATGGGGTACCAGAACTGTTCCTTGCAATGAGGCCTACTGTTACCTTATTAGGATTCCAAGATGCATCCACATTGATCTTAAAACAATCTGGCTTTGGCCTTTCCCAAAAAACAATTGATATTATAGGTTTCGGGGGTGGTCTAAGCTGAGGGATCAGATGCAACAAGATGGATGGAATAGTTCAGAAGGAACTATTTTGATAAGATTTAGCATGGAGAGACAGATAGATTTGATCACATACTTCCTTGCATATTAGCTCTGAAGAAAAACATTTTTTGTCAAATAAGAAACTGTTTCTGGCCTTCCAGAGGCACCAACATATCAAAGGTGGGAGCATTTTACATAACAGATGGTGCCACTTAGAGAGGTCCTGACTATTCCAGAACAGAAAGAATCTATCAGTAATTGAGTCTTGCTCATTAAGGTGAAAATCCAACAAAGATGCCATCTTAATCCATATGTTTTTAGCAAGGGGACAAGATATAAAGAAATGTTGAATAGAGTCTGAGTGACAACATGTTGGGCATTTTGAGGCAAGACTAAAACCACATTTAATTAGCACATCATCAAAAGGTAGGATAGAGTGCAACAGTTTCCATGTGAAGATAGAAACCTTTTTTTGCAGTGTATGATTCCATATAATTTTGGTGGCAGGGAAATTACCTGAGGAGAGAGTAAGCTCCTTATATGCAGATTTGAAAGGGAAAGACCCTGTCACTTCTGGTTACCAGACCGGTCTATCTTCTCTGTCTAGATTAATTTCTGCACCCTGAAGAAAAGAGAGAGTATCATATTCCAGAAAGGAGGAAATCTGTGGTAAAATTGAATCTTTATTACTGATAAAATCAGCAACAGAGTAATATAGTAATGGTGAAAGGATGGAGCTGGGAATATGGGTCATCAATGGTCCATTAGGGTACCAGTTAGCAGACCAGAGATTACAGCTACCTTTACCATGAATGATCAGTGTGTTTTGTTTCTGCAAAGGAGTTAACTGAACAGATTCTTTTCCAGGTAATGGACTTTCTATGTGTTTGTGGTAAGGACCATATCAATTTAGACCACATAGTAGTTCCTAACTGACTCTTCCACCAGAGTTTAAGAGAGCATGAGTCAATTATGGCCTGAATTGATCTAAAACCTAAACCATTTAGAGACTTTGGTACAGCTAAATCAACCCATTTCTTCCATGCTTTGTTCTTTTTGCCATCAGACTCTCCCCAGAAAAATCTAGACATTTTTCTCTCAAATGTCTTAACTATATTTACGTTTAATTTAAATGTGAGATTAAATGAAAATTAATTCTACATTTCAAATCAATAACATTTTACAATGCGTGGTAAAACTTCACTAGTAGTGGAGAAAAATTATGTGTCGCTATTTAGTGCTAAATTGTGCTAATTAATTATAGTTCATAAATTTCATGATACCCTCTGTTCTAAGAATATTGGCCTAATTTCTTTTAGTCCAAACTCTTATGTAAATTGATGTGACAAAAAATAGAGGTATTTTGGGAAAATATTGAGTCTAGTCTCAAATTTGTCAAATTGAAGAGGACATTGTGAAAATTTAACGCCATATTATTTGCCATTTTAGATAATTTTCAAGGTATGTCATTACTTGTAGGACAGACAAAATTAGAATTAGCCCAACATTATGGGGACGGGTGGAATATTTAAAATATAGGCACAAAATAATATATTTCAAGTAAGGGAAAAAATAGACACTCACACAACAGTGTTCGGATTAGAGTTGTAAAGGAGTTGAGTCAAGATCGAACCACCACTAGTGGGGGAGAGGCCATTAAAGGTCGTTCTATTGCCATGGATGATCCTCGTTTACAAATTCCTTGAATATTTTCATGTACCTCTCGAATGGGTACATCCACCTAAGAAACACTGAACCACAAAGCTTTATTTCACGCACAAGATGAACACACAAGTGGACCATGATGTGGAAGAATGATGGGAGAAAATACATTTTCATCCAGCATAACACTTCAATGATCATTGTCTTGAAACAGTCCAACTTTGACAAGCTAATGTTTTTGCTACAAATGGACTTGAAAAAAAAACATAGCTTTGGATGGCAATGACCATCGAATTGCAATCACATTCAATTCATGCATCATATTGTGACAATCATGAGATTTTAACCCAACCAACCTCAACTCTTCCACTGAAACACGGGAACTAATGTCAGAAGAATATATGGATGTAACCATAACACTACTAAGGGTCTCAGAGTATGATTTCTTCTCCGATTGGAACATAGAAAAGCAAACAGGCGGTAAGTAATAATTGTCACCTAAACTCACTAGCCCCGAGCTCTTCTTCATTCCCATCTCAACCAAATATAATTTAGCCTTAAGCCCATCCTTTGTTTTCCCAAGGGTATTCAACAATGTCCTGATGGAAGAATCACACACATTCTTCTTAATGTCCATTATATCGAGACAATGTCTAACATCTCAATGCTCCCAATAAGGCAATCTGAAAAAAATTAAGCATTTCTTCCAACTCTCATCAACCGAAACTTTAAGCTTCTTCTTCCCAAAGTCATTATGAAAATTCTTCACAGTTTAAAATAATTGAATGCCCATTTGTACAATCGGTGCTTCTCTACCCTCTACCTCCCCATTGAACCATTTTTTGGACAATCGCCATGGATGATCCTCCGAAAGAAACCTACGATCAGCCGGTCAATCCCTCTTCGCATGCCAATGCATCAATTTTGCATCTTCTTTACAGGAAAGAACCTTCTGCAATCGGGGTACAATAGGGAGGTACGTCATCACTTTTTCTGGTGTCTTTTTCTTTGTTTTAGTTACCATTTCCACACCCATTGGAATTGTACCCCTCTTCAATTTGTAGCAAGACTCACCAGGTACCCGACAAATTTCTCGATTTTCTTCTTCTTCCCCGGGTACACCATACAATTATTCGGGAAAGCATGGATTTTTTTCAATTCCATTCCCACTGGACAAAGAACTTTCTTTGCCATATACAACCTATCTTGCATCACATTACCTGCGGGGAGCAAATCCCAAAGAAATTTTAGAGTTTCGTTAATCGACTTATCGGTCCACCCAAATTTGACTTTCAAATTCATTATCCTCAGAGTTGCACTAAGTACGGAATGTTTAGAACCATTGTACAATGGCATCTCTTTGTCGTCAAGTAATGCTTGTAATACTTTGGGTTTACCTTTGAACTCTCTTACAATATCCTCCATCATTTTGCCAAATTCCGCATTCCTATCTAATTCATCTTCCACATTCATGTTACTCAAATCATTTATCCCAGCCGATTCTCCAACTTCCCCATGTCAGACCAAACGAGTGTAGCAAGTTTGAAACCCCTTCATTATGATATGTCCCTGTAATTTCTTCCTCCCTCAATACACATTGTTTTTACAATCTTTACATAGACACCAGGATTGCACAACACCATTCTTAGTAGCATCCTCAAATGCAAAAGTGAAAAATGTTTCAATCAATGACATGTAATCGGGTGATTTTCTAAGATCATTACCAATCAATTCAATGCGATCCAGTATCCTACAAGTAAATTACAATGGAACCCATTAGCACTATTACTACATTGATCATAAACGACCCATATTTAACCTAAATGCAAACCTAAATTTTAGTTGTGTATAACCCTAATTTCAAGATAATGTTCAACAATATCTTTGAAAATAATTCCTACCTTCTTTAATGGAAAATGATGCTCTTCGATGCATATATTGACTTTACTTCTTCATCAATGGATTGTGAAAGGGAGTAAAGCCCTATGAATGGTTTTGTTTTTGGAATTCAAATAATTGGCCGCAAAAGTTATTTTTTTAATGTACAACATAGGTTCCGAGCTTGGAACCCATCTTCATAAAAATCATTTTCCCCGCAAACTTGTTATGAGTTTGGAAAAGAGTCCCCGATCGAATTCTGAGTTTGTAAAGTTGATCGTCTTTTCAGAAACACACGATGGTGCCTTTTACGAACTCAGAAGGCTAATCCCTCCTTTTTAAAAACTCGAAACCTATATATTGTAAAAGTGGTTTGACACAACTGCCTTTAATTAACTTAAATTAAAGGTGGTTACCGGAAAACTACCTTAATATACAAATAAGCTGCCTTTAAAATGTACGTGCTGGTCCAGAAATAATGTTTCAAGTTCGGAACCCCTTCAGCAATGCAGTTCTTCATTTTTAGCCCTAAACCACCTTTAATAGGTGTTTTTAATAGGCTTACCACTATTAGTGCCCCCTTAGTTCGAGCTCGGTTAGTTGAGTTTTAACCAAACATTTTTGGCGTATATATGGCCTGCCATCAAGGGGCTGACAGCCACCAGACCCAGCCTAATGTCAGTCCGCAGCAAAGCGAAAGCATTATGGCTTAAGACAAGGATCAAACTGGTTCGCGATGAAACAAACCAACCAAAATGCATGGAACGAACAGTGAGCACGAAGACCACGACCGCAGAATGTGGGGATCGTAGTTCACACACGGTGTCAACCCCCAAAACCAAGAAACCATAATAGCCTTAGCCTATAAATACAAAGGCTAGACATGAGCTAAGGTAAGTGCAACTAGCTAGAGAAGTCCTAATTCTCAAACAAAAGAGACTTACTTGATCGTCAGAGTTGTTTCCTTGGAATTATTTCAGGGACTAACTATGCAGGTACAAAAGATCAAGAGGAGGATAACTAGTGACCACCTGAACGAACCAATGCATTATATGTCGCGTACTGTGGGGATGGATTTTTTTTTTGTTTTCTTCTCAAGGTTGATCATGTAAGCAATAATGTACACTAGGAGTGAAAAATTCCATAACCCCCAGTCACAAGAGCAAACACTTAAGCGTAATAGGGGGGTGCACCATCAACAACATCACACCCCGACTAGAGAAAAAGAACATAGTAAAGAGGAAACATAGGAAGAAGAAGCGGAATCAACAAATAAGGATTATGACGAGGAAAAGATGGCGCTCAAAGCATTATTGGAAGCAAACAAAGAAGATCTATACGATCAGTTTCTGAAGACGCTAAGGCAAAGACCCTCAAATCAAATAAAAAAATAAACCAGGAACGCAGCCATCTTGACTATGAAGAAGAGCTTCGTGACATCGTCACAGAGAACGACACATACAAATTGCCTCTTGCACCACATTTGCGACCCTTCAAGATGCCAAAAGATTTCAAGCTTCCTTTGTATGTTTAGTCTATGACGGAACCACAAACCCAAAAGAATTCTTGCATTCGTATAGAAACAACATGAGATTTTATGACGCGAGCATAGAATTAGTTTGCAAAGCATTTCCCATCTTTTTTTCAGGCACAACGATCACTTGGTACGAAGACCTCCTAAACGGAAGTATCAAATCTTGGGCACAATTATCAGATCCATTCATAGGCCAGTTCTATCAAAAGCAGAAGTTCACTAAGACAATCGTTGATCATAATAACATAGAGCAATGAAGTGATGAAAGCCTCGCGGAGTACCATAACCGATTTATCACAGAAAGTTTACAGGTTCGCGACTTGTCAATTCACTAGGGGCATTCACGGGAGGCACGAGATCCAGAGACTTTTACATAGATCTGACAAAGAACATGCCTAAAAGCCCAAGGGAATTACAAAAGATGATTGAACAATATGTACGAACAGAGGAAGCAAACAATAGGAAAATAGACAAGGAACGAGGCAAAAGCAGGCAATGGAGGATTCACGGAATAATTTCCCCAAAAAAGGGAAAGGGAGAATCATTTTCAGAGGACCAGAACAAGGAGCGCAAGGCTTGATATTCCAGAACATGCTGCTGACATGGAAAAGGAAAGAGATCTGGCTAGCAAATAAAGATCTATTTTGAGAGCCAGCACTGATGATTGAACCACTAGACAAGAGGTCTAGGGAGTTTTTCTACGCCTTCCACAAAGAACATGGTCATTATATAGAATGTTGTAGAGATTTAAGAAGAAAAATTAAAGAAAATATAAGAAATGGTAATTTGGGCCAGTACAGAACAGAAGGAGCGAGCCAGTATGAGGAAGCAAGTATGATAGTGAACCTATCTCAAAGAAGCCAAGGCACAGTGATTGTAGCAGCTAAAAACCAAAAGATAATTTTAGTTGTAGATTATAATGACAACGTGGCTAATAAAGCGCCAAAGACAGTCATCTTCTCTATACACGGATCTATAAAGTCGTTGTCCAACAATGCCTGGAAGGCTAAAGCGTGATACTCTCCCCCCACAAGAGCCGGTAGATAAAAGGTTTAAGTCAAATAAAGCAATCACTTTTAGTGAAGAAGATGCAATACCCAACGATTTGCCACACATTGATTCTATGGTAATCATGGCGAAGATCGGTAACGCAACTGTTCACAGAGTGTTCATAGATGACGGGGGTGCAGTTGAGATACTATTTGCAGATTGCTTCTATAGACTAAGCTTCAAAAGAACAGACCTAAAGAAGTTCACATCTTCGTTAGTTGGACTTACAGGGTGAGCGGAAAAGCCCTTGGGGAACATACAGCTGCCTGTCACGATTGGAGAAAATGGAAGAAATTCCACCATTTTGTGCGACTTCGTGGTCATGGACGCTCCACGTAAGTTTAATGCAATAATTGGAAGACAATAGATGAACATTGCTAAGGCAATTCGATCCCCTTACTACCTGGTAATGAAGTTCCCCCTGCTGGTATCGCAACCATAAGAGGAAATCTGCAGACGGGCAAGCAGTGTATGGTTATAGCAATGAAGGCAGGTAGTAAGGGGAGAAAACAAAGATGGTTAACACAATCTTAGGTGGTAGTCTGCTGGAACGGTCAGACGCACCAGTCGATTTGGGAAAAGAAATAGAGTTAGTAAACATAGATAACGAAGACAAATCCAGATGTGTAAGCATTGGGAAACACCTTCGAGATAAAGAAAAGGCGAACGTTATTGAAATACCACAGAACGTGGGATTCGTAGTACACACACGATCTCAACCCCTAAAACCAAGGAACCAATACCACCTTAGCCTATAAATACAATATGCCAGATAGGAGCTAAGGTAAGTGCTATTAACTAGAGAAATCCTAATTCTCAAACAGAAATGACTGACTTGATTGTCGGAGTTGTTTCCCCAGATTCATTTCTAGGACTAACTGTGCAGGTACGAAAGATCAAGACGAGGACAACCACTGACCTACCTGAACGAACCACAACATCAATTTTGCATACAACTTAGTTCATTTACATCCCTAGTTCAGATGGCAGCTCGAGTGTCTGCCCCCGAGTGGTCAACCTCTCACGCGGTAGCTCTAGGGCCCATCGTGCGATTTCCCAATTGATCATCCGTTAATGCGCTTGTTTTCCCCTTATACATGTATATCTAAATAATTAAAGTCTTATAACCGAAATTCTAAATAATATAAATAAACCAAAATGGTATAAATAAAAACAATTATTTCAATACTAGTTAAATTTAAAATATACTTCAGCTATCAATTTGAAGTAATAATGTAATTGCTGCTTTCAGGGAATTGAATGTTAGTCTAGCAGTTGAAATCTAGTGCTACTACCATGAGGTCATGAGTTCAATTGCCACCAAGGGTAAGGGGAGGGGAGAGATTTTATTGGGGGCTCATTTGAGTTATTACCCTATTTTTTTTATAAAAAAAAAGTAATTGCTTCTTTCAGAAAGCATGATCTCCAATCCATCTCAAGCCTCTAACTAATTTACCGCCTTCGCTTTTTTATCTGTAATTTGGTTGTAATAAACATAAACTTAACCACTTGGGATAGCCCAGTGGCCAGGGCTGTGTGCCTCCGGGTGCATCCCAGGTTTGAATCCCCCCTTCCCCCTGTAGATGCATTATTATGAGATTTAAGTCTTCGTATGCACCGTGTTAGGTGTAGGTTCGAATACCTCCTTCCCCCCGGAGATGCATTATTATGATGTTTAAGTCTCCGTATACACCGTGTTAGGTGTAGGAGTCTCATTTCGTGTGAGTCACGTGGGAGTCTCACCCCACCTTTTGTGTGAGACATAGAGGAGCCTCACCATATTTGTGTGAGGCAATTTGATTTTGAATAAAGTGTGGAACACTTTAAAAAAAAAAAAACTTATGTGGACCCCACCTCAAAAAACACCATTTCATCGTTTTCTTGTGTCTCTGTTCCGTAGATTAAATCCAATCCAACAGCCCAACGGCTTATAAGTATAAGAGGACAACTAACACCACTCAGTTAATTTCTGCTACTCAACTCACACACTAAATATAGAAAGAAGAGAGAGAAAGAAGAGAGAGAGAGAGAATGGAGGAAGGCTGAACAACCGGTGGCACGGGGGCGAGCACTGGAGCAGGCAACGCTGGCGCCGGAGGCAAAGGAAAGAGAGTAGCGGCCATTGAGGTTTATTCATCTGCGAAGGCAGGAATAGTTTTCCAGGTGGGAGGATCGGCAAGTACCTGATGAATGGAAGGTAAACTAAAAGCATTGGAGCTGGAGCTAGTGTCTTCATTGCTGCTACCCTGGATCACCTTGTTGCTGAGGTATATCTTCTTGATTTCTGTGTTTTCACAAAATTTCATTTTCACAGTTTGTTCTGCTAAATACATGTGCATGGAGTGAGGGTAATTTTTCACGTGCATTTTCGTGTAGATATTTATGTTTTTTTGATATGAATCCTCTTTCGAAAAATCTGGATTGCGGAATTAAGATCATTGACAAAATAAGGGAACTCGCAAACCATTCAATGCCGCACGAAATTCAAGGTCTAGCCCTCGGCCTACACTCAATTTCGACTCGCTCTCTAACTAGCCCTCAGGATCAGATTACAAGGTTTATTGACACTTAACTAGCCCTCGGTGTTAAGCAACAATGGAATAGCTCGCAAGCAAAGAGTATGAACTCAAAAGGTTGTATATTTTATTGATGAAAAGTGTTTTAAAATCCGTCCATAAGGCCTCCCTTTTTATAGGGTTACAATCTTGCCTCAAACCCTAATTAAAAATGGAAACTGAATCGGCTTATGGCAGCTTTAAGAAGCTGAAACCATATCTAACTAAAATATCTAAAATAAATGGTAATCTAAGGTAATCTGGTTGAATTCTTCAAGAAATAACCTTGAAAAATATTACCTTATCTAATCTTACCAAATATAATTATAATCATAATAAAACTGAATATACTAAAACTTAATGAACTGTATTTTTGAAATTCAGCTCTTCAAAGCCCACATGGCCGAGCTATCATTCCAATAAACCCAAAATGAAATAATTTTACAATATTTTACAATGATCACACTACCTCATTAAAAACCCAGTGGGAAAAAAGAGTATAGTGTTCTTCATGATGTCTTCAGTTCGTCAACAATCTTGAATAATGAATCCAAGATGTCGATGGTGACTCTTTCTTCAATTCTTCATCATAAAGGCGATCAATCAAAGAATTTAAAGCAACGCCCCTAAGCTTAGTCCTTGACCTAGTCATAGGTCCCGCCATGTAACTTAGAGGATCTCGAACATACCCTTTAAATGTTTGATCAAGTTGTGGAATGTCTTCATTTATGGTGGTAGTCGTTCTAGCATCTCCATCATTCCCTCCGTGGTCGAAAGGTTTCGCCCTCGAAACTGAATCGTCTTCAAATGTAAATGGAGATAAATCAGCAACATTGAAGGTTGCACTAACACCATAATGATCTGGTAACTTAATCTTGTAAGCATTGTCGTTCACACGATCCAACACTCTAAAAGGACCATCTCCCCATTGACTCAACTTAGATTTTCGAGCATTTGGAAACCTCTCTTTCCACAGATAAACCCAAACATAATCTCCCACATTGAACCTCATTAACTTGCGGCTTTGATTAGCTTTATCAGCATTCTGTGCATTTGTCCGTTCAATTCTCATGCACACCTTCTTATGGATTTTCTTCACAAAATCAGCTTTCTTTTCTCCATCAATGTTTTTAACCTGTATTAAATTCAAAGGAAGTAGATCAAGAGGTGTAATAGATAGAAAACCATAAACAATTTCAAATGGAGATAAAGAAGTAGTAGAATGTATGGTGCGATTGTAAGCAAACTTAGCAATCGGAATGCATTTTTCCCAATTCTTTAAGTTCTTCTGAACTAGTGCACGCAGAAGAGCCCCTAGGGTTCGATTGGTCACTTCCGTTTGTCCATCAGTTTGAGGATGACTGGCAGTCGAAAACAGCAACTTTGTCCCTAACTTGCGCCACAAGGTATTCCAAAAGTAGGATAAAAATTCAACATCGCGATCAGAGACAATGGATGCAGGAATTCCATGTAACCGAACTACTTCTGTCAAAAATAGATCTGCAACATGCTTTGCATCATCTGTCTTCCTACAAGGAATAAAATGTGTCATTTTCAAAAATCTATCCACAACCACAAAGATATAATCATTACGTGACTGAGATCGTGGAAACCCTAGGACAAAATCCATGGAAATATCAACCCAAGGATATGTAGGAACAGGTAATGGAGTATAAAGACCATGAGGCTTAGTTTTAGACTTAGCCTTCAAGCAATCAAGACAATTCCTACAAACCCTGTCAATAGCAAGTGCCATGTTTGGCCAATAGAAGTGTTCTCGTAACAAATTATAAGTTTTAAATGCACCAAAATGTCCCATTAAACCACCTGAATGAGCTTCTCTAACAAGTAATTCATGCATTAAACATTGAGGAATACATAACCTATTATTCATAAACAAGAAACCATCATGCCGCCCTCTTCTCAGTAGGATTATAAGTTGGATTTGAATAAGTCTGAACTAATCTTCTTCCTCTGATGGGTGTGCCCCTACTACGACCATAACTAGGGTTTTCGGAGTCAAACCATGGTCGTTGACTTGGAAAACTGGGTTGTGGCCTCCTTGGTCTCAGGGTACTCTCAACTAACCTTGCTTTCACCAATAAATCGTTCATAGATATGTGATGTTGAAGCTTGACTGGCGTTTGAATGTTTTCACGCAAGCCTTCAATGAAACAATTTTGGATGAATGCATCGTCTTTTTTTATTCCAACCCTTCTCATGGTCAACTCAAGATTTTTCCAGTATTCATCAACTGTACGATTTCCTTTCTTCATGTTGGACAGATAAGAATGTTGTTCCATCAAGTAAGTAGGCGGAACATGATATTCGTGAAGCTCGGATCTCAATCTCTTCCATGTCTACCACTCAGCCGCATAATGAGTGAAAGAATACTGTGTCACTTTGACTCTCCTTCTCCCAATAATTGTTGAGATCAAACAGATTCTCAATCTATCGCTCCCAATCAAGATACTTCACTGGATTGTGTTGACCATCAAATTGAGGGATGTCATAATTTAAACCCTTGATATCTTGAGCTTCATTAGAATCCAAACCAGATCCTGAATTAATCTTCACTCTCCTTCGGGAATGAGGTTTGCTGGGGTGATGCCTTCTAGAAAACCCTCGGTGTGATCGCCTTTCCGAACCATCATCAGAATAACCATCTGAACTTCCAAAACCATTGAATTGACGGATATATTTCTTGGTTTCTTCCCTCTTGACCGATGATATAGGTGTAGGTGGTGCCATGCTATCAACTTATCTCGCCAACCTTTGTACTTCACTCATAAGTGCATTTATTGCGACAGCAAACCGATCATGATCATTGGCTTCATTTGGATTAATTCGATGTCGCTCCCAATATGTAGAGCCTCTTCACATGGATGACTACCACGCCTGTCATTAGAGGTTTTTGTTAATGGAAAATTGTTAGGATTGCTAACAAAAGGCGGGATGAATAGATTTTCGTCCCCCATCTTCGCTAAACTGCTAAGAAAATCAAACGGTTAGTTAAAAAATATCGCCCCCCCCCCCTTCCCTTTGTTTAGTAAGGTCACTAACCAAGTGTATAACACTCACAACTCACAAGGTTAAGGATAATGCAAGGGAAAATAATCAATTCACCTCAATTCAAAGCAAACTATGGAGATGAGTACTGCAGAACTTATTTCAAAATTTAAAAATATATAAACTCAAAATTTGGCTCTACAATCTGGAATTCCAAATTCTACAAAGAATAAGGAACAAAAAAATTTGAAATTGAATGAATTATGACCAAAACAAGATTGCTTTATATAGGCGACAAATAGGTTCCAAATATTCAAGAAACTTTTCCGAAAATAAATTGGAATAGGAACTTAAATCCAAATCACTTGTGGAAAAGGATTTTAATGACTTAATTGTTCCCCAAGTCAAAATTTCAGATCAAAACCCCTCTCTCAATTGGCTTTTCTTTCCTTTTTCTCTTCCGATCAGGATTTTGATTTTTCTTTTCCTTTTTCAAACCAGATTCCTTTTTCTTTCCATTTTTTTTTCAGCCACGGTTCATTTTTTCCCTTTTTTTTGTACTATAAAACTCACAAACAGAATGTTATTCCCCAAGAAAGATTTCCGGTCACAATTACCAAAATTTTTGGAAATTGCAAATCTGCCTCCAAACTTTTGAAAATTGCAAATCTGCCCCAAATTTCAGATTTCAAATCCTAAATTCCGATTTTGAAACCCGAAATCTGCTACCTTTTGTTTTTCATTTTTGAAAATTTTTGGAACAAGAATTGTCTATACAAAACTTGGAATAAGAAAAGTACGACAACTTCCTCTTGATTCCAATGAATTTCGAGGTATTCAAGATCGTAAGGATAAAGAGTATGATACTATATATATGGAAAATGACACAATAATCTTTATTTTTTTAAAATAAGGTGTAATCAAGAATCAAAGAACAATTCTAGATCATGGAATCAAAGAACGATAAAGAAAACAAATAGGATTATGAGCATGCAATAATTTTCAAAAGAGTTGACGAAAATATCACAAGCACATAAACTGTTTAATCTACTTAAAACTACGAAACTGACCGGGAGGTGAAGGTGGATAATACTTGTTAACGCTCAAACCCTTCGACATTCTCCTGACTCGATTGATGAAGGTGAAGGCGGATAGTAATACCGGAGTATTCTAACTCTTGGACCCTTCAACGTCCTTCGACTCTAGATATAATCCTCCTGGTAAGAAAGATCAAATAAACACAGTTAAAACACGACACGAAAGAGTATATATATATATATATTCAAAAATAAATTAATGCAAAACTCAAAACCTTTTTTTTGTTTTTTGGTTCGGCGTCAGTAGATCTTTCGCTTTTCTCTGATACCAACTGATATGAATTCCCTTGCGAAGAATCTGGATTGCGGAATTAAGATCTTTGACAAAACAAGGGAACTTGCAAACCCTTCAATGCCGCACGAAATTCAAGGTCTAGCCCTCGGGGTACACTCAATTTCGAATCACTCTCTAACTAGCCCTTAGGATTAGATTACAAGGTTTATTGACACTTAACTAGCCCTCGGGGTTAAGCAACAATGGAATAGCTCGCAAGCAAAGAGTATGAACTCAAAAGGTTGTATATTTTATTGATGAAAAGTGTTTTAAAATCCGTCCATAAGGCCTCCCTTTTTATAGGGTTACAATCTTGCCTCAAACCCTAATCACAAATGGAAATTGAATCGACTTATGGCAGCTTTAAGAAGCTAAAACCATATCTAACTAAAATACCTAAAATAAATGGTAATCTAAGGTGATCTGGTTGAATTCTTCAAGAAATAACCTTGAAGAATATTACCTTATCTAATCTTACCAAATATAATTCGAATCATAATAAAACTGAATATACTAAACCTTAATGGACTATATTTTTGAAATTCAGCTTTTCAAAGCCTACATGGCCGAGTTATCAGTCCAATAAACCCAAAATGATATTATTTTACAATATTTTACAATGATCACACTACCTCATTAAAAACCCAGTGGGAAAAAAGAGTATAGTGTTCTTTATGATGTCTTCAGTTCGTCGACAATATTGAATAATGAATCCAAGATATCGATGGTGACTCCTTCTTCAATTCTTCACCATAAAGGCGATCAATCAAAGCATTTAAAGCAGCATCCCTAAGCTTAGTCTTTGACCTAGTCATAGGTCCCGCCATGTCACTTAGAGGATCTCGAACATACCCTTTAAATGTTTGATCAAGTTGTGGAATGTCTTCATTTATGGTGGTAATCATCTTGGCATCTCCATCATTCCCTCCGTGGTCGAAAATGCTTCACTTTTCTTTTTGAACTACTTGATCTTATAAGAGTAGTCGGGTGATGGAGGCAACGATGGCAATTTGGGGACAGAAAAAGTGCTAACCAACTCGCACTGCATTTGCTGGTAGCCTTCTTCCTTGTACCTACGTCTCGCCATCATTCTTCCCCCCTTCTTACCGTGATGAAAACTGCCCACAGTCAGAGCCAATGTACTGGCGGTGATGGACGGGCGGGCTTACAAACCAAAATCTCTTGTACACTCTGTTGGACATATATTGATTATATCATGCGAAAAATAAAATAACAAAATTGAACGAGTAATTAACATATGCAAGAATAATACAATTTTATTAATTATTCAAGCATACAATCGAAAAGCTTAAATTACAAATAATCAAAGCATGAATCACGTTTCAAGTAATCACAAATTGATGGAGTCACGAGTAACACTCGCTGCCCTTGAAACGAATGAGTCCCATCGTGGACATCGTTCCCTAGGATAAAACCATCGCAGGCAATAATTAACATTTAAGAGTTACCTGGGATTCACGCAAGGCCCGAAGGACTATCACCGACAGAGACAGAAAGAAGTGAGACTCAAGTGTAGAATAAATGAGGAACTTGAGAATGGTGCGAGTTTTCTGACTGACTTAGAGGCTCTATTTATACTACTCTAAGAGACCCTAATCATGGAAACATGATATTCTGATTTTCTGTAATTAGAGAAGAATATTCTCCAATCACCAACTCACCAAATCCGAGACATTCCATGAATACTCGAATCAAATCTGCTGGAAAATGAAGAAATATTTGTACAAAATATTCTTCATCATATTAAACATGGTAAACTGCATATTTATTTAAGACAAGATATCTCACAAAATATGGAAGTATTTTGTTCTTATCTCTTAAGAATTACACAAAAGCAATTCCATATATACTATGTGGTTGGGCCTTCCAGAGACTTCCATGCGGTCCATACGCATTTTGGACACTCCAGAGAAAATTACCTAGGCCAATTTTCGCCCATTTTTTTCCTCTTTCAAGAGTGATATTTAAAACATTCATATCTCATTCACCCTTGATCCGTTTTGAGAGTTTAAATAATCGATTTTATAGTACTCGCGGAGGAGAACCCAAAAATGACATCCATTGACCCAAAATCCATTTGGGTCCCACTCTAAACGAAGCCCAAAAAGTTGACAAATTTCAACCTTTTAACCATCATTTTCCAACAATCCCCCACATGAATAGATATTGATGTAGGAATCAGAACAATCACGTCAGACACAGAGTTTAACTTGGTGATAGATTCATTTCGACGGCATAGATGCTGCATAGGATAAGTAGGTATCACCCTTTGAACTTTCCCTTGAGAGAGTACACTTAGCCCACTGGTTAGGAAGTAGACGCGATGTCCTTGAACTTCCCCTACTGCTTGTGTGAACGACAATGCACTTCCCACAGACATCTTTCCTAGCCTTTGCGCTTTCCTCGGTTGTGTCCATTAATCAGGCCATGGCACACGCCTAGTTCTGTAAGGTTTCTAAAGAATTGCGTCCCAACAATTCCCTTTCGAAGCAGCCACACTTCTCGCTTACATAGGTGATTCTTGGCGTAAGAGCAGTTCCAGAGACTATGCGCTCTTTCAAGTACTACACACTTGATGCCATGAACCATTAAAAGAAACCTAATGCTTAATCTCCATTCACATCACTGTTTCTTCATCATAGGAATAAGATAGGAGGTATGAAACCCCCACAGTGATCGCAATGGGTCTTTGCAGTTTAGTTGTCCCTTTGAACCTAGATCTTGGGATCTCCAGTCACATAGGTTGGGTGTCCACGTACGTAACCCATCATTTAATGGACTTCAGTCACATTCCTCTCGATGATGTTTCAACTACCTCTCGATTCAACCCTTTAGTCAAGGGATTGGCTATGTTGTCCTTTGACCTTACATAGTCAATTGTGATCACTCCAGTTGAGAGAAGTTGTCTTATGGAACTATGTCTCCGTCAAATATGACAAGACTTCCCATTATAGAGAATATTCTGAGCCTTTCCAATAGCAGATACACTATCACAATGTATACATATGGCTGGCACAGGCTTCAGCCATCTAGGAATGTCCTCTACGAATTGAAGGAGCCATTCGGCCTCCTCACCCGCCTTGTCTAAGGTAACAAACTCAGATTCCATCGTGGATCGAGTAATAACTGTTTGTTTAGAGGACTTCCACGAGACTGCTCCTCCACCTAGTGTAAATACATACCCACTAGTGGATTTCAGATCCTTTATATCGTGTATCCAGTTTGCATCATTGTATCCTTCAACTACAGTTGGATAACTCGAATAATGTAGACCATAATCACGAGTATAACGTAGATATCTCAATATTCTAGTTATTTCTTTCCAGTGAGTCATACTGGGGCTACTCGTGTATCTACTCAACCTACTTACAGTGTAGGCAATGTCTGGTCTAGTACAACTCATCAAGTACATCAGACTCCCAATGACTCTCGAGTACTCCACCTGATTAATAGCCTCCAATTTATTCTTTCGTAGATGCAAATTCAGATCTATTGGAGTCATCGCCACCTCTGAGTCATTCTTGTTGAATTTCTCAAGGATTTTATCTACATAATGAGACTGGGTTAAGGTGATACCATTAGAGCTTCGGATGATCTTTATCCCCAAGATCACATCCGCCAGTACTATATCCTTCATGTCAAAATGAGAATTCAACATGTCCTTGGTAGATTTGATCATCTTTTCATTACTACCCACAATGGGCAAGTTATCTACATATAAACATAGGATTACATATCCATTTTCCGTGTCTTTCACATAGATGCACTTACCACACTCATTGATTTTGAAACCATTGGCAAGGACGACATGGTCAAACTTCTCATGCCATTGCTTTGGTGCTTGTTTGAGACCATACAATGATTTCACCAACTTGTAGACTTTTCCTCCTTGACCGGAAGCAGTAAACCCCTCAGGTTGCTCCATGTAGATTTCTTCCTCTAAAACTCCATTCAAGAAGGCAGTCTTCACATCCATTTGATGAACCTCAAGCTTACGTAGCGCGGCGATAGCAAGTATCATTCTAATGGAGCTTATTCTCGTGACTGGAGAATAAGTATCAAAGTAGTCAAGACCTTCCTTTTGTCTATAACCTTTGATTACAAGTCTGGCTTCATACTTGTCAATCGAGCCATTTGTTCTCATCTTCTTCTTGAAGATCCATTTGTAGCCCAGTGGTTTACACCTCGGAGGTAAGTCCACTAGCTCCCAAGTATGATTATGTAGAATCGAGTCGATTTCGCTTTTAATCGCTTCTTTCCACATAGGCCCCTCAGACGAATTCACAGCTTCTTTATAGCTTTGTGGCTCACTTTCAAGCATAAACGTTAGATAATCAGGACCAAATGATTTTTCAGTCCTAATCCGTTTACTTCGTCTAGGTTCATCCACTTCCTCCTCTTGATCCTCAAGATCGTCAGGAATTACTACGCCTTCGTCTAATGACTCCATGGTCCTTTTCGACGATTCGGCCCTTTCCTTGGCAGGGAACACATCCTCAAAGAAATTTGCATTTCTTGATTCCATGATCGTGTTCTTGTGAATCTCGGGATGATGAGATTCATGTACAAGGAAGCAATAAGCACTACTCTCATGTGCATATCCTATAAAGATACAGTCAACCGTTTTAGGTTCGATCTTTAACTTCTTGGGGGTGGGATTAATACCTTCGCAAGGCACCCCAACATTCTCAAGTACATAAAGGATGGCTTCGTGCCTTTCCACTACTCATGAGGAGTTGCTTTCTCATCCTTACGGGGTATCTTATTCAAAAGATAGTTGGCCGTCAAAATAGCCTCCCCCCACATGCTCTGTGGCAACCCAGAACTTATCAATATCGCATTCATCATCTCTTTAAGAGTGTGATTTTTACGTTCAGCCACACCATTAGATTGAGGCGAGTAGGGGCAGTGACCTCGTGAATAATGTCATGTTCAGAACAATAGTCCCTAAATGGCTCTACATATTCACCTTCACGGTCACTTCTAATCGCCTTGATCTTCTTATCAAGTTGATTTTCAACTTCCATTTTGTAGAGAACAAATTTCTCAATTGCCTCATCTTTGCTTTTCAGCAAGTACACATAACAGTATTTTGTACAATCATCCACGAAAGTGATGAAATACTTGTTACCTCCTCTTGTTTGGACGAACTTGAGATCACAGATATCGGTATGTATTAACTCAAGAGGTTTCGTGTTTCGTTTAACTTGTTTGAAAGACGTTCGAGTCATCTTAGCTTCAACACAAGTTTCACACTTATGATTTGCATCAATTTCCATGTTAGGTATGTTCTCCATTTTAATTAATCTTCTTATCGAATCATAATTAACGTGTCCTAGTCTACCATGCCATAAATTGGAAGACTCAATCATGTAAGCAGAAGAAGAAGCATTCATTTCATCTTTCTTAGGAGGTACAACCATGGTGTTCAACTTGAACATACCATCTAGCTCATAACCTTTGCCTACAAACATACCTTTCTTTGACAAGACTAACTTATCAGACTCAAACACTAGCTTAAAGCCATGCTTGATCAACATAGAACCGGACACAAGGTTCTTGCGAATGCCTGGCACATACAAAACATTCTTCAAAGTCAACTCCTTCCCAGACGTCATCTTCAGCACCACAATGCCACGGCATTTTACCATGGAAGTTGCAAAGTTGCCCATGTAGATGGTCTCTCCATCTTCAATTGCCTTGAAGTTTGAGAACACTTCCTTGACAGAGCAGATGTGCTTCGTAGCACCAGTGTCAATCCACCATTCCTTTGGATTGGAGTCCACCATGCTGACTTCAGAAATCACAGCACACAGATCGATGTTATTCACATCTCGTGCAAGAGTTTCAACCATGTTGGCCTCATTCTTAGCATTCTTTGGCTTCTTACACTCAGAGGACTTGTGGCCAACGAGGTTGCAAAGTGAACTTCGACTTCTTCGAAACTCCACCCTTAGCTCCCAACTTGGATCCCTTATTTGCCTTGGACTTCTTTGACTTGGAGCTCCCACCAACCTCCACGAGATTGGCCCTTGCCACAGGCACAGATCCATTCTTCTTCTTTTCAGAGATGCGATTATCCTCCTTAACACGAAGCTTTTAGATCAGATCCCTCATGGTCATCACCTTTCGCTTGTGTTTCAGATAACTCTTGAAGTCCTTCCAACTTGGAGGCAGCTTCTCAATGATGCAATAGACTTGGAGAGTCTTGCACATTGTCATCTTCTCGGCTATCAGCTCATTGATCATCATTTGAAGCTCTTGAGCTTGACTGACCACAGACTTGGCATCAACCATCTTGTAGTCGAGGAACTTGCCGATGACCCACTTCTTGGATCCAACTTCCTCACCCCTGTACTCTTGGTCAAGAGTTTCTCACAACACCTTAGAACACCTTAGAAGGCTCCTTCACCTCATACACATTCCAAATGGCATCGTGAAGGCTATTCAAAAGGATGTTGCGGCAAACATACTCCTTAGAGTTCCACTCCACCGCAGCATCTTGAACTTCCTTAGCGCTTTTCTCATCCACAACGGGACGATCTTCGTGAACGTAACGTTCCAAACCAATAGTGGACAAGTAGAAGAGCATCTCCTGTTGCCACATCTTGAAGTTCATACCATTATTGAACTTCTTGGGTTTCTCAGCATGAGGAACAACCACAAGAGGCATCACCCCAGGGGTAGTCTTCGCAGCATCATTGCTCGACATGGTTCTGGGATTCATCAATGTGTACATACAAAATTATTCACCATTAAATATAAGTACACATCAAATATCGTATTATAATATTTTAAACAATTATACATAAAAAATTGTTCAATCTGATTTTGTTATAAATAACCAAAACCATTAGCATGCATATTTTTGCAAACATACAATTTCCATAAATCATGCAATCCCCTATGATTTGCGCAGAATTACAAATCATATGCATATTTTCGATAAATATGGCATGCAGATGGTATGCCTATTAATAAATAAATCAGGCAAGTCGAGCAAGTAATATATGCATTATTACCTTACATAAATATTTTGCAAGTAATATATGCATACCATATTTATGCAAGCAGTATTACCGCATGATTATTTTGACTACATCATTCTTCACGCACGCATCTTTTGACCAAATCAATATAAATCAAAAAATATCATTCGTTTCAAGACTGTTGGACATATATTGATTATATCATGCGAAAAATCAAATAACAAAATTGAACGAGCAATTAACATATGCAAGAATAATACAATTTTATTAATTATTCAAGCATACAATCAAAAAGATTAAATTACAAATAATCAAAGCATGAATCACGTTTCAAGTAATCACAAATTGATGGAGTCACGAGTAACACTCGCTGCCCTTGAAACGAATGAGTCCCGTCGTGGACATCGTTCCCTAGGATAAAACCATCGTAGGCAACAATTAACATTTAAGAGTTACCTGAGATTCACGCAAGGCATGAAGGACTATCACCGACAGAGACAGCAAGAAGTGAGACTCAAGTTTAGAATAAATGAGGAACTTGAGAATGGTGCGAGTTTTCTGACAGACTTAGAGGCTCTATTTATACTACTCTAAGAGACCCTAATCATGGAAACATGATATTCTGATTTTCTGTAATTAGAGAAGAATATTCTCCAATCACCAACTCACCAAATCCGAGACATTCCATGAATACTCGAATCAAATCTGCTGGAAAATGAAGAAATATTTGTACAAAATATTCTTCATCATATTAAACATGGTAAACTGCATATTTATTTAAGACAAGATATCTCACAAAATATGGAAGTATTTTGTTCTTATCTCTTAAGAATTACACACAAGCAATTCCATATATACTATGCGGTTGGGCCTTCGAGAGACCTCCATGCGGTCCATACGCATTTTGGACAGTGCAGAGAAAATTACCTAGGCCAATTTTCGCCCATTTTTTTCCTCTTTCAAGAGTGATATTTAAAACATTCATATCTCATTCACCCTTGATCCGTTTTGAGAGTTTAAATAGTCAATTTTATAGTACTCGCGGAGGAGAACCCAAAAATGACATCCATTGACCTAAAATCTGTTCGAGTCCCACTCTAAACGAAGCCCAAAAAGTTGACGAATTTCAACCTTTTAACCATCATTTTCCAACACACTCTTGTCCCATTTTTTTGTGCTTGGTCTAATATATAGCTTTCGATGTACAATGATGTTTGTGCAAAACAAATGTCTTAATTGCTCGCTTTGGTATTCTCTTGGGACCAAGATTTTATTTATTTTCCTTGTGTTTCCAGATTTAAATGTCTGATGCCAAATTTATATTTTATTTATATTTTTTTAGAGTGAAATTCTAATGTTTCTTATTAGAGATTTTATAAATTCTTTTAAGTGAGCTATTATTTAATTTAAAATTCTGGCTCCACTTTTTTATATTAGAGTTGTATTTTATTTTTGTTTTATGTTTGGATATTATATAACTAGGGTCATTCTGACTTATCTATTAACATGCACATGCCAGGGATAATTTGTATCGAGTTTGCGCTAGATCCAAAGGAAAATTCCTTTCCAATATTGATCTGAGGGCAAGGCCATGATCTTTTAAGATTACTAAAGAGGTAACCGAAGACTCATTGCATATCCACGACCTCTATTAGCATCCATCAGAGACGGACAAAAAGCTGGATGAGTATAAAATTGAAGTAATTTCTTATTTTATTTACAATATATACTTTTATAAATTTTATCCTAGTGAAATGTGCTTATTCCCATCCTTCCCGCTAGAGGACAAGGAAAGTATTTGTTGTTTATGACAAACTAATATTTTATTTTATTTGACATTCTTTTCATTTTTTACAAGATTACTTCAATTTCATCCACTCATTCTACTTTTTACTTTTTGCATTCAATTTCATTTACTTATTTTCTTACCTAAATCCAAACATCTAAACCTACGATGCCATAAATAAAAAATTGGCAGGAGTTTAAGCGTAGACTTTATGGCAAAATGCCTTGGAAGTTGTACAATAAAGATGAAGAGTCTGCTTTTGGGAAAACTACGACCGACATCTTCCATGGGAGCAACTGATGTTCTTCGACAATCTTTTGCGGATCTACAACTCAGATCATGATAAAATGTCTAAAGCCATAGCCGATGCTGGAGGGAAGGGAACCATAATCAGTAGATTTGCGATCAGTGGACAAAAATCAGGGATTATTGCGAAAGATCCTGAAGAAGTATTTGGGTGTGGTTGTATGTGTTTGAGTCGAGATAGTTCCAAGGTGCTATGTCGTGAAAGAATTTTAAAATATCCGTTAATCACGAGTTGAGGCCCATCAGTTCCAAGAAAAAAGCGAGTTGCTTAAAGAAGATTAAGAATGGTGAAGACCTTTTACTGTAGGTATAATTGTGGCTTTAATTTGTTTTTTGGGCCTAGGCCCACTTTTGTATGTTGTATATTACTTCTATTGGAGAGACATAGATGCTTCAGTGAGGCTAGTGACTTAAAAACAAAACACGAGTATACTTTGTTAGGTGGGAATTTGTTTTGTTTTCTTTTAATCCTTGTAATCTCGAATTTTCGAATTTGTTTTGTTTTCTTGTAATCCTTCTCCAAGCAGGACGTAGGGCAATTTTTTCGAACCTTGGTAAACTCCTTGCCCCAGTCTCTTCTTTATTTCTTGTCGATTATTCTTGTGCTAGTATATTCCGTATTAATAGGTATACGAACCTTTGGATTTCTTCAATAGTAGTAGGAGTCAATTTTCACTTGTTCATACCACTGATTTCTATAAGTAACGTGCATATGAGTATTAAGCTTGAGTGTCACCATACCACGAATAACAGGAAGCCAGGAACCTTAGGCCATAATGAGTATTAAGCTTGAAATTAGTAAGGCATTTGATCGCATTGATTGTGACTTTGTACGATGTACCCTGAAAGCTATGGGTTTTTTAGAGGGATTTGTGTAGCTTATACGCCAATGTCTATCGATAGTGTCATTCTCTTTCACTCTCAATGGCAGTGAGATGAGCTTTCTGCGACCTAAGAGAGGCTTACGCCAGGGTGATCCATTTTTGCCCCATCTTTTTATTAAATGCTCGGAGGTATTTTATAGTCCTGTGACGGATATTATGTGCTCCGGCAAGATCAAATAATTTGGAACATCCCGGTATGGACCAGAATTTTCACACTTATTCTTCGGTGATGATATGCTATTATTTGGTGAGGCGAGTGAACAAAAGGCTGAGAAAATTTAATGGGCGATTGTTTTTTTTTGAGAGTATATCGGGATAGTGAATTAATACAAAAAAAGTCAGGTATTCTATTCAGCCCTAATACGACAATGGCAGGAAGGACTAGAAGTGAATTCGCATGGCACTTACGTGGGCATGCCCTCGGAGATTAACAAGTTAGGGATCTTTCAGAATATGAAGGATAGAATTAGACAGAAGATAGATGGTTGGAGTAAGCTCAACTTGTCAAAGGTGGGGAAGGAGATTCTAATAAAGTATGTTATACATGCTATACCAAGCTACACCATGAGTTACTTTAGTATCCCAGATACTATTTTCGATCACATTCGGGGTATAGTTTTTGGTGGGTTGGAAATATGACAGGGTTGCGGAAAATACACTAGATTTCATGGGGGAAGATGTCTCGGGCAAAAACAAATGGAGGGTTGAGATTTCAGAACCTAAAAGCGGAAAATTTAGCCCTGGGAAAGCAGACATGGCATTTTTTGGTGCATTCGAATGTACTTGTTACAAAAGTCTTCAGAGATAAATATTTCTCCAACTCGTCAAATTTTAAGGCTGGTTTGGGAGCGAGACCCTCTTGGTCATTCAGATGCATTCTAAAAGTCACATCAGATCAGGGGAACGAGTATATGTCACAACCAAGGGATACCGAGACCGGGGGAGTTCTACAAGAAGAATGCGGAACTCATTCCAGAATAGCTATTCATAATTGATGATTTCATCGATCCGGACACGCATTGGTGGCTAGAGGATATCTTAGCTGAGTATTTTCACCCCGACAATGCAACCCATGTCCTTCGTAATCAGCTATCGCAAGTCACGGGTATTGACCATTTGTGGTGGCACCATATAATAACTGGGACGTACACAGTGAGGTCTGCGTATCACTGCTTTGTCAAGACGCTGAACTCAAATTTCTACCATCACCAACCGTTCGAGAATATGGATAGAAATTTATGGAATAAACTCTAGAAACTTTGTATCCCCTAACGAGCAAAACACTTGGCTTGAAGTATCTCTTCTCACATGTGAAAACTTGTGGAAAAATACAACGGATATCGCTCTAACCTGCGTACTATGTGGAGAAGAAAATGGATCCTCAAGCCACCTCTTTTATGAGTGTAGTTATGCGACCTTGGTATGGGATATATTTGTTAGATTTTGAATAAGAACACAATTACTTTGGTGCAGAAAACGTTAGTGCTTTTCTTCATATATTTTGCTATAAATAGAATTGAAAAACCAGTTACAAATGGGAATAACAAATGTTCCTAAATGCTCCTAAATGTTCCTAAATGAGGAGTTACAAAACAAATGCTCCTAAATGAGGAGTTACAAAACAAATGCTCCTAAATGAGGAGTTACAAAACAAATGCTCCTAAATGAGGAGTTACAAAGCAAATGCTCCTAAATGAGGTTAAACACAAAGAAAAAAAAACTGACAAGATTTATTACTAACAAATCACCCCCTAATCTTGTCGTTGCTTATGTTGTGTTGGCAACACCAATCTTGCTCCTTAGCTCCTGGAAACGAACTCGTCCAAGTGCCTTCGTCAGAATGTCAGCGAGCTGCGCTTCCGTGTTGATGTAGTCAATTTTAAGATCACCCTGTTCCACATAATTTCTAATCAAGTGGTAACGTGTATCAATGTGTTTACTTCGATCGTGAAACACAGGATTTCGGATAAGATTGATTGCCGATTTGTTGTCCACCAGTAACGTTGGTGCTTGTGGCTGTTCACCTTGCATTTCTCCAAGCAATCTACTAAGCCAAACACCTTGGCAAGCGGTAGTGGCAGCTGCAATATACTCTGATTCGCACGAAGAGATTGCCACTACCCGTTGTTTCTGTGATTTCCAACTCACCGGAGATTGGCCTAGGAAGAAAAATACTCCCGTCGTGCTCTTCCTGTCGTTGATGTCTCCAGCCAAATCAGCATCACTATAACCTGTCAAAAGTAAAGGTCCAACACCTTTTCCATACGAAACTCCAAAATCTAGAGTTCCCGCCACAAAGCGTAGAATATGTTTCACCGCTGCCAAATGCTCAACTTTTGGCTCCTCCATAAATCGGCTAACATAACCAACTGCAAAAGTAATGTCCGGCCGAGTGTGAACTAAGTACCTGAGGCTTCCTACCAAGCTGCGGTAATACGTGGCATCCACCGGTCTCCCGTCTCCGGTCTTGCTTAGTTTGAGCCGTGCCTCCATTGGTGCCGCGCATGGATTGCACTCTTCCAGTCCGGCCTTTTGTAAAAGCTTCCTGGCATAAGATGATTGGCAAAGAGTGACCACACCCTTCCGTTGTTGTACTTGGATGCCGAGGTAGTAACTTAGTTCGCCGAGATCGCTCATCTCAAAGAGATTGGTCATTTCCTTCTTGAACTTCGTCAGTTCTTCGATTGAAGTTCCGGTGATGATCAAGTCATCGACGTAAATCCCAACTAGAAGTTGCTCCTGCCCGTTGCTTCGGCGATAAACCGCGTACTCGGTTTCACATCGCACAAACTCTAAGTCGCGGAGACTTTTGTCAAGTTTGGCATTCCAAGCCCTCGGAGCTTGGCGTAGTCCGTAGAGAGCCTTCTGAAGCCGGAGAACCTTGCCTTCGTTGCCTTGAATTTCGAAACCCGGCGGTTGCTTGACGTAGACCTCCTCGATTAGATCACCGTTGAGGAACGCGGTCTTGACGTCCATGTGGTGGACCGGCCAACCATGGTGAGCCGCAAGCGCGATCAGCACTCGCACGGTTTCCATCCTTGCGACGGGAGCGAAGACTTCCTCGTAATCCACCCCCTGACGCTGTACATAACCCTTCGCCACCAGCCGTGCCTTTCGTTTCACAACCTCCCCGACTGCATCCTTCTTGAGTTTATAAACCCACTTCAGGCCGATTGCTCGTTTTCCCGGTGGTAGCACAGTGAGGCGCCAACTTTGATTCGCCTCAATACTGCCCAACTCCTCCATCATCGCAGCTCTCCACCCTTCATCCTTCTCGGCTTCAGCAAAGGTTGTCGGTTCGTTGGCGATGAGGAGACACTGTTCGTCGTCTTCTGCTTCAACAGGGGCAGTTTCATCGTATAGACTTTTTAGCGTGCGGTACCGGAGAGGCGCCGGAGATGGTTCTGAAGCACCGGTCGGTGGGGACACAAATTCCACCGTGGGCGGTGGAGGTGCAACCAAAACAGTTTGAGTGACTGGTGAGGGCACGTCTCCGGCTTCGTTTCCGGTGGAGATTCCGGCGTTTGAAGACGATGCTCTCTCTGCGTGCATCTCTGGAAGAGTCCAGTTCCATGCTGCATCCTCGTCGAAGACGACGTCGCGGGAAATTTTTACCCGGTCCGTGGCGCACATGTGGGCACTCGCACCGGAGTCGAGGACCCATGTCGTGTCACACTGCTCGGGCTCCTTTGTGGACAGTGCTAGAGACCGCGCCTCGCTGAGCAGGACGCGCTCCTCGGAGGCCTGGTTCCCGATCGTGAGGGAGTGAAGCCTTGCCACAAGAAGCGTTGGTTCCTCCGTTTGGTCTTGCACGAGGTTGGCGCGTTCCCTCCGTTCGCGCCGTGGCTCGGGGCAGTACTTGGAGATGTGGCCGGCGTATTTGTTACAATTGTAACACTTCATCTTCGTCAAGTCCCGGTCACCGCTTACTGCACGTTGGCTTCCGTCTCGGTCATGGCTTGGTTTCTTCCCCTTCTGGAAAGCCTTGCCTTTGCCATTGTTCCCGGAGCTAGAGCCCCGGCCCCGTGCGATCCATTCTTGTTCCGTGAGTAAGACCTGGCCGCTGGTGTTGTCCATGGTGTTGATGGAGCAACGTTCGGCTGCCGACCTGAGCCGGCCGATGAGCTCCTCCACCGTCATGCCGTTCAAGTCGAGCAACGTCTCGATCGAACAAGCGATCTGGGCGTACTGGCTCGGCACCTCCCGCAAAAACTTTTGGACCACCTTGATCTCTTCTATGGCGTCATCGAGAGATCGAAGGTTATTGACGATGCCCGTAATCCTCATGCCGAAAGCGTCGAGCGACTCCCCATCCTTGAAGGTGATTTGC
Source organism: Rubia yunnanensis (assembly GCA_037428765.1). Classification (NCBI taxonomy): domain Eukaryota; kingdom Viridiplantae; phylum Streptophyta; class Magnoliopsida; order Gentianales; family Rubiaceae; genus Rubia; species Rubia yunnanensis. Next base: position 48,724,366 of record CM075070.1, on the reverse strand, counting down.
TCGAACTCCTTGCGCAGACGCTACGCCGTGGCCTCTCACACCCGATCTACGCCGACTCGCATCATCCGGATGGCTTCCCAAGCCTCGTGTGCCGTCGTTTTGACAGCTAGCGTCGGTACCATCTCCGGTGGCACTGCGCGGATCAACGCCGAGAGAGCCGCCATGTCTTCCCGTTCGGACGGATCTCCGATGCCGGAGGTGGCCTCCCATAAACCTTGTGCCCGTAGGTTTATCTTCATCACGAGAGCCCATTCTATGTAGTTTGTTGTCGTCAACGTGTGATACACGATGTTGGCACCAAGATTTGTCCGTTCGTGGATGATCACTTCGTTATGGTTCCGCCGTTCCATGCTCCGTCCACGCTGCCTTCCATGTCCCCGTGATGGCGACAGCGAAATCTCGTTCTTGCCAGACATTGTCGCCGTGATCGTGCGTTGCTCTGATACCAAATGTTAGATTTTGAATAAGAACACAATTACTTTGGTGCAGAAAACGTTACTGCTTTTCTTCATATATTTTGCTATAAATAGAATTGAAAAACCAGTTACAAATGGGAATAACAAATGTTCCTAAATGCTCCTAAATGTTCCTAAATGAGGAGTTACAAAACAAATGCTCCTAAATGAGGAGTTACAAAACAAATGCTCCTAAATGAGGAGTTACAAAACAAATGCTCCTAAATGAGGAGTTACAAAGCAAATGCTCCTAAATGAGGTTAAACACAAAGAAAAAAAAACTGACAAGATTTATTACTAACAATATTGGCCCTGAAACATGTGGTCGACTTGGATAATGTTGGTTTTGAAAGAAAACCAGAGCACAAAGAAAAGGTTTGGTGCAGTAAAAAACTTACTACTTTTCTTCATTCATTTGGCTATAAAAAGAGTTGAAAAATAAGTTACAAATGTAGGAATAACTACAGCTCCTAAATACTCCTAAATGCTCCCAAATGAGAAGGAGAACATGGGTGAATTGCATGCACCTCATAAATGCTCCTAAATGCTCCTAAATGAAATGGAGAACATGGGTGAACTAAATGAAAACAAAAAAAAACTGACAAGGTTATTAATATAACAAATCACCCCCTAATCTTGTCGTTGCTTATGTTGTGTCAGCAACACCAATCTTGCTCCTTAGTTCCTGGAAACGAACTCGTCCAAGTGACTTCGTCAGTAAGTCGGCAAGCTGAGCTTCAGTGTTGACGTGATCGATTTCAAGTTCACCTTGCTCCACGTAATTTCGAATCAAATGGTATCGGGTGTCGATGTGTTTGCTCCGATCATGAAACACTGGATTTCGGCTGAGATCAATTGCCGATTTGTTGTCCACTAGCAGCCTTGGTACTTGTGGTGGCTCGTTTTTCAGTTCTCCTAACAACCTGCTAAGCCATATTCCTTGACAAGCTGCAGTTGCAGCTACGATATACTCCGATTCACAGGATGATATTGCTACCACCCTTTGCTTTTGCGACTGCCAACTTACAGGACCTTGGCCGAGGAAGTAAATTAAGCCCGTCGTGCTCTTTCGATCGTCTACATCTCCTGCCAAATCAGCGTCGCTATATCCTGTCAAACTCAGAACTCCATCTCCTCTCCTGTAAGAAATTCCAAAATTTAGAGTTCCTGCCACATAACGAAGTAGACGTTTCACTGCTGCATAGTGATCCGAGTGAGGCTCCTCCATAAATCGACTAACGTAGCCGACTGCATATGTGATGTCTGGCCTTGTGTGCACCAGATATCTCAAACTCCCCACTAAGCTTCTGTATAATGTGGCGTCAACTAAACTTCCTTCACCAACTTTGCGCAGCTTGAGTCTTGCCTCCATTGGAGCAGCACATGGATTGCAATCAGCTATTCCCGCTCTCTGCAATAACTTCTTCGCATAAGCTGCTTGACAGAGAGTAATTTCACCATCCTTTCTCTGTACCTGAATCCCTAGATAATAACTAAGATTTCCGAGATCACTCATATTGAACAAACTGATCATCTCTGCTTTGAACTTGGTCACTTCTAGGATTGAGGCTCCAGTGATTATTAGGTCGTCGACATAAACACCAACTAGGAGCAGCAGCTCTCCATTACCTCGACGATAGACTACGTGTTCAGCTTCACTATGCTCAAAACCGAGATCGCGAAGACTAGTATCAAGCTTCGCGTTCCAAGCTCTCGGAGCCTGACGAAGGCCATAGAGAGCCTTTTGAAGTCGTAAAACTTTGTGCTCCTCGCCTTGAATTACAAACCCTGGTGGCTGTTGAACGTAAACCTCCTCGGTCAGTTCACCGTTGAGAAAGGCGGTCTTCACGTCCATATGGTGAATGGGCCAGCCATGGTGAGCAGCGAGTGCGATCAGTACTCGCACTGTTTCCAACCTCGCGACAGGAGCGAAAACCTCATCGAAGTCCACCCCCTTACGCTGCACATAGCCTTTCGCGACCAATCGCGCCTTCCGTTTCATCACCTCTCCATTTTCGTCGCGTTTGACTTTATAAACCCATTTCAGTCCGATCGCTCGTTTTCCTGCAGGTAGCACAGAAAGATACCATGATTGATTCGTCTCAATGCTAGCCAGCTCTTCCACCATCGCTGCTCGCCACCCCTCATCCTTCTCGGCTTCAGTGAAAGACGCCGGTTCGTCAGCGATGAGGAGACACAGTTCATTATCTCTGGTTTCAACAGGGATTGTCGAGTCAAGTAGATTATCCATCGTGCGATACCGTCGAGGTGCCTCCTCGCCCGGAGATGACTCCGTTGCAGCAGTTGGCGGGGATACAAACTCGACCGTTGGTGCAGTCGGTGTTGCAGTCGGTGTTGACGGTTCCTTGTTCGTGTCTTGTTCATCGGTTCCGGTGAAACTCCGGACATGCGAGGACGAGCCATTTTCTGTCGTGTGGTTACCTACAACAGTTGAGACAAAATGATCGACAGAAAATGTCTCCATTATCAGCGGATTGCGCTTCTCTTCGCCGTCTGCTGAGTTACTCCAATCCCATGCGGTGTCCTCGTCGAAAACAACATCGCGGGAGCACTTCACTCGATCCGTGGTCGGGTCATAGACACGGTACGCCGCTGTACCTGGTTCATACCCAAACAGAACCATTGGCTTGCTCCTATCGTCCAATTTCTTCATGTGTGGGTCGGTGGTCTTGACGTGAGCCAGGCACCCAAAAACACGCAGGTGTTGCACGCTTGGCCGACGTCCGTGCAAAGCTTCGTAGGGTGTCTTGCCCGCGACACTTTTCGTCGTTCCACGGTTCAGCAAATAGACCGCCGTCGTCACTGCTTCTCCCCAGAACTTCATCGGCATCTCCTTAGCCTTCAAAAGGCAGCGAGCCATTCCAACCACGGTTTGGTTTCGTCTCTCAACTACACCGTTTTGCTGCGGCGTATATGGTGCCGTGAGTTGCCGATGAATGCCGTGCTCCGAGAAGTAATCACCAAGACTATGGGCGGTGAACTCACCACCGCGGTCAGTGCGTAGTGCCTTCAGTTTTCATCCACTCTCGAGTTCAGCTGCTGCAACTATCTTCTTGATCGCGTCCGCGGCTTGATCCTTTGAGGCAAGCAAAGAAATCCACATATATCGACTATGGTCATCTACCATTAGAAGAAAATATCGTTTACCTCCTGGCGTGGGTGGATCGATCGGCCCGCATAAGTCCACATGCACCAAGCCGAGTCGCTCATTCGCACGATTCCAAGCCTGCTTAGGGAATGTTGCTCGCTTCTGCTTCCCCGCAAGACAGGCGTCGCACAGCCGCTCCGCGTCATCAATCATTGGGAGACCATGCACTAGGTTGTCACGTGACAAACGCCGGAGTGCCTCAAAATGCATGTGCCCGTAACGTACATGCCATCTCCATCCATCTTCAGAGCCGTGCACGGCTAGACACACAGGGCGCGCCAGGTTGAGGTGCAACACGTAGAGACGCCCGTAGTTTCTCGGCACCCGCGCGAGCAAACGCCCATCCTGGTCACGTAGATGGAGCCATCCTTGCCGAATGTGCGCGTCGTACCCGAGTTCGTCCAGCTGCCCCAGGGAGACGATGTTGCTGTGTAGTCGGGGTATGTAGTACACCTCCGTGAGCGTGAGGTGTTCACCATTTCGGCACGTGAAGAGGATCGTGCCAATGCCTTCAATTTCCACTGAGGTGTCATCTCCAAGTTTGACGGAGCCTCGCACGTTTGTGTCCAACTCGGAGAAGTGATCACGTCTTCCGCACATGTGGGCACTTGCTCCTGAATCCAGGAACCACGTTATGTCACATTGGCTGGCTTGCTTTGTCGACCTCGCTTGTGACCGAACCTCGTTGAGCAACACATGACCGTCAGTTGCCTGAGTCCCGGTTGTGAGAGAGTGTAGTCTCGCCACAAGTAGTGATGCCTCCTCTTCTTGATCTTGCACAAGGTTTGCTCGTCCCTTCCGTTCACGCCGTGGTTCGGGGCAATCCTTGGAGATATGGCCGGCATACTTGTTACAATTGTAACACTTCACATTCGTCATGTCACGATCGCCGCTCGAAGCACGCTGGCCACCGTCTCGCCCGCCGTTTGTTAGCTTCTTCCATTTTCGGAAACCCTTGCCTTTTCCGCTGCTCCCGGGGTTGTTGCTCTTACCACGTGCAATCCATTCCTGTTCCGTGAGGAGGACTTGACCACTTGCGTTGCCCGTGGAATTTATGAAGCACCGCTCAGAAGCCGACCGTAGCCTCCCGATTAGCTCCTCAACAGTCATGCCATCCAGCTCGAGAAGTGTCTCAATCGAGCACGCAATCTGAGAGTACTGGCTCGGAACCTCCAGCAGAAACTTCTGAACCACCTTCACCTCCTCGACAGCGTTACCCAAAGAGCGGAGGTTATTGACAATGCCTGTGATGCGCATGCCAAAAGCATCGAGTGATTCACCTTCCTTGAACGCAATCTGTTCAAATTCTTTGCGTAGTCGTTGCACCGTCGCTTCTCGCACGCGATCCACTCCGACTCGCATCATTCTAATTGCCTCCCAAGCTTCATGAGCCGTGTTTTTCACGGCTAGGGCTGGCACCATCTCAGGCGGGACTGCTCGTATCAGCGCCGACAACGGCGCCATGTCCTCGCACTCATCTGGTTCGCCTTCACCGGAAACTGCCTGCCACAACCCTTGGGCGCGTAGATTGATCTTCGTCACAAGGGACCATTCAATGTAATTGGTTGCTGTCAGCGTAGGATACACAATGTTGCCGCGAAGATTTATCCGTTCTTGGACGATCACTTCGTTATGGTTCCGCCATGCCATGCTCCGTCCACGCTGCCTTCCACGTCCCCGCGGTGGCGACAGCGAAATCTCGTTCTTGCCAGACATTGTCGCCGTGATCGTGCGTGCTCTGATGCCAAATGTTGGTTTTGAAAGAAAACCAGAGCACAAAGAAAAGGTTTGGTGCAGTAAAAAACTTACTACTTTTCTTCATTCATTTGGCTATAAAAAGAGTTGAAAAATAAGTTACAAATGTAGGAATAACTACAGCTCCTAAATACTCCTAAATGCTCCTAAATGAGAAGGAGAACATGGGTGAATTGCATGCACCTCCTAAATGCTCCTAAATGAAATGGAGAACATGGGTGAACTAAATGAAAACAAAAAAAAACTGACAAGGTTATTAATATAACACATAAGAGGAATAAGGGCGAATTTAATTTCGCTCAAAAATTTGATACGAACCAGCAAAAAAATGAGCGGCTGAACTAATTATTATAATGTGTGATAGAATTTGGTTCCATAGGAATAAGAAGCTGTTTGAAAACTCATGTTGGATAATGGTCGAAGCTGCGGAAAGCGTCTCGGCAAGCTTAGCCAGCTTTAAAGCTGCTAATCATTGGCCGAAGCGCACATCCCTTGAGCTCCACCAATATTCACTACTTCGACTCCTATTTGGCGCTGGTGTTGATGAGGGTCACGAGGGAGTTGGTATTCTCCTGCTAGACCCAGAGGGAAATTTCTGGTCAGGACTTCAAGTTTCAATGCTATGATAGCACCTCGCACTAGATGATGCGGCCCGCGCCAGGTGTCGAACATGACCTGCACGAAGCCTCGTATATGTGCACCACGCCCAAGAGCTGGCGCCCAAAGCTCATGAAGCCACACAGCCCAGACCAAGTACATGCCACGAGCCGCATCATCCGTGACTTCCCACACCGAGCAGCGGCTGAGCTAGGGTTTACCCTCTTTTGGCCTATTTTTGGCCTATTTTTAGGCCCAATCTCCTACTACTATAAATAGAACCTTTGTATACTAGGTTTTCATATCTCATACTTCATTTTCAAGTGTAGTTTTTAGACTCTATCCTTAGGAGAAACATTATCTTTTTCTTCTTTTTATTTTCCTTTGATCCTAAGATGTGGAATTCAACTCTTTATTTGAATTCCATGTCAAGGGAGTAGTTTCCATACCTTGAGGATAAATTGTAATGACTTGGTAATCTATATGCTTTTTGAGATTCTCTGGTTCATCCTTATTTTGTGTTCATAATATTATTGTGATTTGATTTTGAATTAGAATGCTTGAATGTTACACCACATATATAGCACACACTTTGGGCTGTATTCATGCTAGGCGCAAAAATTGATGCCCACTTGGGAAGAGAAGCCTGGTTGTTTGAATGTGTGACGGGGAACGCGTCTGCATGAGTGTGTACACAGGAGATTCGAGGTCACTCGGATCCACTTACAATCGCACTAGTCTTAGCTGACTTGATAAAGTTGTCCGAGAGGTTCCAGGTAGAAATAGTTAAATAGTAGAAAGATAGGGTTACAAGAAACCCCAGTATCATAGATAAGGTGCCTACGACCTTTGGGCCTAATTGATAGGACCCGAGGGGAGTAGTGTATTTATGGTGGAAGTCCGAGACGTAATTTCATGGGGGAGAATCAAACCTACAACAATGGTCAAATCTTGTTGTACTCCCCTAATTACGATGGCAGTGTCGATGGAGGGTTAGGAGAGCATCCGCCATGACAGGGATGGGAAAGTGTATAACATCGACCACACCACGTGTTATGACACTCTCTTAGGTTTGTTTAGACCTCTATGTGAATGAATTGAGGATAGAAGCATTAGATTGACCAAGTTGCTCAATGATTTCCCCAAGTGCTTAGCTAATATTGTAGTTATATTTTTACTTTTCATGTTTTGTAGTTGTTAATTTGAAAAATCAACCCCCCTATTTTCATGTTTCTTTACTAGCAATTCCTTTCAATCGTACAAATTGATGACCCATACAAGGATGTGTTTTGAGTTAATACATTAGACCTAGCATCTCTGTGGGTAAACCTAGGGCTTACCACTAACTACCCTATAGGTAGTGCAGTTGTAGGAACAGGGTGCAGAACTATAAATCTCTATCCACCGCCTCCTACCGGGTTATTTCTAAGTTACGGTTTTAACGACCCCGGGGGAGTTAGGTAAATGAAGCACATCAATATCATCTGAACAAAAAGATCACACACTTCTGCCACACTTAGTTTAACACAAAAACATGCATATAACCCACATAATTTTCTAAAACATCAGAAAATTTTGAAATTCATGTTTCCCATCACAACACAATCATGCTAAAGAAAGCAAGGAAACACAAGGTTCAAAGAGTTACCCAAAAATTAACGCTAAAAGCTAAAAATTCACGCAAGAAGAAGCAAAAGTGCTCTCATTTGAGAGAAAATGCTCAAATTTTTTAGTTCTCCAAATGTGAAGTGAGAGTGGGTGTTTTTGAAGTACTTGTAGTAGGTTAAATGGCCTTTATGGATTGGGGAAGGTACTCTGAATTTTAATTTCATAGAATCAAAGATCACATAAAAATGGGTTGTTTAGGAGAGACAAAAAAGAGATAGTAATGGTCTAGGCAAAAATAGAAAATTTTGGGACAAAAGCTTCACTCAATCAATGCACAAGGAAGATGTTAATGTTTTTTTATAGTGTCATTTACATTAACAAAGAGACCTATGGAATTAATGGGCTAAAAATGTTTGTTTTGGCCAAAAATTTGTAATTCTAAAAATCTGCATTTTTACCCTTCCACATACTAGCATGAGCCAATGGCACGACCCATGCCATTTGATAGCCTCATGCCGAATTACACAAGTAATGTGTACTTCACGACTTGTGCTTCTCCAACATCTTCATTTTTCTCACACTTCTTTCACACAAAAATTATATTTCCTTCTAATCCTAAACACGAGAATTGATCTTAGACTCAACAATCAGCCAGAGTTTCACACAAAATCCCTTGTCACTCAAAAAGATGCAAAATCTAACTACTAATAACATCAAAGCAAAGCAAGGAAAAACACCGTACATATATTTTCATCCTCATGACTTATTCTTCATGAAAATCAATTAAAATGAACCTACCGTTGGGTCTCCAGAGTCTCCATCCCCGACTCCACCCATGATAACATTATTGTGCAAAGGCCTCCAAAAACTCTCACCCTTACCTTTACGCTCTGTGTTACCATAGAGAGTGCATATCCATTCTTAGACAACTTTTAATCCTTAGCTATATCCTGGTTTAGGAGGTGGTCAAGGATGTTTTACGTTCTTGCCACTCTACACCAACGGCAGCTTGTTAGTGAGCATAGAAAAACAATCCATAATAAACAGGCCATCACTAAACTCATGCATTTTATATGTGTCATCAACATTGTCATGACAATTAAAGATCAACACATGATTTTTCTTATTACTCTCATCAACTTCATCAAGGAACTCATCATAGCAGTCATCATCATTACTCATAAAAGGGTTAACACACTGAACGAGCTCATCACATAAAATTATTCATTAGCACATAAGAGAAGAAATAGGCAAATCATGCATGGATTTGTAAATTTCAAAGCCAACCATATCAATATCATCATCTAGGGTTGGTTTCCCAAAATGGATATCTATTTTGGTCCTTGATTTTTTTAGGAAAGGTCTCCCCAATAAAATTGGGGGTTCACCACCATTGTGCACTACATCAAGGATATTAAAGTCCACCAGAAACACAAAATTGCCTACCCTAACCATAACATCCTTAACTATTCCTCTAGGGCTACCCTGGGAATGATCAACCAGTTGGGCAACTAACCTAGTGTCCCTAAGTTTACTTATGTCTAGAATCTCATATAGGCAAAAAGGAATCACATAGATAGATGCACCTAAGTCTAATATAAAATTATTCACCACTTTACCACCTAAGAAAATAGAGATCAAAAACATTCCGGGATCATCGCACTTCTTAAGTATGTTCTTATGAGCTAAAGTGGCTACTCCCCCCTATTTTCAATTGATTTATTTTCAATTGACCTACATTCTTAGTTGGATTGTTCCTCTTTTGAGTGCATGCATTTTTCAAAACATTAGAATATGAGGGAACTTGTTAAATCACATCAACAATGGGAATGCTAACCTCAACCTTCTCAAAGACTTTGCAAATTTTTGCCTCATTGGTTGCCACCTTTAGCCTTCTCCGTAGACCACTAGGAAACGGCAGCAGAGGGATCACCATTGCCTCAGTGGTGGGGAACTCCTTTGAGGGCTCCTCCTCAACAACCATCTCTTGTTCATCAAGGTTGATCTTGTTGCCTTCCACAATGATATCATCCTCTTGAAAGATCTCTTTTTCAGCCCCGCATACCTCTTTCCTGATTCTTAGATTCAATGCACTTATGTTGCGTAGATTAACCTCGGGTTGGGATGGTAGCTTTTTAGATTCTCTAGCCTTAAGCCTGCTCACTAAAATGGCAAGTTGACCAAATTGAACTTCAAGGTTCTTAATACTTGAAAAGACCCTTGTGCCTATCTCTTCAATCTCTCTTCTTGTTCGGTCCACGAGCACACCACTTTTCTAGACCAATTGGGTAACTGCATCAAGAATCTCCTCCTGGTCTGACTTGTACAAAGTGGCACTATTGTTAGAAGGTCTTTCTCCCCTCCGGTAGGGTTGAGGTTGTCCACTTCGATTGTACCATTGAATTTGGTTGTCCTTGTGCCACCTAAAGTTAGGGTGATCATGGTATCAAGGATTAAAGGTATTTGCGTAGGGGTCTTTCCTATCTCCACCTGGTTCCCTTGAACCCTTGTTGTTGCTTCCTAGAAAATTGCCTATTTCCACCATTAAAGTCTAAATCCTTGATGTGCACTGTATTGCATGCGTTAACCGATGCATTCAGCAAAATAATTGGCATGTTTTACTTGTAGGATTGCTATTTTTAGTTAGGTTTACAAGACAAAGAGTTTAGACGACCATGTTTGGTTTTCTTGTCTAAATCTTGAGTTTTTTAGACCTTATTGAAGCTAATGGACACGTTGTATTCATGAGCACCTAGATCTCAATTTTATGATCTCATTAGTTTGTTGCTCTTGGATATTTTGTTATCATTGTATAGAAGGTCGTTCGCAAGAACAGTAAAAGATATTTGAAAGCCATTCGCAAGAATGATGGTAGACATGAGCCAAGAAAGGTAGGTTTGAAGTTCAAGAAGGTCAAAATTAAGAAGGTCAAAACCAAAGACCAGCTGACATGGGAGCAGGCGCGCCAGTACGAGGTCTACCATGCCGACACGATCCAAAGCTAGCATGGGCCATGCCTGGGGTGCTCAAAACGAATCAGGACAATTCAAGATGCCCCCCTTCTTTTGCTCTTTTTCACTCCGAAATGGATAAGTATGGGAACGGACCTGTCGTTTCACACGGTTTGCGCTGTTTCAAGTCCAAAATGTGAAGACCAGCCCATAGAGTGTGATAGATGACACAGCCCATGCCAAATTACTGATCAGAACAAGCTTACAGCCGAAGGCCTACGCCAAATGACATGGGATGTGCAAATTAGAAGATCAAAATGGAGGTCCAGCTGGTGGCTCATGCTGGACCTAGCAGCCAAAGCCAACACAAGAGGCACAGTCTATGTCATATATGACAGACTATTCCAACACACACCAACGGGCTGTGCTAGATGCAGCAGGCTGCACCAGCACGACTATACCGGTTTACACTGGTCGTGCCCGTTGCGACTGCTAGGATTTCCCCATTTTGGGTGTATTTTAAGGCCCAATTCCCCACTACTATATATTCAGACCTATGTATACTAGGGTTTAAGTTTATGATCATTTTATACTTCAAGAGTAGGGTGGAGAGAGAAAGGAGCTCTTCATTCTCTCTAGAATCTTTTCTTTTCATCTCATTATTTTTGCTTTGCCCAAAGGAATTTAATCCAATGAAATACTTGGGTTCAATTCTTAGGGAGTAGTTTATGAGCTTGGGGATAATATTTGTATCCATGATTTTATTTGTGTTTTGTGAGATTCCTTAAATCTACCTATTTCTATATGTTTATGATATTTTGTTGGATTGATCTTGAAATGTTTACGGAGGCGGTGCCAATGGAAGAGTGTAAGAGCACCCTACGTGGTATGGGGAAGTGTTGACCATTGAGCACACCATTTGTTATGAACACTAGAATATGATTGATGTCTTTTATGTGATGCAATCGAGGATCGAAACATTTAATCAATCATGTTACGCAAATATTCCCCAAGTGTTTGTTTATATAGTTTTCTCTTGTGCTATTTACTATGCTTGTAGTTGTTGATTGAAAAACCCCAAAAACCTCCATTTTGTAATACTTAGCTATTTCTAGCACCCAAGCGGATTGACGACCCGCACGTGGTTATGTTTAGTTGGCTATTAGACATGTAGTATCTCCATGGATAAACCCATCCTTGCCACTAACAACCTCACAGGTATCTTAGTAGTAAATTTAGAAGCAAAATATAAATTCAAATTTGATAATCTCGCATTCAACCTATTTGTTTGTTCTATCACAAGCCTTTGCTCGGGTTAGCTACTTAAGGACCCTGAGTGGAAGCGGATCAAGCCTTCTCTTCTTCAAAATCTTGAATTACTTGTGAACATTTATCTATAGGCTTATCAAGACTACAAATTCCACACACCTTCATTTGTTGAGCTATCCCCTTCATAAACTATTTCGTCATGAAGGCCCTCGAAGAAATAGTAAAAAAATCACCCTCTTCGAATGGATGGTTGGGGAAACTCACCAACAATATCTTAAACTGCTCCCAATACCTGCAGAGGGACTCATTTTCCATTTGAGAGATGTTGGAAAGCTACTTCTTTAATCTCGTTGACTTGGAAGTTGGAAAGTACTTCTTGAGGAACCTCCATTCCATGGTCATCCATAAGATAATGTAACTAGGGGGAAGGTAGTATAGCTGATGTGCACCATTATTCATGCATTAACTAATGCATTCGGCCCATTAGTTATTAGGTTTTATTTGTATAATTTCTAGTTTTAGTAGGTTTACACAACAAAGGGTTTCGATAACCATTGTTGGCACTCTTATCTAAATCCTGAGTTTCATAGACTTAATTGGAACTAATGCCACATTTTATCAATGAGCACCTAGATATTCTGCTCATGAGTATTTTGTTGGTAATCTGTAGAAGGCTACTTGGTATACCTAGCCCAAAGGCTTGGCTGCAGGCTTGAAGTGGAAAACAAGCCTAAGATCAGCATACGATGCGAGCGGAGATAGACATAACTCACGAACCGTAAAAAGAGGAGATCATGGTCACACGTTGATCACAAACCATCTTTCTCAGAGCCACGATCAAGCATCCAATGGAAAACCTGAGAGAAGTGGAGCCACGTTCAGAGTGAGATATAAATGGAATAAAGAGGTCATAGATGTAGGTAAGTGTAACTATCTTGAGAAATTCCAATTCCTAAAAGAGAGAATTGACTTAATCGTCAGTACTGTTCTCCCGGAATAACCTTCTAGGACTAGTTTGACAGGTAAAGAAGGTCAAGGAATGAACAAAAATTGATCCACCTGAACAGACTACCACATCATTTGAAGCCGAGTGTGGGGACCAAAAATTTTCTTTTCGTTTCAAGGTCATTCAAGTAATCAATAGTGTTTACTAGGAGTGAGAAGAGTCATAATCATTAGTCGCATGAACAAACACTCAGATGAGATAGATGAATACATCATCATCAGCATCACACCCCAAATAGGAAAAAATCACAGTAAAGAAGAAACATAAGAAGAAGCAGAATCCCTGAATAATAACCAGAACAAGGAAAAGAGGGCATTCGCAACTTTCTTAGAAGCGAACAGAGAAGGTCTTCATGATCAATTTTCTGAAGACGCTAAAGTAGAAACCCCCAAAATAAATAAAAAATGGTAAACCAAGAGCATGAGAATCTCTACTATAAAGAAGAAATAAATGACATCGTTGCGAAAGACGACAAAGACAAATTGCCCCTAGCACCACATCTGCATGATTTTAAGATGCCAAAGAACTTCAAACTTCCTCTGCACGTTAAAATCTATGATGGGACCACAACCCAAAACAATTCCTATATTTATATAAAAATAGCATTAGATTCTGCGACGAGAACATTGAATTAGTTTGCAAGGCGTTTCGCATCTTTTTGTCAGGAACAACGATAACTTGATATGAAGACCTTCCAAGTGGAAGTATCAATTCTTGGGAACAGTTGTCAAGCCTACTCTTGGGTAGTTTCTATCAGAAGAAAAAGTTCACTAAAACGATTGCAGATCTTAACAACATAGCCAAGCGAATTGATGAACGCTTGGAAGTTTATCATAATCGATTTGTCGCAGAAAGTACTACAGGTTTATGACTTTTCATTCTAGTTGTCATATGGAGCCTTCACCAGAGGCATGCGATCGGGAGAGTTCTACAAAGAGTGGACGAAACATATGCCTGGAAACCTAAGGGACTAAAAAAGATGATTGAACAACATGTACCAACAGAAGAAGAAAATGACCAAAAGATAGAGTGGGAATGAGGTGAAAAATGAATGATGGAGGATTTTTAGAAGGTATTTAGAAAGAAGGGAAGGGGAAACTTCCCTTTTAAAGGATGAGAACCAGGTTCACGGGCTGCACCATTCCATGATACACCTCTGACAAGGCTAAGGAATGAATTTGGCAGCGAACAAGGATTTATTTCAAGAACCAACACCTATTCTAGGATGGCCAGAGAAGAGATCTGGGGAGTATTATTGTGCTTTCCATAGCAACCATGGTAATGGTATTGAGTATTGTAGAGGCCTACGAAGACAAATTGAGGAAAATTTGAGGAATGGCTTCTTAGGCTAGTATAGAAAGGAAGGGGGAAGCCAGTATGGTGACACTAGCAAAATAGCGAACCCCTTAGAAAGGAATCAAGGGACGGCATCCTCACTTCCAAAAAAATTAAAAATGACAATGATAGTTGATTGCAGGGATAATGCAAATGACAAAGTACCAGAAACAGTCGTTTTGTCCATACACGGATCTACATAGTCATTATCAAACAATACTTGGAAGGCTAGGGCACTCTTCCCTACAAGAACTGGTTGACAAAAGACTCCGCTTGGATAAGGCGATCATCTTTAGTGAGGAAGACGCCGTGCCTAACGCTTCGCCTCACAACGACCCCATGGTAATTATTACAAAAATAGGAAATGCTACCGTACAAAGAGTGTTAGTGGATGATGGAACTGTAGTCAAAATACTATTTGTGGACATATTTGACCGGCTGGGTTTCTAGCGAACTGATCTAAAAAAATCCACATCCTTGCTAGTTGGGTTCACAGGGTGAGCAGAAACGCCTTTAGGCAATGTATAACTCCTTGTCACTATGGGGGAAAGTTGCAGGAATTGCACCATCGTGTGTGACTTCATAATCATGGATGATCCATGTACGTTTAATGATATCATAGGAAGACCATGGATGAACAGAACAAAAGCGATATGGTCTCCTTACCACCAGGTCATGAAATTCCCAACTCCGGACGGCATCGCAACTATAAGAGGAAACCAGCAAACGAACGAGGTAATGCATGTTCATCACAATGAAGGAAAGAAGAGTGGGAGGCAAGGCAAAGATTGTTAACACAATCCCAAATGGTGGATCATTATATCAACCGCGATCATCAGTAGAACTAGGAGAAAAAATAGAGCCAGTTAGCTCGGATGACGAAGATAGCTCAAAGATTGTAAGGGTCAGAAAATACTTTCCAAATGAAGATAAGATGAGATTTATAGAATCCATGTGAAGCCACAAAGAAACTTTAGCATGGAACGTTCATAATTTGGGAGGAGTAGACCTAAGCATCGCTACCCACTCCTTGAATATCAGTGATGCGGTCAAATCAGTTAAGCAAAAGCAGCATTGCTTCGCTAGCGATAGGCAGAAAGCAATCAAAGAAGAAGTTACAACACTCATTTAAGCTTGCTTTCATATTAAAGGAAGTCATATATCCAAAGTGACTACTGAGCCTAGTTATTGTAAGGAAGTTAGACGCAGGCTAGAGAATGTTCATTGATTTTACTGATCCAAACAAGGTCTGCCCAAAGGATTGTTATCCTTTACCAAAAATCGATCAACTAGTTGAAGCAATTTTAGAGTACGAGGTCCTAGCATGTTTGGACGCGTACAAGGGATACCACCAGATATTGATGAATCTG
This sequence comes from Rubia yunnanensis, assembly GCA_037428765.1. NCBI lineage: Eukaryota > Viridiplantae > Streptophyta > Magnoliopsida > Gentianales > Rubiaceae > Rubia > Rubia yunnanensis. The sequence continues at coordinate 48,708,851 of CM075070.1, read as the reverse complement.
GATGACGCACAGAAAATGGCTTTTATAGCAAGCTTTAGGACATTTTGTTATGTAAAAATGTTGTTCGGGTTGAAAATTGTGGGAGCTATATACCAGAGAGTAGTTGATAATGCATTCCATAGTCAAAAAGAGAGGAATGTAGAAGTATATATCGATGACATGGTTATTAAGAGTAGGAAAGTGAATGGCTTCTCTGCAGATTTACAAGAGGCTTTGGTCACATTACGTGCCATAGGGATGAAGCTCAACCCCAAGAAATGCATATTTGGAGTGGGTGCAGGAAAGTTTTTAGGATACATGGTGTCCTTAAAGAGTATCGAAGCCAACCCAGAGAAAGTTCAAGCCATAGTCAATCTTCCCCAGCCATGAACCGTCAAACAAGTACAAATTCTAATGGGGGTCGTTAGAAGCGCTTAGCAGTTTTGTATCAAAAGCGGCGGAGAAGCCCTTTCCACTATTCAAAGTTCTAAGAAAGGCCAAGAAGTTTACCTGGAATGAAGATTGCCAGACAACATATGATGGTTTAAAGGAATAACTTCTAGCACTACCAGCTCTGAAATCTCCCACCCCTGGAGAAATGCTATATTTGTATTTAGCGATCTCACAGAATGCAGTTAGCTCTGTTTTGGTTTGCCTTGAAGACTAGAAATAAGTACCTATTTATTATATTAGCAGGATATTGTAGAATGCTGGAAAACATATATGCCAGTTGAAAAGATTGACCTGGATTTGGTATACTCAACTTGAAGGGTAGAAATGTATTTCCACGGTCACCGCATCGTGGTCTACACATTTTTCCAATTAAGAACATCCTCAACAAGCACGAATCATTAGGCAGATTAATGAAGTGGGCCCGGGAGCTAGTCCCATTTGAAATCCAATTGTAACCGAGAATAGTGATCAAAGACCAAGCACTAGCAGACGTCATTGCAGAGATGACCAATGAAGAATCGCCGAAAGAGAATATGTATTAGAGCCTAAGAATCGATAAAGGCAAGTTAAATGGGAAGAAGTGGCATGGACATTGTTTGTTTATGGAGCCTCTAACAGAGAAGCTTGTGGGGCAGGATTGCTATTCGTAAACCCAGACGGAGGTGAACACAGATACTCACTACACTTCGATTTCCCACTCACTAACAACAAAGCAGAATATGAGGCATTGATTTGTGGACTGGATCTTACTATCAGAATGGCGGTTGGAAGTGTTCGAGTGTCTAGTGATTTGCTAAATGTGGTCCAGCAAGTGCAAAGAGACTTTGAAGTATGAAATGAACAGTTGGCAAAGTATTTAAGGAAAGATCAAGAACTTATATCCTAGATCGAATACTTTTACATACAACACGTACCAAGAAGTGAAAATAAAAAGACTGGTGCACTAAGTAAGCTAGAGACAACATGGTTTGATTCTCTCAGTGAACATTGAGATGTGATAGTAGAAATCATTCCATTTAGAAGCATGGTATAAACTATTGTGTCGGCAATTCAAACAGATGAAGTAAACTGGATGATGCCAATACTAAATTTCTTCGTGAAATGAGCACTGCCAAAAGATAAGGTACAAGCTTGGAAGTAGGAGTTACGTTCTCATAACTACACCTATGAAGATGAGACCTTGTACAAGAAGGGTTTTTTGTCTCTATGGATAACATACGTAGAACCAACACATGTAGCAAAAAGTTTAAAGGAAGTTTAAGAAGGGTTGTGTGGAATGCATCAGGGAGCTAAAACGATAACAAAGAAGATCATCCAAGCTAGATACTACTGGCCGACTATGTTCCACGATGTGCACATCTTTGTGCTTAAATGTAGGAGTTTCCAAATCAACGCTTTGCTATTGAATAAGCCACAAAAAACTTTGACAGGAGTATATGGAGCCTAGTCGTTCAATAAATGGGAGATTGACTTAGTTGGTCCATTCCTAAAAGGTGAGAGCAACACCAAATTCCTAGCGGTAGCAATCAACTACTTTAGAAAGTGTGTGGAGGCAAAACCATAAGGACGAGTCAAAACTGAAGTCAGTAGGAAATTTGTATGGAAAAACATGCTTTTTCGCTTTAGGGCGCCACATACCATTGTCACGGATAATGGTACGCAGTTCACAAGCGGTGTATTCATGGATTGGTGTTCAAAGCTCAGAATTGTCCAGAGGTTTACCTTTGTAGCGTACCCTCAAGCCAATGGCCAAGTGGAAGTAATAAACATGATTATTGTTCAAGGAATATAGAAGCGACTAGAGGGAAAGCAAATTGGATGGGTGGATGAATTACTAAACACCCTATGGTTATATAGAAATTGTTTGAGAACCAACGGGGAAAACACCTTACGCTTTGGTTTACAGTCATGAAGCAGTTATACAAGTGGAAATTGGTGATTCAAGCATTCGAGTATGTGATTACATGGAGAAAGACAACCCAGATACGATGAGGTTGGAACTAGATGAGCTAGAAGAAAAATAACCTTGCAACAATCACAGAAGCTAAGTATAATGAATGAATGGATAGAGTTTACAATCAGAAGGTGAAAGAAACATGATTTCAAATTGGTGATATAGTGCTAAGAAAGAACGAGGCTATCCTGGCAGAAGAATGTGAAAAACTATGCCTCAAGTGGGAAGGGTCGTACAAGATACTGAAGGAGTACAGATCAAACTGCTATGAGCTAGAGAGAATGGATGGTAACAGTGTTCCTAACACTTGGCACAAAGTTAACTTAACGAAGTTTTATGTGTAGAATTAGCGAAGTGGCAGCAAAATCTAGCCCCCATGTATAGAAACCATGAAATGATCATTAGTGGTGTTTTCTCTCTTAGTTTGTGTTGAAGGCAATATTATCATAGTATGAATCTTTTGGAATACAATCTTTCCTTTTCAAACATCTATACTTTGATTTGTAACACTAAGTTACACATTCTTAATAGACCATCACATGGAGTTAATGTCATAAGTGTTCATCATGAATGCTACTCAACTCACTTCTTCAGAATACATAAACGAAAGCAAGTTATGAACTTGATAATAGGGAAGATATGCCCATATCGAAGCAAAAACGAGTGATAGATCTCACAACTTTTCACTCTCATTAACCTGCAGGCTATAGATCTTGCGATTAGGCAAACATGCATGTAATACTGCAATGAAAGCAAGCAATAGGTCTTGCAGCTTTGCACATTACATACTCTCAACAAATGAAGCAATAGACCTTGCTGCAAGGAAGATATGCCTACAAAACAGCGACTAAAGCAAGCTATAGATCTTGTAGCTTCGCACATTACTTACTCTCAACAAAGCAAGCTATAGATCTTGCGGCTTCACGATAAAACAATCTTCATTATAAAAAATAGCAACAATAGAAATATAAAAAATGATTTTTATGAGAAAAAGAAATTCACAGAGGCAAAGAACATTGAAAGGTATGAAGACAGAGAAAGGACAACCACATCATCCAAAAGCAGCAAAAATAACATTATCGTTCAAAAGAAAAATTCAATGCATACTATCCATGCTTAGATGCTTGTAATGATCCATAAGAAAATGAAGCACCACAGGAACAACTCTGCTCAACTTCATGATGAAGGTGCTAAGCTCTACGACGGTTCTCCTCAGCCTCACATTCCTCGCTAACTATATGGTCATGATGCCATTTCACGTGTAAATAAGCAGGATGGCCTATAATACCCCTTCTCTTTACATGACCAAGATACCTAGAAAAATAGGCCTTAAAGTTGATTATAGGGCCGAACTCCTCGCGATCAAACTGTATACTCATAACATTAACACATTCCTTATACCGCTCTATTTTAGCCTTTAAATTCTGCTCCTTATCTTCTAAGCTGTGAATAAGGGATCAAACATCCTTAGATAAGTTAATCCTCTGCCCGCCTATTCCCACAGTAATATCTCCACGACTAGTAGTTCTGTGTGAGGACGAAGGGAGAGCCTGAAACCTATCTTTACACTCAACACAAATTTGCTCCAGCTGGTGAACAGATAAATCAAGTTTGTAGCATTCATCATGAAGTTCCTCATTTTCACTACTTTTCATCAAACTTTCTTTTCCCGCAAAGAGAAAAAGATGAAAAGTGATCACTCCCATCCTATTTTTTCTTAGACTTTCCTAACAAAATAATCAATATGGGCACATTGTTAATCAATGATCAACGTCTTCTGATGGTCCTTGCGACCTTTCTCGCACCATAATCCTAAGCTTCTACTTGTTGCTGGAGCATCTTCACCATGTTCAACTGTTGACAATGTATAAGAATGCTCTATTCGCTTAAAATTCTACTTAAATCAGGGAATGCATCATGGGACTCTTTTATCAAAATATTGTCTTAAGTTTACAATTTAAAATTCCAGAAAACCCAATACACTGGAAATCAACTAACTTCAGAGGTAGAGGTAGGCGTAATCTGGATAACGATAGAAAGGACTTCTTGGTTTGGCTGCTGAGGGGATTCTCTTCGCTTGTTTGCTGGATAGGAGCTCCAGTGCTTGCATTACCTTTATTAGTCACACTGTCATTAGGGTTTGGAGGTTGAATAGCAGCGTTAGGTTTAAATGGAAGATCTATAAAACAATCCACTTCACACTCCTTAAGCTCAGCCAAAGGAATGCTGGGAACTCTAGCAAGATGCGAGAGCAGGGCATATGGATGTCTCACATCAACAATCTTTTGGATAAAAGTTTTTTTTTGGAAAAATTTTCAAATCGCAAGTGGGGTTCCACTCGCCTTGATATTTCACAACCTCAACCAACGATGAAAACATCTTTGGAAACATCCTCAAAGAATTTATAGAACGACTTGGTCTTACAAATTAGATCTACTAGAATTGGGGGTATTGAGGAGAAGCAGGTCCATTGGTACGTATCTTCTTTAACTCAAAATAAAGCTGAGTCATCTCCACCTCCACATGCCCGGCGCGCTCCTCAGCAGTGCCTGCCCTTTCCTCAGCAGCCTTCGCCCTCTCCTCAGCGAATTTAAGTGAACTTTCTAGAGTTGCACATCTCGTTTCCTATGGCTCATACTTCTTTGACAATGACTCATCCATATGAGAAAACTTGGAAAGTCGCTCACTTGCGAGGTGAAGTATTTCGTCGACCTTATAAGAAAAATGAAAAACACAGAATGAAGTTAGTCAGTATTTTGCAATGAGAGGTTAAGATATGAAAATGGGTCACAAAAGTTTAGCTGAAGACTTACCATAGCTAGTATATCTGGTAAAGAGAGGTAGGAAAAGATATCGGATATCATCCCCCTGTCAAAGGATTCTTAGTTCGCACCAGAGTTTGCAAACTAGATTAACTAACACACACCTTTTTCAAAGGGAGAAGTGAACGTCCTGAAGGTCTACTGCCCCTATCCCTTTTTTGTTTCTTTTGTTTTGGCACTACAGGGCGACGACCACTTGTCTCCCCTCTTTTACCGTTCTTACCTTTATCACAAGGGCCTGTCATATTAACACCTTGTTAGAGGGTGTTCCTCCCAGCAACACTATCAATCTGAATAGTAGCCTCTGTTGACTCCTCGTCATCATCATTAAGAAGCGACTATCAATTTCACCTTTATATAGGTCTATATCTGAAATAGATTGAACATTATAGATCAAATAAACACACGAAATAGATTAAAGAAATAACAGTTCGTCAAAATAAGGAAGATTACAGATCAAGCACATCAAAACAAAAATAAACAAAACACCTTCAGCATTAGAGTTAGCATGGCGTAGATGTGTGTATGAGCACGAAGTGTGACCACGATCTTCGTCTCTTTGGTAAAATGGACATTCAAACCAGGAAGCTTAGACTTGGGAACCTTGTTGTCCTAAGAGGGTACAACAACTTTTGGGTTTTGTGGTAATTTTATAAAGAAATATTTTGTCCACCAGAGACCAACAATACTGGGGAATTCGCTCATGACCCCAATCCTAGCGATCACAGGATAAAAGGTAAATTTATCTACAGTGTTTTTCACTTTTCAGAGGTGATAGAAGTTGCAAAAAAAATTCAAGAGTGAAAGGAACGTTCATTTTCTCACAAACGTGAAGAAACCCCATTATGATAGTGATGCCCTTGAGATGAAATTGGGACAACGCAACCTTGTATGAACGGAGAAGTTCAATCACACGTTGAGGGAGAGAAAAATAAAGCCCAAAGTTTAAGTAGGCCAAATATCAGGAAATATTGAAAGGTGAAGGAGTGCGAACACATTCAGAATTTGCAGACAAAGAAATAATTATTTAAAGAATCTAGATACGAACCAGACAACATACTGTGTATGGTAGAGGATCCGGTGACAAGACCGAAATCCTCGTCAGAGTGAGAATTTTCTACGTGAGGGTCAACATCACTAGAGGAAGAAATATGGATAGGCAAGGGTCCTAGAGTTAGAATTAAAAACATTAATTAGGGTTAAACACCGTGGACACAAGTTTTACAAAACAAAGATTAACAAAAGGCAAACTTGAGAAGATTACCGAAAAATAGTTAGAAACACAACTACTGAAATTACCTAAAATTGAGGAAGAATTTCAATATTTGAAGTCCAGAACATGAAACAAAGAAATTGGAAATTAAGGACCAAATTTACTCTTGAAAAGGATGGCGGAAGATGATACTTAGAAAACCTAGGAATGCTCAGAAAGGATGAAAGCTTGGGCAACAGAGGAGATTGACTGAATTGAAAATGTGAAAAATACTTAAATATCACCTACAAAAGGTAAGATAAAGGAGGACAATAAATTTAATAAAGAAATGACCATAGTTTGACACAAAAAGAAAACTACCTTTACCATTTATCAAGACAGTGGAGGTATATGAAAAGACATCACACTAAATGAGGGAAATATTAAAATATTCGTTTCAAATTCCTCATTTAAAAGGTAAAGCAAGAACAAATATTTAAAAAAATGTGGGCCGGAATAGTGAAAAAGGAGGATTGAATCTCAACCCTTAGAAACAAAATCTTCGCAAAAATAGCCTTAGCACAAGGAATTCAAAATCCATAAAATTCAAAATGGAAGGAAGATAAAAAATAGAGATACAGCCAAAAAGCTAACGTTTGTTCACAATGCTGAGAAATATAGTGTTAAATGACGAACGGTCTAATGACAAGCAACATCAGTTCGCATTTAAACCATAAAGCTACGCTACATCATTTCTTAGTCTTCATGTCTAGGGGGGCTTATGGTGTGTACATATTCCAAAGGCTGGGCCACAAGCCTGAACTGGCAAACAAGCCCAAGATCATCCCGCGATGGGAGTGGAGATAGGCACAGCTCATGAATCGCGAAAAATGGAGATCATGGTCACACGTTTACCACGAACCATCTTTCTCGAAGCCACGATCAAGTATCTGATGGCAAACCTATGAGAGTCAGAGCCACGTTCAGAGTAAGATATAAAAGGAACAAAGAGGTCACAGGTGCATGTAAGTGTAACGATCTTGAGAAATTCCAATTCTTTAAAGAGAGAAATTACTTGATCGTTGGAGCTGTTCTCCCGGAATCACTTTGGGGACTAGTTTTACAGGTGAAGAAGGTCAAGGAGTGAACAATAAAAGATCCACCTTAACAGACAACCACATCATCACTTTCAAGGGTGGTAGTAGATATTAGAAGGTCATCCGAAAGGATGGTAGAATACTAAAAGCCAAAACTCAAAACATGGTAGAAGATAGAAGGATCGAAGAAGGAAGATAAAGAAGCGGAGGAATTGGGATCCGAGAGTTGTGCATAGTTTTTGGAAATCATTCAAGAATAATCAGAGTCTATGGATGGTACCAATGGATTTTTCTTCTTGAGCACTATGAAATCGACTACAAGAACTCTCAAAATGGATCACTGGTTAATCCGTAGCGGTGTGAACAAATTTTGGAAGAAGAAGGACTGGCCGGCCTCGTGCCAGGGCCTCCAGCATGAGCCATGCCAGAAACACGAATCGTGCTAGAAGGCATCAACACTGATCCTTTTGGCCAGCATGAGCCATTTGGTCTATGACATAGCCCCTTGGCACGAACCGTTTGGTGACAAACGTCTCGTAAGGCACCAATCATTTGTGTGGCTATGTATAGACATGGACTTTGCCATTTTAGATGGTTCGTGCTATTTCAACTCCAAAAATGCAAAGAGCAGCCAACATCCCACCAAACGACATGGTGCGCACGATTCAGAATCTCAAAATGGAGCACCAGCTGAAGGCCCACACTGGGACTCACTGCCCGTGTCAAAACAAAGCTAACCATTGGGCACGCCCGTGCTAGGACACACAGTCCATGTCAATATGAAGCTAACTAGGTAGTACAAACCGCACCAAGATACACGGTCCATGTCAGCACAAGGCTACAACCCGCGCCAAGACACACTCCTCATGTTAGCACGAGGCTTACAGGTTGGCACAGACCATGACATTTTGCACAGCCCTTGTCAATTGTGGCTGCTAGGGTTTTTTGTCCTATTTTGAATCTTTTTCAAAGCACTATTCCCTTCTTATATATATAGGATCCTTTAGTCTTCTAGGGTTAACTAATTAGGAATAATGTAGATTTATTTTCTCTCTTGGTAGGTAGAAGGAAGAGGAGAATTTTATCTCTCTAGAGAACTCCTTCTCTTTTCTTTTCTGTTCTTCTCAATGAAGTTTATGCTCGTTTTAGACATCAAGCGTAGGGTAGAGAGAGAAATGAGCTCTTCCTTCTCTCTAAAATCTTTTCTTTTCTTCTCTTTATTTAAAATTTGCCCAAAGGCATTAAATCCAGTGAAATACTTGCGTTCAATACTTAGGGAGTAGTTTATTTGCTTGCGGATCATATTTGTATTCATGATTTGGTTTATGTTTTGTGAGATTCCTTAGATCTACCTATTTTTATGTGTTTATCATATTATGTTGGCTTTATCTTAAATTTCTTATGAATTTCATGAATGATACACTAAGTTTGGCACACACCGTAGTCTATATTCATATTGGTGCACATATTTCTTACGTTTGGTTTGTTCTTAAAATTTTTACGTTTGGTTTGTTGTTAATTGTTAGTATGACTTCTATTAGCTAAAATAATCACTTGGGAGCAATTTATTGAAGCTTCAAAACCCATGTAGTGAGATTCAATTTTACGCATTCATGATCATTTATTGTGCCATAAATGTTGGATTTTATTTCATTTATGCTATGGGTTTTTTGAGAATAGGAAATATTTGTATGATTGAAGTGTTAGAGTGTTAGGTAAGTGTACAATTTCTTAGCTCTTTGGCATAAAAATCCAAGAACATGGAATGAGAACTTCTTATTGTGTAATGTGATGTGAATATTGCTAGATGAGTATGTTAATGTTGATTGTTAACATATGTTTCCTTTGGTAGCAATTGAAGGTTGAATCTTGAATGTTGATTGTTCTAGGTTTAATATAATAAATGCTTTGTTTGGTTAAATGACTATCCATTTCGTAGAATGCTTGTTGTTATCAAATCTATGGTTCTTTGTGTATAATGCCATTGACGAAATACTTTTAGGCATTTTTTGTCTAAAGTGATTATCAATGAAGTTTGCAAACTGTCGTTGATTACGTTTGTAAATTATTATTAAGAGGAAAGGAATTATTACCTTTGAAATGAATTTATAGCATTCACCATAGGCATTAAATGTGAATTTATGAGTAAATGAATGAATCTATGATCCATAAGAGGTTTGGAAGTGAGGATCAATTACCCCCATGGCCGTGTCATTGTTGATTTCATCATCTTTTTAGTTTTTTGTTGCATGATTAGTATCGTTACCTTACTTTTCTAGTTGTTCTACTTTTAAATTCATAACTTAGAAAAAACCAACCAACCCCCCCTCCTCTCTTGCTTTTTATATACATGTATTTCTATATCTAGTTTATTAATCACATTATATGTTTAAACCCTTAGGACCCCTCTTTTTCGTGGGCGACCCTGACATTCCATTATCTACTTAGTTGTAGTGAGGAGGAGTTTAGGGCTATCAATTTTATATTTGAGAGGTACGGAAATGGCTTCCCAAATTTTAGTGCTGCTATCGGGGAAGAGGCATTTATTTTTAAGTGTTTGGGCATATAATGTGTGAATATGAGCTAGTTGTCAATACATGTTAGTTTGTTTTTATTTATGTTTTTAGTTGATTTGTGATTTTTTCTTGGCTTGGAGACGTATTGTTTGAGTTCTTTGTGTACGGTTCATACGCGATCCTTTTCATAAGAACCCCTACACTACGACCCTGAGTTACAGTTGAAATTAAAAAGGGCTGGGAGGCTTACTTTGGAAAGTGTGAATAACACCCCTCCTACTGACCATTTTGCGGAACCTTCTACTTTCATGGAGCACCAAGATGAGAATCCGGAAGGATCTCAACATCTCCACATCCAAGGAGGAGGTATTCCTTTTAGTCAAGTCCCATTGAGGGAGACAATAAACCCCAACCTTGATCAACAACCTATGTGCATCACATGTCCGGCGGATGGTCCTAATGGGAACTTTGAGCTAAAATCTGGGTTGATAATCTTGCTACCATCATTTCTTGGTAGGCAAGGGGAGAACCCCAAAAAATATCTCTCCGACTTTCACATGGTTTGTGCTGGTATAATTACCGAAGGAGTACATGAAAACCTCTACAAGTTGAAGTCTTTCCCAATTTCTTTGTGGGATGCTGTAAGGGATATTTTAGCCTCGTGCTGACATGGGCCGTGCTGGAGACACTGGATATTTTAGTTTTTGGATCCCTACACGTTCTTGATGTTGTGGTCGGGCTACTATTGATTGCCTCGATCTGCATGGAAAAATTCAAAAAAATTTGTGTTTTCTCATAGCCTTACAACTGAATTTATTTTTACCATTTTGGGGGCCACCTTATCCAAAATAGAGAACAAACGAAATACCCATTCTAAAAGTATTCCCACAGCATCGTCCACTGTAGTTGCCTCGACCACTGAGATCCGAAGACTTATACCATCAGCAAGGCTCTATGTGACATTTACCACCAGGTTCTCCTTTGCGACCAACTTATGATGATGCAATCGTATAGTTGTGTACACTTTATCTTCTGCCACAACATAGCTCTAACTATCAACATGCACGGAAAGAAGAATTCACAAGGAATTATCATTAAAAAAAGAATTGCTATTTAAGAACAAAATACAAACTAATTTGAATATGAAAAGTGTAATATATTCACTTATACCTCTATGTTCCTTTGCAATGACTCTACTAACTTCATCCTTAGTCGGTCAAATGCAACAAGTGTTGTTGAAGTCAGAGAAGGTGGGGCAGGCCCACTATGACACTCCGGGTGTTCATGTGTTGAGGTTTCCAGAGAAGTAGCATGAGGGGTAGTTGAGGTTGTTGGTTTCGAACTTGCAATGATTATTTTCAATTCAAGTGGCATTTTCCTCCCATTTGATTCTTGTGAGACATAAGCCACTAGTTGGCTTAATGTGGATTTCAAACCATCAATCTCTCTTTGTTGACTACTTGAAAAAATATTAACCTTAGGTCGTCAGGGTTTAACAAAGATTTCTTTATGTGTAGCGAGTGTGCTGACACCCTGGACCCTGCCTGTATGTTCTTCCTCTTAAGGGCTACACCTAGTATGTCTTTCTTTCCAACCCCGATGAACTCTCATGACTCTGGTTTTCTTTTTTAGTCCTCCTAAAAATTACCAAGATTCAAACTCATATAATAGGTCAAAATTATCTCGAACAATTTCACATACATTAATTTAGTAGAATTGTTTGCAAACCCACAATTTGTTGGGCAACCACCTCCGCTTCTTTGGTGTGGAAATTACCCTTCTTATTTCCTCACTTTGTATATCATTTTAACCATTTTCTAAATATGGGAACCTCATTTGGTGTGGGATTTTCCGTTCAAATCCTCGCCTCATCATCCGCCATCCCATGCTCTACTTTATCAAACACTCTTGCCTCGAACATTTCCTTCATTATAATTCTCGTGACTAAGCATACCCACCCCAACTTATGGTATGTTGCATCTTGTTTCCTTCTGTAACTTCAACATGTTTAGCTCTGAGACCTTGATAAATAAGCCAATCAAGCACTTGTCAAATGAAATGAAAAAAACAAATAATGAGGTAAAAAGTATCAAAGTTCCCCTGTCCCTGTGCGACATCGTTCGCATTTCGGTAGGTAATTTGTATCTTCCGAATGGAAAATGTGTGATTTTGATGTGATCATCGATTGAAGACAACACCTAATCTTTGTTGTCATATGATGTTGCTAGCCCCTATGTACCGATAGACACTAGTCCGATGTTTTCTATGCGACGTCGCATAACCCATTCCTAGTACTTACATTTAGGGAGAATATATAGATACCAATACAATGATAAATCATCCCTAGTCATAAACCACATAGATAACTGATGTTTCAATCATAATAAAGTCATGAATAAGTTCATCTCAACATAAAAAAGATTGACGTACTTTACAAATATAAGTATGTATCCACTATGTACAAACCTCAGACTATGTAAAGGTTAATCTCTTACCGATGCTTCATCTTCCAGTTTCCTTTTTACAAAACCCTTCCAGCTAGAGTCACTTATGAACGGATGCTTTGTCCTTGGGCTGTAATGTTTCTTCCCAAAAATGTGATCCCTCATAAATTTGGCCTTGAAATCTCTCCATCTCTCGCCAAAGCGGTGATGGTTCTAGTCTTCAACTTTTCCTTGTCTTCACACTAAATTTCAAACGCTAATTCAAGGGCCTTCCAAAGCTTCTCCTTGTAAGCCACATCAACCCAAGGCAAAGACGCGTACAAGAAAATTTCAACCTTTCTTCGATCTATCAATCCTAGGTAACTAGACCACCATTTTCTATCCTCGCCTATAGCATTTCAAATATGGTCAAATTTTATTGGACATTCCATACCTTTATCCACCATATCTATTAACTTCTTGCAAATAGCCCTACCATGACTATGCTTACATCTTGTTGATCAATTTTTCTCTCCTCCTCCTTCGGGAAGTTTCCTCTTATTGTGGATTACCACACCAGGATCTAAAAGAAAAACAATAAATCACACAACACTATGTCAACCACAACACTCTAGTGAATTACGCACACTAAATAGTGATTAAAAATGGTATTAAATCAAGGATTTTACCACAGCAAAACCATTTCATTCATTAAGTGAAACACTATATACATGTTTGATGGGGGGGGATCTCCATATAGTTAAAAGAAATGCAAAAAAATAAGTTGGAAAATTCATTTCCATATCGAATAACCACCATTTGAAAACAAGTGCTACACACAATACGCATTTAAAAATGTAACCTTTGAAGTAACCACACACAACCCTTCATGCATTGGCCATATGAAAAAATAGACGACACAAAATTCTCACAAAATAACAACAAAGCCTAATTCAAAATTAAGTGTCAATGAACGTAACATAAACAATACGATCATGTTTTCTTGGTGTGAAAGATTAAACCTTACCACAATTTTGATTCATAGAACCCCCAACTTTGGTGACCTTCACATCCCTAACTTTAGTGACGTCTAATCAACATCAAATATGGAGGTGGATGTGATTTATTTTTAAAAGTGATAGGTGGGAGAAGAAATGAGTTAATGAAGATGAAATTTGGTTCTTGGGGGATGGGGGTGCCATTTTTAGCAATAAATGTCCTTTCAAAGTTTTCGGGCCTTTTTTTCTATGTACGGCGCACACTCCCTCCATACGTGCAACGTCGCACGATTCATGACACATCCAGTAGTTTCATCTATTTTAGGTCTATTAGTTGGTCAAAAGCAGCCCAACAGACCCATCCCATATGAATGTTTGATGATCTGCACCATTTCGCATGCTTTAACCAATGCATTTTACATAGTTTTTAGTTGGTGGATTGCTAGTATTAGTTGAGTTTACGTGACAAGGGGTTAAGACGGCCATGTTTGGTTTTCTTGTCTAAATTACGTGTTTTGTAGACTTAATTGGTACTAATGGACATCTTGTGTCCACGAGCTCCTTGATCTTCCTTGTGATCATCTTTAGTACGTCGCATGTGGGTACTTTTTGGTTACATTCTATGTGAAGCCTGTTCGTAAGGGCTGTAGAAGATTGAATGCCATTCACAAGGATGGTAGAAGAGGTGAAAGTCATTCACATTAGAATGGTAGAAGATGAAGGACACGCACATCAATGTGTGGTAGAAGGAGATTGAAGCTAAAGATAGGCGACTTCAGAGTCCAAGACGGACAAAAGAGAAACTGGTGAATCGTGGTCCGATTTGTGTTGCCTTATTCCAAGAAAAATCTTGGAATAATTATCCTTCAAGGCTGGTTCCATTAGATTCTTCTTCTTGAGTACTACAAAATCGACTACTAGAACTTCCAATTTGGACTAACGGTTCACCCGTGACAAGCAAACGAAGTTCAGCCAATGAAGCACCAGCAGTAAGTCACGGACTCCACATGGTCAAGCACCAGAGGCCCATGAAAAAGTACATGGCCTGTACTACAGAAGAGTTCTAGGGGTTTCGTGAAGACCTGTACGAGGAAAAATGTCAGGCCGTGACAAAGGCACCCGGGTGTGAAACAAGGGGATGAACAGTTGAAGAACTTGGCTAGATATAGAGCCAGTTCGTGAATTATGGGTGAGACCACATACTGTTTGATGTTTGTTAAAACCATCACTAGCTGTGTGAACTTCTGAGCAAAAACCATGTATTGAGCGCGGTCTGTGAAAATCGTCATGGACTGTGGCACGATCCCAGCTTCATAGGTCCTGCCAGATTCCACGGATTGCGGCTATAAACATTTCACAGACCATGGTAGATTTGGCATCCCATGGCTATGCATGTTTCATGGACTGTGGCAACTGTCCGGTCCGTGAAGCCTTGGCAACTAACCTAGGGTTTTGCTTTTTTTGGCCTATTTTGGGCCTATCTTTAGGCCTAATTTCCTACTACTATATATAAGAGCCTTAGTCTTCTACTAAATAATGTGGAAGTAGATTAGGAAGTAGAATAGAAGTAAGCATAATGTAGAGTAGTTTCTCTCTCTAGTTTAGAGAAAAGGAAGAGGAGAGTTCTTCTTCTCCTTCCTTTTCCTTTTCTTTTCCTTTCTAGTTTCCTTTCATCTTATTTTCTAGTTCCATGGCATCTTACCTAATATTTTCCATATATCTAAGCTTTGTAGAGTAGATTTTTCGCGTGGGATTCATCTTAGCACTTGGTATATTATATTTGCTTTATGAGATTTATTAGATTCACCCTATCCTTGTGTTTATGATATTATTGTGATTGTTCTTGAATCTTATCAATGCATGAGTAGTACACCACATATAAGCACACACTTTGGGATATACTCATGTATGGCGCAATTATTGATGCCCCATTGGGAAGAGAAACCTGGATATTAGAATGGCTAGAGGAGAATGCATCCGTGTGGGTGTTTGCATGGGGGATTCGAGAATGCTCCAACCTATTTACTGTCACACCAGTCTTAGCTAAATTTGTAACTGTTTTCCGAGAGGCTGCAGGTAGATATAGTGAATAGTAGCAAGTTAGGTGTTGTGTTGAAACCCTAGTATCACAGATAAGGTACCTATGAACCTTGGGCCTAGTGTATATAGGACCCGGGGGGAGTAGTTGCATTCGTGGTGGAATCCTGGGATGTAATAGCACGGGGGATAAAAAGACCTACAACAATGGTTGGACCTCACTATACTCCTGTAATTACGATGGCGGTGCCGATGGAGAATTGTGAGCGCACCCACCATGACAGGGTTGGGGAAGTGTATGCCATCTACCACACCATGTGTTGTGAACACACTGATAAGTCTTTTGTATGTCTATATGTGAATGAATCAAGGATTAAAGGATTAGACCTACTATATTGCTAAATGATTCCCAAGTGCCTAGTATAAATATTTTTCTTGTTTGTCAATTGCATGCTTATAGTTGTTAGTTGAAAACACCAACCTCTCCCCCCTTCCCCAGTTGCATGTCTACACTACTAGCTACTCATTTCACTCGTGCAGATTGATGACCCACACGAGGTTGTGTTTTAATTAGTACTTGAGCCTTAGCATCCTTGTGGACAAACCTAGGGCTTGCCGCTTACTACCCCTTGGTAGCTTAGAAGTAAGAACATGTGCAGAATATAAATATCTTATCTTTGACCAATAAGCCCCTCGGCTCATGTCTTAACGACAACCAAGTAAAGGGCAGGTCATCCGACTTCGCAATATGTTCATTCTAGACTCAATTTATACGACGTTTTCTCTACGTCGCTATATACGTGGGTTAGAATTCATAAGTTGGCCCTGTTTGGGGACCAAATAGCCCATTTCACGGTTAAGATTGACATTGATGTGTCTTCGACTCATCCTCGGTAGATACGGGAATACCTCCGAAGTTGGCAACTAGGGTATGTCTATCATATCTATAATTAGTTATAACAAAGAACTTAATATTTTTCCTTCAATAGTCAAACCATTGTTGTTAGAAGAGTATAGCTACATTTATCACGAAGCCATAGTGATTTATTTTTTAAAAAAATTATATGTCAGGTAAAGTGAACTCTGTCACCCGTGTTGTCATATACGTACATGTCAGTGATCAAGCATTGCAGCCGACCGTCTGTTAGAACATCAATTCACTTTCGCCCATAAAAGGAAGTTCAAGTTTAACATGTGAGGAAGTTATGAATGCAATAGCAAACTTGAACAACTTTACTAGTGAGGAACAGGACACTCGGCTCTCCTCTTGTGTTGAGGCTATTGAGAGGTATGCGAGGAGTATATTAGAAGCATTGGCCCGAATGGAAGCTTGTGATTACAAAAATACACCATCCCAAGTTGAACTCGAAGATTCGGTGAGTGAGGTAACCATGAGAAATGAGTTTGAGTTTGAAGGGGATGAGAAGTTGGTTGTTGAGGATGAAATAATGGAGGAAGAGGTGATTGTGCTACATTCATTAGCATCATCAATCCTTCCCCCTCCTAGTGAACCAACTCCACCATTATTGGAAGTTTTGAGGGAGATAAGAGAGGATTCAAAAGACAATCCCAAGCCTCCTAACCGCCCAACTCCCTTCAAATCATCTCCACCTCCACAAGACTTTCCTCTTGAATGTTTTGTACCCCTACCTCTCTACTTTTGGATGCTCATGGTGAAGAGGTTCAAACCTTAACCATATGGATAACATTAGGGTCGTTCCAACGGCCTTAAAAATATGGAACTTCTCAGGAGGCAAGCCAATTTTTAAGTTAGGTTAGTGATTTTCATTTCTTTTAAAACAAAATCCTCAACCATGTCTTCAAACCTTTACCAAAAACCACAAGAATACCACCACAATTCACCACCAAAAACCACTACCAAAACCACCATCTAGGAGTACTACTAGTTGTTGTCTTTTGTGAGTGTTGATCGGGAATTGCATAGTTGTGGCTTTGTAGTGGATGGATCAAAGTTTCATCTTGGGCGGAGTGAGAGAACATGGAGGAGAGAACATTCATTGAGGAGTGAGCATTACCATCACCGGGAAGGACCTTCAAGGTCCTAGTTGTGATTATTTTTTCTCTCTCCCTTATTTATTTATCTTTTCCTTTTCACATTGATGACAATGTGTGTTTCATGTGTGGGGAGGTAAAGAAGAATATATATCTTATTGTATTGTATTGTAGTGTGCATATGCTCCACTTTGATGGTTTTGTTTGAAAAAAATGAAAAAAAGGAAAAAGAATAAAATGTCCTGCTAATTTGAGAACCCGAGAGGGCAACTTAGGCAAAAGTGGGAGGCCCAGATAGGTTGAAAACCTGAAAGGGCGACCTATTAAAAAATGAGAGGCTAAATGGTGTGGAAAAGTGTGAGGGTTATCATTGAAAAAGAAAAATGTATGAATCTAGGATGAAAACCCGAGAGAGCTCCTAGGAAAAATGAGAGAAATTTAAAAAAAATTATGCTTCTCTTGATGTGTCTATTGGGTTGCATTTTCGTTAGAGTAAGTTAGTTTGGCATTATATGTGTACCTCACTTTTTTTATGGTTTGTTTGTTGTTTAAATTATCTCAGGCTCTGGGATGTGAGAGTGTGAGAGATTCTTATGTCTTGGGGTTTAAGATAGTCTAGGAATATGATGTTGGAATTTTTGGGAAAACGTATACATGCTAGTTTACGCTTTGATCTTTGCTTGTTCTTGTTTACTCGAGGATGAGTAAGGTTTAAGTGTGGGAGATTTGATGATACGTCAAATGCATGAATTTTCCAAAGCATTTAACATCTCATTTGTCATATTTTTATTGTAATATTTTTAGTTTTAGGTAGGCTTACATGATAAGGGGTTTAGATAGTCATTTTTGGTTTTTATATCTAAATCCTTCATTTTGTAACCTATGTTTAGTCTAATGGATATTTGGTCCTTACGAACATCTAGATTCCTTTTTGTAACCTTAATTTGTAGATTTCTCATGAGAACTAAGGAGTGGTTTAGCAGAGTACATTCAAAATGATGGTAGATGATGGAAGGTCACTCACAAAGTGATAGATGATAAAGTGAATAAAGGAGAGCAAAATAAAGGGTGAAGAGTGATCTATGTTTTGAAGCAGAGTTCCAAGAATTTTCCAAGAAGAATCAGCCTCCGAGAGTGGTACGATTGGATTCCTCTTCCCAATTACTATAAAATTGACTATAAGAACTCCCAAAATGGATCAACGGTTCACCCGGAGGAAGCAAAATAAAATGGGAATTGTTTCTGTCGTGACTCGCGATAAGTGTGTTGCGACTCGAAAAATGTTGACCTGAGAGCTCACAATTTCCTGATCTGGTCATGACTCACGATGGAGGCGTTGCAACTCGCAATAATAGCCCTGCAACTTGCTTTTTACTGCTTTTTTTCTTGTACTATAAGTACCTTTTCAACCCCTTTTTCCCAACTCTCAAAAGCCCGACTTGGGGGCTCCAAAACCCTACTTTTTCACCATTTTCTTCCATTTCTTCTTCTTTGTTTGTAGATCTTTGTTCTATGTTATGAGTTTTGATTATCTAGCTTAGTTTTGTACTTTTGAGCAATTGATTGAGGCTTCGTTGCTAATGTCTTGAGAACCATTTCTATCTATCTATTGATTTCTCTATTGTGCATTTATTGATCTTTGAATGTGGATTGTTAATGGCATTAATTTTTTCCAAATTTTGAGTATATGAATTTCTTGTATGACTGCTTGTTAGGGTTGGGAGAAAGTAGCTAATTTTCCCCTCTTTTAATGTGGAATCCAAGAGCATAACTTAGAGCTTCTAAATGATGTTGATGTTTTGATAATTGCTAGATGAATGTGATGATGTTGAAATCATTGTCATGTTTGTTTTAGGTTGAAAATGAGATAAGTCTATGAATGTCGATCATTGTTAACTAGTCTTGTGTAAATGTATGAATTGGTTAAATGCTTAGGCACGGTGTAGTGTTTATAAGTGTTTTCGACCTTGTTGATTCTTCGTGCTCAATGCCATCACTGGGATACTTTTAGTCGTGTTTTGACTAAGGGAGTCATTGGTGAGGTTTGTCAAGAGATGTTGAATTCACTCTTGCAAACTAATATCTACAAATCATAGAAGATTTATCTTCACAACAAGTCGTTAATGTAGTGAATAGATTGTTTCACTCGTTCTTGAAGCCTTTGTTATTTAGTATTCATGTGTTCTTAATTCAATGTTTTACTTCATTTATGTCATGGGTTGTTTGAGAATAAGAAGTGTTTGTAGGATTGAAGTGCTAAGGTGTTAGGAAAGTGACGAATTCCTTAGCTCTTTGGCTTGAAAATACAAGAACGTGGACTTAGAACATCTCGTGCATAATGTGTTGTTATTCTTACTAGATAAGTATGTTAATGTGGGTTTTTCTCATATTTATCCTATAGTGCAATGAAAGGTTAAATCTTGAATGTGATTTGTTCTAGGTTTAGCCTAATGAATGCTCTATTTGGTTAAATGGCTATGTCTTTGTTAGAAGGCTTTTTGTTGTCAAATCTATGGTCCTTCGTGTGAAATGCCATTGATGAAATACCTCTATGGTGTGGTTTGCCTAGAGTGATTGTCAACGAGTTTTGCGAATGGTCGTTGTTTGTCTTTGCAAATTACTATTAAGAAGGAATGAATGTTGATCTTTGAATGGGAAGTGATAACATTCCCCAAGGGTAACAAATGTGATAGAATGAGTGAATGGTTCAATGATGTACATGAGGTTTGGAAGTGGATATCAATTGCCCCAAAGGCTTTATCTTTTGTAGTTTTTACCCCTTTTTCTTAGTTTGTTTGATGATTAGTATAGTTACTTAACTTTGCTAGTTAGTTTGTCTTTTAATTTCATAACTTAGGAAAACAAACCAACCAAAACCCCCCTCATTTACTTGGTTTTATATATCTATATATATCTATTTTTCGCCTAATATGAACATTATATGTTTAAACACTCAAGAAAATCCCTCTTCTTCGTAGACGACCCTGATATGCCACTATCTACTTAATTGTATTTAGTAAGCATAAAGGGGCTTATAAAATATAAATTTGAGAGGTACGACGACGACCTCCCACATATTGAAATGCATAAGGTTGATTTGAAATTAATTAGTTATTTGTATTGAAATACTATTTTCTATGTTGCACACCATTTAAACTATCAGAACAACTAGTGTAATGACAAGTCATTCCATCTACATGCTAAAGGTCTTTTGATGGCTCTCACCGGGCCTGTTAATATCAATACATATGAAACAAAATTTATGTTAGAATTGGGCAGTCATCAAATGAAATACACATAGTAAAACATAGAAGACATTAAATACTACTTGGTAAATGTAAACAAAACTAGTTACATGCAACATCACATACATGTCATGTCAAATGCCACAAAGCCCGACAAAATAGCGACACCTGACTTTCAATGACATGATAAGAATATCTTCTATGCAAACTCGTTATTAGTTCGGTAACGTTATGGATGGGCCAGTGGCATGTGGCTGAAGTCGCACATTCAAACTACGTTCATATAAATCTCAGGATATTTCTTCATAAACAAAACAAACATGGCACTATCTTGGAAAGAATAACAACAAAAAATATATAACATGTAACTCAAGCATTGTACCTCATGTAATGTAAGAATATTTGATCAATTATTGATTAGAAAAACATATAGTAGGATCATCACATAATTGGTAATTGAACATAGAATAGATGGAAAAACTACCTCAACTAATCAAGAATCGGAGATGCTCCATCCTTGGATACTTGTTGATGTTTGAGAGAAGCAACTTGATTAGATCTTTAAATGTTGTAAGGTTGTGAATGGAATAGATGGTGGGAGTTTGGGTTGTTAGATTGGTGTTGGAAATGGGAAATGAGTGTTAGTGCTGAGATTTATTTGATTGAAATAGAGTTGGGGAAATTTGGGTTAAATTTTTTGGCTTAAAATTTGAATTCATACTTGACATTTCAGACTTACTGACGTCGGTTTGTATTCGTTTCAGTGTCCTATCAATCGACACAAGTGCGACCTCGCACTTAATTAAAATTGTGGTTGTAATATGCATAGTTTCAGGATTGCAGCCCGTCCATCGACCCGTTCATGCCAACAACTGAACTTTATTGTTTTCAAAATTTGAATAAAATAAATTTTATCTCCAATTTTGCATTTCAAAAAGGGCAATAATGGAATACTAACACAAATGACGGAAGGCTATTAAAAATTTGACTAACGGACTTTTATTACCTTTTTATTTAATAAAAAACCTATAATATATAATTTCTTGCAATTCTATGTGGTAGAAATGGGTATGTTGTTCATAACGCTTATTGTAAAGTTAATAATGGAATACTAACACAAATGACGGACGGTTACCCCTAATCGCAGACGTGACACTTGCACTCCCAAGTCAAACTCTTTACCACTACAACTAATAAAGAAACTTGCATATCCCACAGAGAGTTCCACAAGTTCTTTACAAATGACCCTTTTGTACTTATAAGTAATCATCTACAATTTACTATAACCAATGTACTTGAGCTTTTTAAAATTTAATGGATGGACATTATTTAGCTTTTAATGTCATAAAAAAACTAGAATATATAATTTCATGCGATTCTATGTAGTGGAATCATGTATGGTGTTCATAACGCTTATTGTAAGGTTAATAATGGAATACTAACACAAATGACAGATGGTTACTCCGGATTGCAGACGTGACACTCGCAATCCCAAGTCAAACTCTTTACCACCACAACTGATAAAGAAACTCGCATAATCCCACAAAGAGTTCCACAAGTTCTTTATGAATGACCCTTGTGTACTTATAATTAATCATCTACATTTTACTTTAGACAATGTCCTTTCGATTTTTAAAATTTGATCAACTGACTTTTATTACATTTTAATTTCATAAAAAAAATAGAATATATAATTTCACGTGATTCTATCATTTATAAAATTGATGGATAGACTTTCATTAGGTTTTAATTCAAAATTTATTCGGATAATACCGGGCGCTAATAAAGTCCGGTAACAGTTATAAATTTAAAATACTAGTGTCTAATATAATTACTTGTTGTTAAGGTCAATTGTTTCTGTCTTGGTCAAATGCGGACCGAGATGATATGCATTTGGGCTAAAATGCTAAGGCCCAATTCCAGATAACCGACGTCGCACATTTGTCGGTAATATGTCACTATACAAGAACTAATATGCGATGTTGCATATACTAATTACAACGTACACCTTTCTCATGCTAGTGGGCTGAAATTGTTAAGCCTAAAATCCTACTCACCGAAGTTGCACATCTTTCGGTGAGACAATCAATATAGATGATTATGATGTGACGTCGGACATACCCTAGGTGGAAGCATAGCGAATATATAAATGGAGCCCACCTTGCATACAACACTACAAAGTTTCACATTTCCCTTGATTTTTAATAGTGCCCCTGCCAATTTTATCAAAGGTATGGTTTCCACATCTTGTTACATTACTTTAGTTATTCTATTTATCCTAGAAATTGTTATCAATATGGATTAGGGTTTTAATGTATTAGTTAAAATTTTCAAAGTTTATACGAATTTGGTGGTAAGATATGGGTTTAGGGTGTTAGCATATGGTTTCTGAGTCTTCTGTCCATGGAGTGGTTCAATTGTTTGGTTTAGAACAAGAATAGTTCCCAATTTTCTGTTGTTGTTTCTGTAGAACATCTGCTATCATACGACATTGTTTGCTTGTCTGTCGATCCTCTCTTTCATTGAAATACATGTAATATTATGAATAGTGTTTTCTTTATGTTTTTTGTCAATGTGATGTCGACATCCTCTTGGTTAACCATTCGGCTATACCAAAGGTTGAGCAACATATTGTTGACTTGGTCAGCTTACCAAATAATTTGTAATCATTAGCCAATTTCTATCTACTACAACATTTAACACCCGTGACAATATGAATTACAACAATCATGTCTAACAATGCTGGTTCCAGCAGTGATCCGATCGAGGTAACCTATTTTTGGTTATTTTTTAAATATTTCATCTATTATATTATTAATATTATAAATTAAATGTTAATGATTTCTTTGACCAATATAGATTCGTACTAATTCAAATGATGACAGTCCGCGACGCATACTCTCAAGTAGATATCAGCTGTTTTTTCCATATTCTGACTCAGACAAACTTCAGGTCAATTCCAATTATGGTAAGTCCTCCCTAATTTTTAAAAAAATTGAATTTCCAATTAACTATTTGTTTAGATTATTTTCATAAGTACTAACAAAGGTTTTTTGTTTATAATTGAGTACATCCCTGACAAAATTGTGGAGCTCCTACCTCCATATAAGGCGGATGTTGTCATCAAGTGCAAAGGGAGGGAGTATCACATGCACTACTTAGGGAGCAGGGTGCTCAAGACCTTTACCCCAAAGGGGTTTAGCCCATTTCTTGCCACAGAGGAACTCATGTTTGGGGACACCTTATACTTCGAGCTCCTACATGGTGCTGGTCCAGTAATTTTCCGTGTTGTCATTCTTCCCCACGAATATTAGATGATTTTCTTATTCATCGCATGACAGTGTACTTTCAACATATTGATTCGTATTTGGAAGAATATTAATATTGACGTATTTTCTTTATGAAATTTTTATTGTTTAATCTATGATATTGAATGTTTAGCCATAATTTCAATGTTATTGTGTTATTGAATGTTCTCATATTAATATGTTCTCCTATGAATTCAATGTTTAGTATTTAATATGTCGTACATCGTTTGTGGGCTGAATTAGTAAGGCCAAGGGACAAATGTAACGTCAATCATTATTTCAGCATTGTTTTGAATTAATCGATGTATGTACGACGTTGCACTCTATTGGGCCGACACCACAATGTGGCCAAAACAAAGTTGTTTCAGAATGGTTAGTTATATGAGAACCCCACCAACGAGTTCAAGCTCCTCTTCACAAGTATATCGTGAATTCCATTGGTTTCTCACCTCCCTTCACTTCTCCATTAGAAGAAACGTAGGCTTTTTCTAACCTTCTGACATTCAATGTTAGTAATTCCTACTTTGTATTGTCCGATCTATGGTTATGCAATATGCATCCAAGATTCTTTGTGTTCTAGTTTTTACTCACATTTTTGACATGGTGAACTTTCGATGGATGTGGACTTGAGTACTATGTTTTGGTAGGTCTCTATAGGCTTTTTCTATAATTTTATGTTGTTGAATCTTATTTGTTTTTCTGGGGTTATGAGTTTTTACCCATAGCTTCTTCTGATACATGTGACCTCGGTTAAACATATGTTACAGTTATGTTATTGCAATAATAAAGAAATGTCACATACTGTTAATTTTAGTAGCATATTATTTAGTTTGAGATGGCGCACGTGTGTCAGTCATCCCTGAAGTCCAACTAATGCATTCCAAACGTCATGGCGACTTCACTAGTATATGTTGTCTATGCCACTAGTTTGGACCGACACATACCTGAAGAAGTGTATGTGACGTTGCACATAGCAATTCATGAGCTTCTCACCTATTCACATTTTCATTTCTTCTTCAGAACTAATGGTTAGCAAAGAATCTTCAAGTCGTCTATTTTTTCCAAGTCCTAAAACATTTCACAACATATACTAAGTAAAACACATCTTCAAACTTTACCACAATATTTTTTTTCATGAAGTTCTCTACACAATGGAGAAATCCTAAGACTATTGTGTTCAACATTCAGGATCATACAATGGCTCCCGAAAGCCCACGCTTCCACTGTACTCTGAAGCATCAGACTTTTTGGAAAAACCCAACTTTAGTAAGGCATATAAAATTAATATGCAATTTCAAATATTTACACACACACACACATATATTTCTAATCAATTTTTTAAAATTTAGTACATCATGTGGGAGATTGTACCACTACTGCCGAGTGCGACGAACCCCGTAGTGCTGAGGTGCTATGGGACAGAGTACCGTATAAACTACTCGAGGAGTGGGAAGATCAAGGCCCTCTCCCCAAAGTATTTTGGCAAGTTCCTTAAGGGAAACAACCTATGCATCTGGGACACCTTGTTCTTCGAGGTGATCGATGTTGGGGGGCCTATCATCTTCAAGGTCGTCATTATCAGAGTTACTTGAGTTTATTGTAATCTCTATTATGTTTAAACTAAACAAATACTATTAAAATCTAAATAATGATTGTGAGAATATTTTCAGGACTACTATTTTTCTAGATATTAAACTATCTAATTTGAACATCATAAGATTGATTTAATGTGTTCATATGCGAGTTTTCATATGATTTGAACATCATATGTGTGTGTTTCCATTTCCTTTTTTTATTCTTTTCTATCACTGTCAAATTCTTTACTTTAACCTATCTCTTCAAATATGTGCGACGTCGATAAGTCATTCGCTAAACGTATCAGTACAAACAACGTTAGTGGAAAAATCGATCATGGTTCCAACATAACACATGCGACATAGCACGCTACTCGGTAACATTATTTACTTCATTTTTGGATCTTTTACTTCGGTTATTTTATTAACCGAGGTAAAAAACCAATTATTTACCTCGGTTTTTTGAACCGAGGTAAAAAAACCTTTTACTTTAAAAAAATAACGGTTTTTTGGGGTTAAGAAATAAACTGAGGTAAAAGGGGTGAAGTAAAAGGTTCAGTTTCTTGTAGTGATACCAACACTTTAAATATAGTGTGGTGATGTCATTCTATCTCAACATTACATAATTTACGTCCAAATAAATGTTGGGACAAATGAGTTATTAATTCATTAATACATGTAGTATTACACATACACTAGTATAGGACAGGGGTATTTTCACCGGTAATTTAGGGCAATAGCTCTGGTAATTTGGCCCCCAAAAATAGCGGTGCGTATGTATAGGGGTGTAGAAACGCAACAAATTTGCAGCGGTAAAATAGACCAGTGTACAGCAATATTTAGACTGGTATCTTAGGCCGGTTCAAAATAGCAAGATCAGAAAATGTGTGCACTAGTGTTATTTTTAAAATTGGTGTAATGCCGAAATATAGTTTGTACTGGTATTTTGCAGTGATATTTAACCCATGAAACGGTGTAAAACAGTGATTTGTACACCTGTATTAAATCCAAAACCGGTCTTTGTTATGTATTCGAAAAAATAGTTTTTTTACCAGAATAGATTGCATCGGTATTTTTTTTACACCATTATTAATGTACTTTATGCACCAATATTTTTTAAATAATTAAAAATAAATTATTTAAAATGTGAAATTTATTTACACCGGTACCTGCCTTGCACCGGTGTATTATGTGGTTAAAATTTGTAATGCCTAATTTGTTTTCAGATGGTCCATCCCGGAACATTTCTGGGCGACGACAGCCAGGGATATTTGTGAACTATTATAAATTGGAAACTTTTGAATAGGTAAGAAATTTGAAACATTCTATTACGAAAATATGGCTCGCAAAACACGCGAACATTATTCCAACATATGAAATAGAAGAAGTATCTTAAACATGCAATCAAACAAAGTAAAACACAAGTTTAGTATAACCAAACACTATCCATAGAATTCAAATATCATCAGCCATTCAATATTAACCATCAACCTATTATGTAGTTCTTATCATCCAGAAATTGTAACATAGTGCTCGCCTAATGCTGGTAGTCTCCGAGCCAAGCCCCACACCATCTCTCTGCTACACCTTGAATTTTGTACACATGGTATAGCCCTTTCCCCATTGGGAAAATCTGTTAATTTCAAACTTACATTGTTAGTCAATAATGTTGCATTTACTAGAGATTAATAATATCAAATTTTGAGATGAAAGGTTTACCTCCAAGATATTAAGAAATATTTAATCCAATATTTTTTAATTAGCTCCAAAAAAATTGGATTAAAAAATTCTTCCATGAAGAGCATGATGGAGTACTCCATTGCCACGGACCATTTTGGGTTCGGTAGTGCACGGGAAAGGTAAATGTAATTACTAACCCAAAATATTAAATTTGATGGATGAAATGATAGAATGACTTACCATAATGTTGTTGATTTTCAAAGTGTAGTTAGGTTCTGGCTCAGTTTTTCTCTTCTCCCTTTGCAATGCATAAGCAAGCCTGCCAAGAAAGTAAATTTAAACGGTTACTTCTTCCCATTTATTATGAAACTAGGATTTTTGATTTGATTGATTGGAATACCTTGAAATGACTCTGAGTTCGACCAAGTTTGTTGGTTTGATTCCCCCTGACAATGTGTCCAGAGTGAAAAACTCCTCCGTTTGGGGACGGATAATGATGAGGTACCAACGATCGCTGTCAGAAAATTATGTTAACAAATTAATGAAACAAAAGTGGTTTAAAATGTGAATGTAATTATCAAGAAGAAATACTTACATTCTTATGTAGGGTACAATGTAGAACTCAGCATCAGTTGCCTTCATTGTTTCCCAAATTTGTTTGAAAAAGAGTTTGACCTCCTGCTCGAAGTTGGTTTGGTTGCCACAGGTGGATGGGCAGAATTGGATGCGGCCAGAATTAGTTTCATATATTTTCACCCACATGTGCATGTAATGTTAATCGTACATGAAAATGAATTCTTAATAAATTTAAAAACATAAAGGTTGTAAGTATTGAAACCCACCCTATCCACACATCTACCCACGATTATCGATCCAGGTTATCGAACGTATGTTTCCTAGTGTCTTCCCGAACTCGACCAGAACTTCTATTCCAACACCATAGATGTAATGGCGTGTGAATGTTGATGGTCAGAACACTGGGAAAAACATACAATCCTTATTCTTTATTATTTCTAGGATAGCGGCATTTGATTCATTTATGAATTTTCCCATGATCGGCCAATCTATCAGGTCTTATTTGTTGACAATCTACGAATGTGAAATGATACGAAATGATCACTTGAGCATGTAGTATTGAACTGTCATTGTTAATGAATAATAATGGGACTTTTTTTTAGTGCATTACCTGTTTTTGCAGATGATGAGTTATTGATACTCAAAGATGAAGAAAATCCTAACTGATCTTCCATTGGGAAGATCTATCATTTAAAGATGCATATTTAGTTTAGGCTATCTTTTATTATCCCGCCTTTATTTTTAGAGTTGCTCGAGGAATTCAACGCGAATCTGGCTTAGTTCTACTCAAACGTGATTTTATTTAGTATGGCTTTCATAACCAAGTGTAATGGACTAGGTATCAAGCCTAATTTCAAGCTTCTTCGATCGTTATATTACCTGTCGAGAAGCAAGAAGGTCAGTGGTGATGAGTGCGACCAGGTGTTCACTTTCAGCGTTCGCCAC
The DNA here is from genome assembly GCA_037428765.1 of Rubia yunnanensis. Lineage (NCBI taxonomy): Eukaryota > Viridiplantae > Streptophyta > Magnoliopsida > Gentianales > Rubiaceae > Rubia > Rubia yunnanensis. The sequence continues at coordinate 48,680,039 of CM075070.1, read as the reverse complement.
AAAAGAAGCAGCCTATTAATATCCCATCAAACATGATAGGGTGGCAGACAAAGCCACTAACCTTCAACCGTTTGTCATACAAAGTTTTTTGATGGAATTCTTGCTTAGACACGTAAGATGTCAAAATCTTTGAGACTTCTTTGGTGTATGTTGAAGATGTTGCAAAGTTGATGAAGGATCCAATGGAGATCAACGAATATGGCTCCCATGTCACTGGCTATAAGTGGATAGATGTGTTTACACCATGTGGATGTTTAGTGAGTCCTCGAAGATCGGTGGTGGGTAGTTGGTAGGGTTTTCCAAGGTCTATGACCGGGAGACAACCGAGCTATCCAAGGCTGATCATGGAAGAGAGGGGTACTCCAAGGCTTTCCCGGAAAAAGAAAAGGAAGAATGAGAAGAAGAAAATTGGGGAGAAGGAGGAAAGACCCTCATAGGGGGGGACAGGAAAAGAGACACTCGAAGGATGAACAGGAAAAGTTCCCTGAGGACCCTCTTTGAGGGGCCTAGGTCGAAGAGTTGATCCCTTTGGGTCCCTCTGAAGGTGTTTTTCTATTTGATTTAGTTCTTATAGATATAGTTTATCTTTTGTTTTCCTCCTGTTGACGTATTCTTTTTTTTTGTGATCTCGTGCTAACCCTTTGGTTTCTCGCCTAATATTTCAGTAGGCTTCTCCTATGAGATCATGGAGATTCCTTTGTTCCCGAAGTGTAGAATCCTATAATCGAGCCAGCCAAAAGAAAGCCTAAAGAAGCAATTCAACCTGATCCTCCGTCGAAGAGGCCTTCAATCAAGCTCTTTAGCCAATCGAAGGGCGGTAATCAGAGCTTCAACTCCGCCTCGTTATTAGTGGTTCTGAAGTCAAAATGCAGAGTATAAGGATAGCCAGTACCTTTGGGATAGGTGAGTAAAAAGCATGCTCCCCTTCCACCAGAGTGCAAGGAACCATCGACATTCTGTTTCCACGTACCAGTCGAACTTGATGATTCATCATCAAGTACAATTGGATCTGATGTCTTGACAATGAAGTCTGCCAAGACATGCCAATTGATGTGTTTGAGGCACTGTCAATGTACGTCGTCGATCCTCAAATGTCAATATGCAAGAACGAGTCATCGGGAGGTCTCCAGGATGAAACTCTATGATGTTTAAGTTAGAAAACATGTATGAAAAAAAGTTTAAATTTATGAATGAATCCAAAGTAGATCATACATGTGTATTATATGAGGGAGATCGTGTATGATTTCCGTAATTGATTAGGATCACGATTCCCTTTTCTTGTGGAATAAGTAAGTAGTCTGGTTTACTATGCTTAGAATACTAATTATAGTCTCCATATTAGAGAACACCTCGAATATTCTCTCCATATAAATACCGTAGACCCATCGATGTAAGAGTATTAATGATCGACTAGGCCAGGTATCATCATGTACACCCTCTCAAGTAAAGATTGCTCTTACGATTATGCCCAAGTTGTCCTAGTGGTCACAATGTAGGTTCGCAAAATAGTCAACTTCAAGAAGGATAGATTTAGCTCAAAATGTTCAAGAGTGGTAAAAGGAGGATGGATTTACCTCAAAATGTTCAAGAGTGCTAATTTATATATGCATATCATGTCTTCGTTTCAGACAAGATTAATTGGTTTTCTAGCATTCCAAGATCCACCTAAGTTTTCTTTAAAAATTAAAAATAAGATATCTCCCTAAGCTAATAAGTTCGGACATTCAGGTTGTTCTAGAATGAAAATAACAATGCAAGTTAGAAAGACAAGCAAACAACGGAAGTAATTCCTAGCAGTTTGACTTGTGAGAGAAGCAGCACAGTTAAGGAAATTGAGAGTATTTAAGTATTTGACCAAAATCTTTTCTGTTCGCCATAGCACAAAGGTTGATAAATCGAGGTACCTGAATTTCAACGACTTTGAAGTTTGAATGACACCTCACTCATTCTCAGCTCCAAGCTGGCAAACATTACTCACCTACTGTAGCTACTGCTATGGTACTTAGAAGGTCTATTAGTAAAACTAAATTCTCACTATTTGAGTATTTCTAAAAGAAATTCTCACCATTTTAGAATAACTTACAATAAGTTTAAGTTTCTCTCACTAAAGGCCATTTAAGGCTGTTCCCTCCCGACTATGGTAACTAAGGCGGTCTGAAACTGTCCTTAGTTAAAGGTTGTACCACTACGAGAAATGAGACTTATTGGTTCACCCATTTTATCTCATTCTTTTTAATACCAAATAATTGAGGCAAAAAGTTCTTGTAACTTGTTTTTTTTTTTTAAGTAAAAGATATTATTTACCTTAGTTATTAAAAAATTGAAGTAAATAATTAATTTTTTACCTCAGTTATTATTTGAACCAAAATAAAAGATTAAAAAATGAAGTAAATAATGTTACCAAATATGGTGCGATGTTGCATATATTCTTTGAAAAGTTTGCCCAATTTCGCTTCACACGTCGTTTTTCACCGATAGGTATTGCGAACGATTAGTGAAGCCGCATATATGTAAAACGCGAGTTAAAGTAAGTAATTATAATTTTTTTCTCGCTCTGCTCTGAGGCGATTTTTGACGATTTGTGTCGAAACCCTACCGCAACTGACTGAACCAACGGCGACGCCTCATGGCAGAGCCACCACTGCCGCCGGAACCTCAACCGGCATTTTCCTACAAGCAAGCCCTAGGCAAAGAATTACTTCGGTATCTACGTCCTAACACTGAATCCGCCCCTTCCCAATCTTCCCAACGTAGAGTTCCATTCAATCCAAAGCAGCCGATAGAATATTTAGGGGAACCAGGATTGAGTTTCAATATCGACGAATGTGAAAGGCTCGACGCTCCTCTATGGCTAACCCTAATCAGAAAATTTGCTAGGAGCAGGCCGCAACTGGATCATCTCCGAAGGGACTTCCAAACTGCTGATTTCAAATGTCATACAGATATCTTGCTTTTAGATAATCATCAGGTACTGATTCGTTTCTCTTTGTAGGAGGATTACTATCGATGCTGGTTTCACAAGGTATGGAACTTTGGTTCTTATTCACTTAGAATTACCAAATAGGAACCTAATTTTTCACCAAATGTGGATTCTCCTATATGCCCTGTATGGATTGCTATGTATGGCCTCCCCCAACAATTCTTTAATGAATGGGTATTGCTGTCGTTGGGTAATATTATAGGTAAACCAGTAAAGGTAGATAAAGCTACATTGAATCGATCCAAACCACATGTAGCTAGGGTTTGTGTGGAAATAGATATCACGAAAATTAAATTGGACAGGATCTGGATAGAGTATATGGGTGTAGGATTCTGGCAATATTTAGAATACGAGGATATGCCTAATTACTGTGCTAAATGTCTTAACTTAGGACACACTATCACCTCTTGTAGAAATGACCAAAGCCAATCAACACTTCATGCCTGGAGGCCTTCCATCAATATAGGTAATGACACAAAAGGTGAACAGAGAAGGTCTACTGGTAAGGGCATAAAATCTTCTTCTTCAGGTTTAACTTCTCAGGAAAAAATATATATACCTGTCAGCAAGAACAAAGCTAATACTCAAATGCAGGTTACTAAAGCTACTTTTAATAAGGGATCAGACAAAAGCAACAATACCCCCATTCATAAAGAATTTCCGAAAGGGGTACAGGAGAAAAATCAAGCAAATACTACAAGTTCTGAATTCTTGAACCTTGTTCAAGGTTCCCAGGTCCCTCTCTTAAACACTCATCATATTGAAAATGTGAACACGGGGAACTCATCACAAGTTAATCTAAATACTGATCATGTTGTTCATAATATAAACATTAATGATACAGAAATACTCATTATGGAACATGATGTTAATATTTCAGTAAACAATTTACCTGTTTATACTGACGGTTCTACTGAATATATGAACTCATATTATGACCCTCCTTTAAACCTTGATGCTCAACATATGAAACAAACAGTTCCATTAACTGTTAATGATCATATGAGCAACAATAATCAAATTGTTGAAAACCCATACAAGACATCAACTTCACCCCCTTTATCAGAAACTATCCCTAATGATACTAATAAGAATCACCAAACAGAAAGCCTAATTTCTGAGTCAAACAATGCTACAGTTGAAACAGAGAACAATGAAGAAGCTTTCATAAAAATGAACGGGGGGAATTTTCCAATTCTATCTTCCAACTCCAAAATCAACAAAAGTTCAAAGCCAGCTCTTGACTCTCTGTCTTTAGAAGATATTGAACACTCTAAAGCCACTCTAAGGGAATCACAAAATAACTTCAACCATTTAATAAATTCAGAAGATGTCTTGGATAACCTTGACATAAACAAGAACAGAAGACAAAATAAAAAATCTTATGCTCAAACCCCTAAAACGGTCCTTACCCGTTCAGCGTCGACACATAACAAATCATCTCAATGATAGGTTTGAAAATATGCGTATGGAATGCTAGGGGAGTGGGCAATTCTGCTACCATAAATAGGTTAAAAGACATTAAAAAAGACATCAAATCAATATCCTAACCATTATTGAGCCAATGTTGGAAGCCAACTCCATCAAGAAAGTGGCCTTCCAGACTTAGTTTGAACACCATTTCTCATATCCAAAATGTAACATTTGGATTCTATGGGATTATTCAATTGAAATGAAGATCATCTCAGTGGATGAGCAAATGATATTAACCAAATTCAAAAATCATTTGTTAACCCAAGATTGTTTCACAGGTTGCATTTATGCTAAGCATACTATAAATGAAAGAAATAAACTGCGGAAACAAATTCTGAACCATAACAGTTCACCTTTAAGCTTAATAGGAGATTTTAATGTCATAAGTACCACATCAGAATATCTGGGTCAATCTCAACCTGACACAAAAAGTATTCAAAATTTTAATAATTTAAAAAAAAAAAGCCAATATGTCTACAATTCCAACATCTGGATCTATTTTTACTTGGACAGGTATGATATCCAAAGAAAGGGTTTGGAAAAGGTTAGGCAGAGGGTTATCTAACAATATATGGTGGGACTTGTTTAAAGAATCTGGCATTAAAACATTAGCAAGAGGGCAATCAGACCATCCCCCCTTGCTATTTACTATAGGTGAAACCAAATTATTTAATAAACCAACCCCCTTCAGGTTCCAAGAATGTTGGTTTAATCATCCAACCTTTATGAAGATTGTAGAAGATTCATGGAACATCCTCTCTAATAAATTGGGAATTGGAAATTTCTTATTCAAGCTAAAAAACTTGAAAAATGCTCTTAAATTCTAGAATAAACATACCTTTGGAAATATCTTTGACACAGTCAAAGTTTGTGAAGAAGATCTTCTTCAAGCAGAATCTGCCCTCCAACAAAATGAAACGCAAGCTAACTTGGAACACTTAAATAAAAACAAAAGCAAAGTTAATTCTAGCATTGAAGAATCGGGAAATTTACTGGAGGCAGAAATCAAGAGTAAAATGGCTTAAAGAAGGAGATCAAAACACAAAATTTTACCATCAAAAGGTTAAATCTAAGCATAAAAGACAAACCATATTTTCAGTTCAAACTGAAGCTGGAATAACTTTAAATACTCAAGAGGAAATTGCAGAAAAGGGTGTTAAATACTTCTCTAATTTATTAGAAAATATTCCAAAGCTAATTACTGAAGAAATGAACTGTGAACTCACTAAACTAGTAACAATGGAAGAATTGGCTAACATTGTTAAAACAATGGATGGACATTCAGCTTCAGGGCTAGATGGTTTTTCAAGTTTTTTCTACCAAAAATGTTGGCACATCATCAACACAGATGTCCTTCATGCTATACAGGATTTCTTTTTATTAACCAAAATCCCAAAATCAATTGCAGCCACTTTAATCATTCTCATACCTAAAAAAGAGGTTTGTTCATCCTTCAAATACTACAGACCAATTAGTCTTTGTAATTTTTTTAATAAGATTTTAACCAAAATCATTTCTGAAAGGCTAAAGCCAATTATGGATACCATAATAAGCCCAGAACAAACAGCATTCATCTCAGGAAGAGATATTTCAGAAAATATTCTTCTAATGCAAGAACTTGCCTCTTTCATTAATAATAAAACCAAAGGTTTTAACATGATCATAAAGCTTGATATGTTGAAAGCATTTGATAGAGTCTCTTGGACCTTTTTATCCAAGTTATTAGGTCAAATGGGTTTCCCAATCAAAATAAGTGAACTAATCATGAAAAACTTAAAATCAGCTTTTTTTTCCATCTTGATAAATGGTTCATCATATGGTTTCTTCCAAGCAACCAGGGGGTTAAAACAAGTAGACCCTTTATCTCCACTTCTATTCATCTTAATGGCAGAAGCTTTTTCAAGGAATATAAACTTCCTGTTTCAGTACTCAAACCTGAATTTCTTTAAGCTTCCTGATCCAATTAAGAAGATCTCTCATCTATCCTTTGCAGATGATACTGCAATATTTATAAATTATTCCAAATTAGAACTTAAAACACTTAATTGTTTTCTACAATCCTATGAAATGGCTACATGCCAAAAGATTAATTTTTGAAAAATCCTCACTTTATATTTCCAAACACTGCCCACTTAGGACTATTGGTGATATTAAAAGCTCAACGGGAATGTTACAGGTCCATTTTCCTTTTAAATATCTAGGCTGCCTAGTTTACATTGGTAGGAATAAAAATGTCTACTTCTCAAGCATTATATCATCAATACGGTCCAAAATTAATAGATGGCAAAATCAACTTCTTTCTCAAGCTGGAAAAATAATTCTGATCAAGCACATATTGTCCTCTATTCCAATATATCATATCACAGTTCTAAAACCTACCAAACACATTATTGATGTAATTAATAAAATTCTTGGCAAGTTCTTATGGACCTTCAACTCAGAAACCTCACAAAGGAAGAGAGTTTGGAGGGCTTATCCAAGTTTATGTTATCCTTTTGAAGAAAATGGCCTTGGATTTAAAAATATTGAGACTTTGGTTCAAAGCTTCTCTATTAAATTATGGTGGAAGCTGCAAGTGGGAAGATCTCTTTGGTCCCAATTTATGTGGTCAATTCCAGATCACCACAAAACTTCCAAAACATGGAAGAGAATCAAAGATATTCAAGAAATAGCCCATATAAATTCAAAAATACAAATAGGGAAAGGGGAAGTTTCTTTCTGGAACTCTGGTTGGACAGATTGTGGTCCACTGTATAGGCTATGGGACAATAGTCGAATCAATCTTTTCCCTGACTTAGCAGTTGGTGAATTTTTAACTAACAGACAAGTGTATATTAACCAGCTGAAACACCTGTTCCCAGAGCACATAATTACTGAACTGGAAAAAGATCAAGAAACTTTTCCTGAATATGAAGATGCTATAATATGGAAACCTACTCAAAATGGAAAGTTCACTCTGAAAAGTGCTTATGAACTGATCAGAAAGAAAAGAATAGGTGTAAACTCCTTAAAACATGCCTGGTCCACAATTATGCCTAGAAAAGTAAGTTTTATGAACTGGAAAATGCTTAACAGATTAATCCCCCCTTCTTGATGTATTAGAGGATCTATCTTTCAATCTACCATCCATTTGTTGTTTTTGTTTAGGAGATGAAGAGAGTATACACCATAGTTTTAATTCTTGTACAGAAATTAAAAAACTATGGACAAGGATAGATACTGTCTTCAATGTTCCAACAAAGCATACTCCATATCTATGGGATAGATACTTCAATTACTGGAATAACAATAATTTTCCAGATCATAAGAAACTGGTTCATATTATCCCCTGTTTAGTAGTATGGATTATATGGTGTTTTAGGAACAAACACTATCATGAAAGTGTAAAACCTAACATCATAAACATGTTTAGGAAAACTTTACACCTCTTTAATGATATTTTGTTACCTTACAAACTAAACTTCAAATGGGATTTATCTACTGCTTTGCCAAGGTTACTAATGAACAATCAAATAGAACCTGGTAGCCTTGTCACTGTTACCTGGAAAGATCCATCTCCACTCCTCCATAAACTAAATACAGATGGTTCATGGAAGAATTTGAATAAGGCTGGAATTGGAATAATCACAAGAGACTCTCTAGGTAACATATTAATAGTTGATGCTCAGAAAATAAATAGCCCCTCTCCCCTTCATACTAAAGCAGGGGCAGTTAGAGCAGGTTTACAGTTGGCAATTTCCATAGGTGTTAATCACTTACAAATTGAAAGTGATAATCAAATGCTCATTAAGATTGTAAACAGACAACTACAACCTCACTGGAACATTATTGAGGAAGTTAGAATAATCTGGGAACTAATGAAAAAGATTAAAGTTTCTATGAATCATATCTATAGAGAAGCCAATTGAGCAGCAGATTTTCTAGCTAAAATGGCCAGTTCAAATCAGGTAAATACTTTCAAATCCTATACTCAGTTACCGAGAGAGTTGAAAACTAAAATAATTGCAGATAAACAAGGTTTACCTTCTATCAGAAGAATTTAGCCGGTTTTGTCAGCATATAATTCTCAGATTCCTGATGTGTGCTTCTATACTTTACCACTGGAACATTCTGTTTGATTATGTACCATCAGAAACAAATGAATTTAGTTGGACCTCTTTATCATCTCGAATTATTTACTGCTGGCTGTAAATTTTGTTTCAGATATAGAAAGGGAGAATTTTGAAGACCATATGCACGGTGCAAAGGAGAGGGAAAGAGAGAATTCTAACTGCTGCACACAATCTACAAATTTCAGTAATTATATTCGGGGGAAGATAATTGCAAGGGGACGCTATGGAAGGTCACCTCTTCTTGTCGACACTGGGTGTGGAGGTAAGAAAGTGTAACGCCATAGTTAGTCCTCGAATGGGGCATGGGGCCAACTCCTTCATTGAGATAGGGTGTTTAGATAAAGGTTTTGGGTAAACATCAGTTTGTAATTAGCTTCCACTATTGTATTACACGTATTGAACTTCTATTTATGAAAGGTCTGGGGAGCCGAATATACACCCCCCTCACTCACGTGAGTTTATATAAAAAAACACAAGTTAAAGTAAAGAATTTAATGGTGATAGACAAAAATAATTTTTTTTAAATAAAATGGAGGTCGTGCGCTTTTCCTCGTTGTCTTTGGCATCTTTCTCCTCCTTATATCCTGTCATCACGATTAATTAATTTGGAGGAATGTAAAATTAAGGACAATTAGTCACAACAATTACTAGCAATCATTGTGCTACAAACACCCTAGAAATCCTCCCACAATTCGTACACAATCAGTACCCCCTTTGTTGAATGTTCAAATAAGATAGACAAATTATTAGAAAATTAGTATTCATGAAAATATCCTTACAAATATTGTACATAAATTCGAATAAGAATTCTCTTAGTTCCAATAAAACAAAAATTAAAATACACTCAATCAGCTCAGATAATGATGACCTTGAGGATGATGGGCCACCTAGCTTGTATCACCTCAAAGAACAAGGTGTCATCAATGTGTAGGTTGTTTCCCCTAAGGAACTCACCAAAACCCTTTGGGGAAAGGGCCTTGACCCTCCCATCCACCGAGTAGTTCATATGTCAATATGTCCCGTAGCACCTCAGACTACGGGGTCTTCTCAGTCGACAGTAGTGGTACAATCTACCACATACTAAGTCACAGTAAAAAGACAATCTACCATAGGGTGTACTAAGTCACAGTAAAAATATTTATTAGAAATATATATATATATATATATATATATATATATGTGTGTGTGTGTGTGTGTGTACATATGCAACTGTCAACAAATAAAATTTATTTAAAAAGCTATACCAAAGTTGGTAATTTCCCAAAGTTTTACGGCTTTAAAGTGCAGTCGAAATGTTGGCTATCAACAGCCATGGAATGATATTCAATGTCGAAGAAAAAAGGCTTTGGGTAGCTCCATTGTGCGGTGAACTGTACGAAAACCAAAAAGTATTAGTTGTTACAAAGTGTGAAGTTGTGTTAGGAAATATATATATGTATATATATACATATATATATATATATATATATGTAAATAGGTGAAATACCATTAGTCTTGCATCATTAGTCTTGCATCAACAGTGAAAATGTGAAGTGTGAAACTACCCTGTGGAATGCAAGGTGCGACATCACCAAAACCGTCGCAAGTGCATGTCAGTCCAAAGTAGTGGGTTGGTCGACATGTAAATGCAACTTTGGTTTTATGTCGGTCAAATAGAACAATAGACCGACACAAAACCAATAGTGCGGATGCAAATCCAAAGTAAACTTAGAAGTCATAATGTAACGTCGGTATCATTTTGGACATACAGAAGGTCCGGCTGAAATACATGCGAAGTAAGAAACTGAAGAATATGCTACTAGAAATAATAATATGCAACGTCGCACTATTATATCATGAATCAAAATGTGTCAGACAGATACCAATGTTGCAGATATCAGAGGAACCTACAGGAAGAAACATATCAAACCAAAAAAAATGAGGTTTCATCAACATCAAATTAAACAACCCTTTTGGAGACATACCAAAACATTCTACCAACTTTCAAAGTCAAGGAAAGTTCACACTCTCATAAATTAGAAACAAAAGCTAGAAAACCAAAAATAAACAAAACAAATTCATAGACCACAGTTCTTACATTGTAAAGTAAGAATTACTAAACTTGGGTGTTAGGAGATTAGAAAAATCATACCTCTTTTCCAAGATAGAAGAGGGGGAGAAACTGGAGACCATTGGAAATCGCGGGAAAGTTGTAAAGTGAAGCTTGAATTCTCTATAAGGGTTACCATATTTATATCTGTTTCAGAACGACATCGTTTTGGCCAGATTGTGAAGTCCACTTAATGGTGCGACGTTGCACATATGTCGGTTCATACAAAAATGTACCAATCTATGACCGGTGTTGCATGTAAGCCCACCACCCAGCCAATCAACAATTCCAATTTACTGAAAATGATTAAAGGCAATAAATATTTGTTAGTTGCAGAATAATTGGAAGAAATTATTCAGTACACAAAATTCTTTTATAGTTTCATAAATTATCTTTAAATTAAAACTTTGTCGATCATATGTTAGGTTAAATATTAAAAAATCAATAATATTAAAATAATAATAAAAAACCAAATTTAAAATTTAAATCTTTCAGATATAAAATATGTTCGAATAAATATTCTTCCAAATACAAATCAATTAGTTTTAAATACATGGTCATACGAAGTCTAAGCTAAACATCTAATGTCCGCATGGAGGAATGACAACATGTAAAACTATGGGCCCAGCACCATTTATGAGCTTGAAGTACAGGGTGTCCCCAACCTCGATGGGAGGTCGTCGCCGTACCTCTCAAAGTTAATATTTATAAGCCCTAAATGCTTACTATCTACAACTAAGTAGATAGCGGCAAGTCGGGGTCGTCCACGAAGAAGAGGGATCTTCCTAAGCGTTTAGGCACAAAAGGTTGATATTAGGCTAGGAGTAGATATATATACATACATATAAAAGCATGTAAATGGGGGAGGGTTTGGTTGTTTGGTGGTCCTAAGTTATGAAATTAAAAAGACAAGATAACTAACAAAGTCAAGTAACTAGGCTAATCATCAAACAAAACTAAGAAAAATGGGTCAAAAACTACAAAGATAAAGCCTTGGGGGCAATTGATATCCGCTTCCAAACCTAATGTAGATCATTGAATCATTCACTCATTCTATCACATTCATTACTTGACTTAACATTAACATACTTGTCTAGCAAGAATCACAACACATTATGAACAAGAAGTTCTAATTTCATGTTCATAAACTTTCATGCAAAGGAGCTAAGGAATTCGTCACTTTCCTAACACCCGAACACTTCAATCATAAAAACACATCCTATTCTCAAACAACCCATGGCATAAATGAATTGAAACATAGCATCAAGAATACATAAATGCTAAATAATAAAGGCTTCAAGAACGAGTGAAACAATCTATTCACTACTTCAACTACATGTTGTGAAGATAAATCTTCTATCCTTCTTAGATAGTAGTTTGCAAGAGTGAATTCGACATCTCTTGTCAAACCTCACCAATGACTCCCTTAGTACTAAGAGTATCCCATTTATGACATTTAGCACGACGAATCAATAAGCTTGGAACCACTTATAAACACTACACCGTGTCTAAGCATTTAACCAATTCATGCATTTACACAAGATTAGTCAAGAACGATCGACATTCATAGACCTCTCTCAATTGCTACCTAAAAAAACATGAAAACGAGTTTGACATCATCACATCCATCTAGCAATTATCAACACACCAACATCATTTAAGAAGCTCTAACTCATGCTCTTGAATTCCATATTAAAAGAAGGGAGCATTAGCTACTTTCTCCCAACCCTAACAAGTAATCATACAAGCAATTCATATACTCAAGCTTCCAACAACATCAATATTATTAAAATCCACATTCAAAACACAATAAATGCAATATAGAAAAAGCAATAGATAGATAGAAATATTTCTCAAGACATTAGCAAGGAAGTTTCAATCAATTTCTCCCAAGTACAAAACTAAGCTAGATAATCAAAACCCATAACATAGAACAAAGATCTACAAATAAAGAAGAAGAAATGGATGAAAATGGTAAAAAACTAGGGTTTTGGAGCCCCCAAGTCGAGCTTAGAGAGTTGGGGAAGAAGGGGGGTGAAAAGCTATTTATAGTACAAGAAAAAATGGAGTAAAACGCAAGTTGCGGGGCAGTAATTGCGAGTCGCGACGCCTCCATTGCGAGTCGCGACCATATCAGTAAAATTTTGAGCTCTTAGGTCAGCATTTCACGAGTCGTGACAGACTTGTCGCGAGTCGCTACGGAAAAAAGTCCCGTTTTGTTTTGCTTCCTCTGGGTGAACCATTGATCCGTTTTGGGAGTTCTTGTAGTCGATTTTATAGTACTCAAGAAGAGGAATCCAATGGTACCACTCTTGGATGCTGATTCTCCTCGGAAAATTCTGCTTCAAAACATAGATCATTCTTCACCCTTTGGTTTGCTCTCCTTTCTTCACTTTATCCTCTACCCCTTTGTGAGTGGCCTTCCATCTTCTACCATCCTTTCGAATGGCCTTCACTAAACCACTCCTAAGTGTTCATGAGAAATCTACAAATTAATCTTACAAAAAGGAATCTAGATGCTCAGAAGGACCAAAAGTCCATTAGACTAAACATAGGTTACAAAATGAAGGATTTTAATATAAAAACCAAAAATGACTATCTAAACCCCTTATCATGTAAACCTACCTAAATCTAACAATCTTAAAATAAAAATATGACAAAAGATGTGTTAAATGCTTTGGAAAATACATGCATTTGAAGCCTCATCACTCGAGTTCCTCTGCAACAAGAAACTGGCCAAGCCCCTTTGGGGTCAGGGTCTTGAGCCCCATGCTCCCCGAGTAGTGCATGTGATACTCTGTCCCTTTGCACCTGATCACAACATACAACTAGGAACGTTCTGAATTATAAAAGAAAAACCTTTGTTACTACACATGATAGTAATCTATAAAAAAGTTAATTGAAAATTCAATTTGTGTGAAATAAGGAGGACTTACCAGAATTGGAATTGACCTGAAGTTCGACTGGGTTAGAGTATGTACAAAATGCGGATATCTGCCTGAGAATATGCGACGTGGACTGTCATCATCCGAATTAGTACGGATCTATAATGGTCAATGAAATTATAAAAAGTCAATTATAATCTTAGTTACGAAACAGAAGGAATAGTTAAACAGAACAAAAAATCACTCACCTCAATCGGTTCACGGCTAGAACCAGCATTGTTAGCCAATGGCTAGCTGTAGTTCATATTGTCACGGATGTTAAATGTTATGATAGACCGGAAATGGTTAAAATATAGATATAATCTATTTAGTTGACCAAGTCAAAGAGACGTCGCTCTACCTTCGGTATAACCAATTGGTTAACCAATAAGGGTGCGACGTCCCATTTACTTGGCCAACTTTAGACAACATGACATGCGATGCCACCTAAGGATTGGTAAAATAGAAGGAAGATCGACATGCCAACGACGTTCCATTCAAGAAGAGAACGAATAACACCAGCAGAAACTTCACCCTTAAACCATAGTGTAGCACTCCAATCCATATTCTAACACCCTAAAACCATATTCTAACACCCTAAAACCATATTCTAGCACCCCAAACCATAGAAACTTCAAAACTTAAAACACTTAGCACATTCACACCCTAATACATATACATAACAATTTCAAGGATAAATACAAAAACAAAAGTAATGTAACCACATGTGGAAACCATACATTTTAGAAGATGGACAAGGAGAAGTGTTGAAATCCGAGGGAATGGTGAAAGTTTGAAGTGATGTATGAAAGGTGGGCTTCATTTATATATTCATTATGAAACGTTGTGGCTTCTGCCTAGGGTTGTGTGACATCGTATGTCAGTCAAAGTTACTGACATATGATTGACATTAGTGCGACGTCGGCTAATCTAAATGTGGGCCTAACCATTTCAGCCCACTAGCATAGGAATGGGCCTTTGTTTGACCAATGCATGTGCGAGGTCGCATGTAATTTTAGTTTAGCGACATGTGACTGACATAGGATCAACGCCGGCGGCTACAAAATTAGGCCTCACCATTTGCTAGCATGTCTATTGGGCCCGTGTTCTACCAAGACGAATATAATTGACCTTCACAATGGGTAATTGTATACTAAATACTTCTAATTTAAATTTATAACTGTCTATAAACTATATTAAGGTATGGTTTAATCGGAATCAATTTTAACATAGCCGATGAACTTAAAAGTTTTTACACTTAGGTCCCTCCAAGATGGTGGGGGAGGACGAAATGCAAAATTAGAGCTACCCAATAATCTAAGTCGCATTGTCATGAGTTTGACTAAGGGATGGCAAGGATCTCGTCCACAAATCGGGGTAATCGTCCATCATTTTTGTTAGTATTCCATTAATACCCTTACTATAAGCGTTATGAGAATGATTATTTCCACCACATGGAATCAAATGAAATTTAAAACTCTAGATTTTTTTATGAAATTAAAAGCTAATAAAATTCCGTCTATCAAATTTTAAGAAGCGCTAGTACATTGTCTAAAGTAAATTGTAGATGATTACTTATAAGTATACATGGTTCATTCAGGAAGAACTTGTGGAATTCCTTGTGGGATCATGCAAATTTCTTTGTCACTAACGATGATGATAAGTTTGACTGGGGGATGGCAAGGTTCCTGTCCGCGAACCGGGGTAATCATCCATCATTTTTGTTAGTATTCCATTAAAATCCTTGCTATAAGTGTTATGAGAACGATTATTTCCACCACATAGAATCACATGAAATTTAATATTCTAGGTTTTTTACGAAATTAAAGGCTAATAAAATTCCATCTATCAAATTTTAAGAAGCGCTAGTACATTGTCTAGAGTAAATTGTAGATGATTACTTATAAGTATATGTGGTTCATTCAGAAAGAACTTGTGGAATTCTTTGTGGGGTTATGCCAGCTTCTTTGTCACTAATGGTGATCATAAGTTTGACTGGGGGATGGCAAGGGTCTCGTTCACGAACCGGGGTAATCGTCCATCATTTTTCGTTAGTATTCCATTAATACCCTTACTATAAGCGTTATGAGAACGATTATTTCCACCACATAGAATCACATGAAATTTAATATTCTAGGTTTTTTACGAAATTAAAAGCTAATAAAATTTTGTCCATCAAATTTTAAGAAGTGCTAGTACATTGTCTAAAGTAAATTGTAGTTGATTACTTATAAGTATACAAGATTCATTCAAGAAGAACTGGTGGAATTCTCTGTGGGATCATGCCAGTTTCTTTATCACTAACGGTGATCATAAGTTTGAATGGGGGATGGCAAGGGTCCCATCGGCAAATTGGGGTAATCATCAGTCATTTTTGGGACTAGCGGTGAATTTTTATATTTTCCACTCAGGTCCTTCCAAGAAAATGGAAGGCATTGAAATGCAAAATTGGAGATAGCATTTTTTGATTCATATTTACAAGATAATGTTGTTCCTATATGTCATGAACGGGTCGTCAAACGGGGCCACAATCTTAACATAGAGTCTTTTACGACAATTTTCAAAAGTTACTTTGGCCCCACACGTATGAATTCGCAAAATCTAGTTGCATGAAACGAACCAGGGACCGAAAATCTAGCGACGTCGTTCGTCCTGAAATTTCTAGCGGGAATAGAACTTTTGAGCCAAAATTTTGAGCAAAAATTTCCCCCCAAACCCATCTCATTACAATAATATCCAGCACCAACACTCATTTCTCATCTTCAACACATTTCCTCCTAACACAACTCCACACCATCATTTCCATTAACATCATTACAAACATTAAAGAGGCCAATCTAATTTCTTCCATCATATATCACCAAATATCCTAGGATGGAGCATCTCCAGGTTCAAATAAATTGAGGTAATTCATTTTAGCATCTCCTTAATTGTATATGTTTTATTACTCATTGACCAATCATTGAATATATTCATGGAGTATGATGATTATGTTACATGTTTTATAATGGACAATGTTTGTCTTTCCAAAATAATGTTTTGTTTGTAAGGAGTGAGGAAAAAAAACATAGGTTATAACTAATTTTGGACAATAATCAAATCTTCGTATGACCACAAGTTGAATGTGCAACGTTGCACTTTGTTCATCGCCATATTTGCACTATCATAGGAACCTCCCTCTAGCACTGATGTTTTCTTGTTTAGCGCCAATTTTTTCGTTAAAAATACCCGTGCCTAAGTAAGCGGTGAAACGATTTCACCGATTTTCAAAAAATTGGTATTAATTTAGCACCAATTTTTTATTAGCACCGATTTTTTGTTAGTACTATAAATAGTTAGCACCGATTTTTTGTTAGTACTATAAATAGTTAAAAATCAGTGTTAATATGTACCTGTTAGCACCAATTTTATTTGGCACCAATTTAAAATTTTGGTGTTAATTGTGTGACCCGTTAGCACCGATTTTATTTGGTACCAATTTTTAAAAACCGGTGGTAAAATTTTTAAGGGGATTAAAATCCCCTTCCTTTAAAAGCAGCTGTGCATAGTTGCTTTCAGAGGAAGGGAAACCTTTGTAAGCAATCGCACGCAACAGCTTCCAGGGAAAGGGAAAAAGCCCAACACTAATAATTTAAGGGCATTAATTTAACAACCATAATAATATTGAAAGAAATAGTTCAAATTATATTAATTAACAAAAAAATTATATTCTAACTCCAGAATATATGCTACAAGCTTATCAAGTTCCACTAAATCTACCTAAACTCAGCTACAAACTTATCGGACTCGACATCTTTCTCTGATGCCCGCCATTTTTCTCCATCCACTATGAATATACGAGGCCCAAGAAGGTCCTCCAGAATTATTAGTGGTATGATCTCTGCAAAACATTGGGCAGTAGTGCATGACATAATCAACACTATTATCACAATGTAAGATTAAAAGTCATAATCTAGAACAAATGGGAATCATTGAGCATCATGCAATGGGGTAGCACATACATATTACATAACTATACATAAACACAATCACATGCAATTCTCCAGTTAACTTTTAATGAACAAAGTCTATATTAGGAATGGAAACACCCATGAAAGCCAACTCTTCACTACTAAGCAGGTAAACATAATCTAATTAACCAAGAAGCATTAGAGGGCCCAAAAAATCACTAATAGTGTAGAAATACTCTAAAAAGGAAACATGTTCTACTTATACATATCACACCACTCAACTTAGATTAATAGCAGCTGGAATGATCACTAACCATTAAAAAATTAACAATCACTTGTCAAATAAAATGACAATCTATCTTCCTCAAAGTTTTTGAAAATGAGGAAAGGATTACACACCTCGAATGCAAGACGAAGGATCTCCTTAGATAGACACAAGCAGTCATTGGGTACGAGGACAGCTCCCAGGTCAATGGTACCAAGTTGCTTAATAAGCTTCAGAAAACCAAATTATAACATTATGTCCATAGGTTTTATTGTTTATAGATTTCAAACACATTCTATATTAAAATTGAGCTAAAGATGCGAGCAGCATTTTGTATATGCTTCCATTTTGAATGCCATAAGTGTAAATACAGAGATGTTCCAAATCATATAAATTTCTTTCTGGTTGTGGAAGATGTAAATGACAACACAATTAGCAGCCTCATTGTTTCACCCTAGAAACAGATACTTAACCACTACTGCATTTAGTCTACCTGCACATAAAATGAGATAAGCGTAGGACACCACATGTCAAGATAACTTATGATATCTCATCATTAGGATCTAAACAACGATAATCATCAGGCACGATAGTCGTAGGCTACTTTTGCCATAACTGTAGGCTACTTTTGCAACATTTAGCTTATTCTGAAGTGGATATTCAGATTAGGGAACAGAAGAAAACTATGGTACCCTCAACACAGCACATCAGCAAATACACTTAAACGACACAACACAGCAGCAAACACACTAACAAAACTACAATCAAACAACCTGCAAAGCACAGTCTCTGGAAGCTAGGATCCAACTATCAGAAAGAACATGGTAGGACACAAGATCACTAAAGATCAACTGACTTATATCTCTCGGATGCAAAGCAAACAACGGGTATTGAAGATCTCCTGCTAATTCTTAACACATTTCTTAGAAGCAAAACATTGCAACAGCAACAACACGGTTTACTAACCTCGCGTATCCAGTAAATACAAAGTTCCATGAGCTACAGAGAGGTAATTTCTCAGGCGCAATAGGCGCTAATAGGCTGAAAGGGGATTCCCAGCCCTTTCCAGCTCCCGCTTTTGAAGTACACGCCGGAGGTACCACGGCGAACTCCATATTCCTCGCTGCAGCAATCTCTCCTCCAAGAACAAACTCCTCCCATTTGGAACACAAGTCTGCCAACACAGAAAGAAAGAAAAGCAAAAAAAGTTACCCTTTTAAGTATCCAAGCTGATCATCACCAAGAACAATACTGGTAAGCAATTAATGATCAGTAAAATATAATTCCGCACTGCTACTCTATACTGAACAATAAAGGCACTTAATCTCTGGGTATATATAAAAAAGATGGCATATGCTGGGACAAAACCCAGTTTGTTAAAGATACATAGACAAACAAAGAGGAGAAAGCACTCAAATGTAATGCGATTTTTTATAAAACTTCCAAGTTTCAATAAACATATGAGATTCAATATCATTCCACTAGCAATGATACAAGCGGCAACAAATGGCGGTGATACATATACTATAGTACTCAGAAAAAACAGGAAAATTTACACAACTGTAAGTTCATGTTCATGTTCATGTTCATATTCAAGGTAATCACACTAAATCCCTGTTCCTTAAGACTGCACTAAACTAGTCAAACCTGAACCAAATTGAACTGAACTCTATCATGTATCACGAACAACAGCTGAACTAACTGAGACAGAACAGCAAAGATCACAGCTTTACCAAAACCCACAAAAATACAGATAAAATTAAACACCAAAACGCAATGGGAAAATAAAGTATACCTGACTAGCCTGAGAAGACATAATCGCAATAGAACGGGGCTCGGTTCTATTTCCACCACCTTCCTTCATCTGGGGCAAAGCCGCTTTAATCAGATGAAAAGTTGTTGGAAAATGATGGTTAAAAGGTTGAAATTCATCAACTTTTTGGGCTTCGTTTAGAATGGGAGCTGAACGAATTTTGGGTCAATGGATGTCATTTTTGGGTTCTCCTCCGCGAGTACTATAAAATCGACTATTTAAACTCTCAAAACGGATCAAGGGTGAATGAGATATGAATGTTTTAATTTCACTCTTGAAAGAGGAAAAAAATGGGCGAAAATTGGCCCAGGTAATTTTCCTTGGACTGTCCAAAATGCGTATGGACCGCATGGAAGTCTTATGAAGGCCCAACCGCATAGTATATATGGAATTGCTTGGGTGTAATTCTTAAGAGATAAGAACAAAATACTTCCATATTTTGTGAGATATCTTGTCTTAAATAAATATGCGGTTTACCATGTTTAATATGATGAAGAATATTTGTACAAATATTTCTTCCTTTTCCAGCAGATATGATTCGAGTATTCATGGAATGTCTCGGATTTGGTGTGTTGGTGATTGGAGAATATTCTTCTCTAATTACAGAAAATCAGAATATCATGTTTCCATGATTAGGGTCTCTTAGAGTAGTATAAATAGAGCCCCTAAGTCAGTCAGAAAATTCACACCATTTCTCAAGTCCCTCCATAATCTAAACTTGAGTTTTCTTTCTGTCTTTCTCGAAGTTTCCAGTTGATGCTCTGTCGAGGTGATAGTCCTTCAGGCCTTGCGTGAATCCGAGGTAACTCTTACTTGTTAATTGTTACCTTCAATGGTTTTATCCTAGGGAACGATGTCCACGACGGGACTCATTCGTTTCAAGGGCAGCGAGTGTTACTCGTGACTCCATCAATTTGTGATTACTTAAAACATGATTTATGCTTTGATTATTTATAATTTAAGCTTTTCGATTGTATGCTTGAATAATTAATAAAAGTCCATTATTCTTGCATATATTAATTGCTCGTTCAATTTTGATATTTAATTTCTGCATGATAAAATCAATATATGTCCAACAGTATTGAAACGAATGATATTTGTTGATTTATATTGATTAGAAGATTACATGTTTGCGTAAACATATATATATCAATGCATGTTTGGTTTAAATATGCATGCATAATATGCATATGGATATAGATATGTGCATGTTTGGTTTAAATATGCATGCATAATATGCATACGGATATAGATATTTGCATGTTTGGTTATTAATCTTCAAATGGATACCATATGATAGTATGTCATATTTATTTGTAATCCGAAACTCTTGCATGCCATATTTATTTGCCATCTATTTGGATGCTATACCGTGCATGCCACTTTATGGAAATTGTATGTGTGCAAAAATATGCATGCTAATGGTTTTGGTTATTTACAACAAAATCACATTGAGCAATTTGTTATGTATAATTATTTAAAATATTATACTACGATATTAGATGTCAGGGCCGGTTGTGGGCAAGCCCAAACAGCCCTACAGAACCGGGCCCCAAAATTTTTGGGGCCCCAAAATAATATGCATGTGTATTATATATATTAGGAAAAAAATAAATTCAGAATGTAGAATCAGTTTTCCTTCCTGCGCAAAAGCCAAAAAGGCAGAAACCTCTCGCCTGATTCCCAATTTATCGCCTTCAACTCTTCCACTCCCCAAAATTTTCTCCTTTCAATTTCTTTTATTTTCTTTCAGTTTCCAAAACCCATTAAAATTCTTATCTCCCCCTAAAATTACTCTAGGATTCAGTTTTCCAATGAAGAACGTTGTCAACCGTTCGACTAACCTCGTCGGAATAGGCCTCATTTTTCATTTAGAACAGGGCCTCCAAATTGTCAGAGACGGCCCTGTTAGATGTGTACATATATTTAACGATGAATGCTTTTTGTATGTACACATTGGTGAATCCGAGTATACACGATTGTATCTATCCGAGGAAAACTTGGCATGGAGATACAGCAGGATTTGCTTGGCAACTTGAAAGAATCAAGAGTGTAACCACGGTTTTGCAAACTATGGTACGTATACACGTTAATTAATGTTAATCATGGCATATGCTATATATACATATATTGCTTGGATTATATTTGATAACCATTTGCGTGAATCTGGATGTGAACAAGACTTTGTTACAAAGAGTGTTATGTGAATAATATTTGTACATATATGTCCAGTACACTAAGGCTATCGAATTTGATAGTAAATGAATTTGGTTATATTAATCCCTTAATTATGTGGGAAAATTAGTTGAGCATGTATGTTAAATTACATGGCGCAATTATGGAAATATGCTAATTTCATGATATTCATGCTTATGAGATTAAATGTTGATATGGTAAGAAATAATATTTGATTCTTTGCATGAAAGATTGAATTAAATTTACGGGGAAAAAAATGCCATGAGTTTAGAATATGGGATCAGACATTATTATTCAATTACATGAAAGCAGTACATATGTTTGGAAATTATGAGATATATTTAAATTTCCTAAGCCCTCAAAATGTTATAGTATTTGTTTAAATACTTGATCAAATGTTGAAATACCTATTTTGCATGGTATAGTAATTTGGTTGTGTGGACTGCTCATGTTGGTTAAAGGTTTAAACCATATTTGTGTAGAATGTGCTGCTAGTGATTCATGACTTTTATATGTTTGGTCTGAGAATCGAATGCGATAAAATGGTAAACTTCATTTGCACTTAAACATGACATCTCTCGGCAAGAGTGTAATATATTTGTGCATGAATGAAGGATGTGACATTGGGTTATTTGATCCATGATGTATTCTCGTTCATTTAGGGACTTGATTTAGCTTCATATACAAAAAATTTAGATCTATGTTGTGTCTAATATTGGGTTATGCTTTTATATGCTATGATTATATGAATTGTTTGGGAAAGTGCCCTTTTGATGCAATGAAAGGTTTAAGAAGGCTTGTCCCAATAATTGGCTATCTTGGTTGATCGTTTACGAGCATATGGCTCACGAGTGACAATTGTTAGATTGCACAGATTGAGCATATGGGCTCGAAGTTCAACATATTCTGGTTATTTTGTATGACCTGAAAAATGTGAACATGAAGACATTAGTAAGTGACAATTGTTAGATTGCACAGATTGAGCATATGGGCTCGAAGTTCAACATATTCTGGTTATTTTGTATGACCTGAAAAATGTGAACATGAAGACATTAGTTTACGACTATGTCTAGGGTATTGGTTCTTGTGAACCATGGTATAAACCCTAAAGCATGAGTTATCATGACTATGCTAAAAACCTTTGATTATTTGTAATCAAAGAATTGAGGGAAAAATCTCAAGAATTTGGCTGTGAAAACTAAGAATCCTGAGAATGGGAATCCCAAGACTTTTGGTTAAATCTCTTGATTTATGGTTGAAAAATCTAAGAATCATGAGATATGGAATCCCAAGACAATTGGTCAATTCTCTAGATTTGTGGTTGGAAGGCCTTAGAATTCTGAGATGAGGAATCCTAATACAGTTAGTCTAGAAACCCCAAGACACGAGTTTTGAGAAACTTAACATGTGTGGGGATGTTTAATAAAACCAGCCCAATGTGGGGGGTAGACGAAAACCTAAAAATTCAACGACGATATGAATTTTGATAGGTACTTGAAGTGAAAAAGTCGCCACGAGAGATTTGAATCAAGTTGATCAAGTCAGGAGGACTTTAACTCAAACCAAAAGGGTAAACTCGAAATTGAGTCTAGCAATGCACTCAAACTTGAGTGGAGCAATAGACTTGAATGTGTTTCGAGCATAAAGACACTCAAGTTTGATTTGAGTAGTCTGAAAGTAAAGTTTAGTTGTACTGAAACTTGGCTTTAAAATGGGCATGAAATTGTGTGGAGTTAGTAAACTCACACTGTGCCCTAGTGAGAGTTAATCGAATCCTCGATTGATTGATACTACATCGGTTGTAGTATTGGTCATGCGAGGAAGAACAATTAATTGAGATCGGAAAGTTTAGTTATCTCTAATTCCAAGGGAGTTGAAGGAATAAAAGAGACTTTCACGATAAAAGATCAATACATGAAGGTGTTTTGATTGTTGAAAGGATCAAGCCCTAAAGAAATTTTATGGGTAAGAACCTAGTGTTTGATTCATTATTGAACACACGGACTTTTAGTAAGCTGGGTTTGTATATTAACGAAACCACTTACGTGATGCATAGAAAACATATGAGGTTATCTGTGACCATGATGTGAATACATAGAATCCTTTGGGAAATGTGATTCAAAATGTAGACATTTGCAAGATCATTGCTAGAAATGATCAAGTGTTGTGGGGGAGCCTTTAAGTTGGCTGGCGATCTTTTAAATAAGATACCCCAAGAAGGAGGAAAATAAAGCTCCTCATAGAGCCATCCTAAAAGTTCTTTCGAATGTGTGGGTTGGCATATTGCGAATGTAGTAAAAGGAATACTTAAACAATATCTTTACTAGATATGCACAATGTTGAAGTGCTATCAATTTCTTGAAATTCACAAGAAATATTATGCAGAAACTAGAAATATATCTTGATGGAAAGTGTATTTTGTGGAAGTTTCTGTTAAAGATCCTGATTTATCTTAAATGGACTTAAGAGTCAATAGATGAAATCATTAAGGATCAGGGATAAACCAACGAAGGAAACAAGATTCCATGAAATAATTTTTGTGGAAAGTGGTGATCAATAGAGAGATTGATCTACCATGAGTGCAAATCACTAGAGTACTAGTAGATTTGA
This sequence comes from Rubia yunnanensis, assembly GCA_037428765.1. Taxonomy (NCBI): domain Eukaryota; kingdom Viridiplantae; phylum Streptophyta; class Magnoliopsida; order Gentianales; family Rubiaceae; genus Rubia; species Rubia yunnanensis. Next base: position 48,655,627 of record CM075070.1, on the reverse strand, counting down.
ACAATTAGTAAGTATATTTGTGTACTTGATGGGTGTTCTCTAGACGTGAGAATGATTCCAAGGGTGATGGTACTTGCTATCAAGGTTTTGTGAAAGCTACAAGTACATCTAATGTACCTAAATGATTATTTGGAGATTTAGATATTAAGATCTGAATAGAGCAAAATGAAAAGCTCAATGCTCCTAAATGACCCATCATGTGACCAAACTAATTGTTGTTTAGCCAGTGATATTAAATCAATGAGTTTGATGAAGGCGGATATGCTAAGGGATACGGAAAATGACCATGTCATTTATGTCTTTGAATTGATGGTTTTCTCATTGATAGAAAAATTGATACGATGATTGTGTCTCTTTGAGATGTGTCGTATTCAATGGAATGACTCTAAACATTGTGAGTTACCTTTTGTAAAGGTGAGGTGTCTCTTAAGAAGATAACTCAAGAGTCATTAATAGTCTGATGTACTTATTAAAGTGCACATTAGACAATTCTTACAATGGATAGTAAGATGATACACGAGTAATCTAGAAAAGATCACTGGAAACTAGCTGTGTGTGAGACTCGTGGATATGGCTTGAGTTGCGTAGAGAAATGGTTCTCTCTTGCTAGATTCATAGAGGAATCGAAGTCCATCGTGTTGGACAAAAATTGGGAAAGATATACCCTAGGATGACCAAAGCACTTTTATGCGTATTGGTGTAGCGTAAAGCTTGTAGCTTAAAGCCATATCGATGATGGTGTGTCTAGACATAGACACTTTACCATTGGACGACTACTCTCTACGAGAATTATCGATGTTGACTACGTAAGGTCAATATGATAAGAGTTGTTATTCTTTGACGAAAGGATTCAATCGATTTCTTGACGAAGAAATTGAATCGAGAGTTAGTTGAGAACTCATCGAAAGGAATATGACTAAGTCCAATAAATGGTGGGTTACGTATGTGGACACCCAACCTATGTGACTGGAGATCCCAAGATCTAGGTTCAAAGGGACAACTAAACTGCAAAGACCCATCGCGATCACTGTGGGGGTTTCATACCTCCTGTCTTATTCCTATGATGAAGAAACGGTGATGTGAATGGAGGTTAAGCATTAAATTGCTTTTAATTATTCAAGGCATCGAGTATGTAGTACTTGAAAGAGCGCAATAGTTTACGGAACTGTTCTTACGCCAAGAATCACCTATGTAAGCGAGAAGTGTGGCCGCTTCGAAAGGGAATTGTTGGGACGCAATTCCTTAGAAACCTTACAGAACTAGGCGTGTGCTATGGCCTGATTAATGGACACAACCGAGGAAAGCGCAAGGGCTAGGAAAGATGTCTGTGGGAAGTGCATTGTCGTTCACACAAGCGGTTGGGGAAGTTCAAGGACATCGCGTCTACTTCCTAACCAGTGGGCTAAGTGTACTTTCTCAAGGGAAAGTTCAAAGGGTGACACCTACTTATCCTATGCAGCATCTATGCCGTCGAAATGAATCTATCACCAAGTCAAACTCTGTGTCTGATGTGATTGTTCTGATTCCTACATCAATATCTATTCATGTGGGGGATTGTTGGAAAATGATGGTTAAAAGGTTGAAATTCATCAACTTTTTGGGCTTCGTTTAGAGTGGGACCCGAACGAATTTTGGGTAAATGGATGTCATTTTTGGGTTCTCCTCCGCGAGTACTATAAAATCGACTATTTAAACTCTCAAAACGGATCAAGGGTGAATGAGATATGAATGTTTTAATTTCACTCTTGAAAGAGGAAAAAAATGGGCGAAAATTGGCCCAGGTAATTTTCCTTGGACTGTCCAAAATGCGTATGGACCGCATGGAAGTCTTATGAAAGCCCAACCGCATAGTATATATGGAATTGCTTGTGTGTAATTCTTAAGAGATAAGAACAAAATACTTCCATATTTTGTGAGATATCTTGTCTTAAATAAATATGCGATTTACCATGTTTAATATGATGAAGAATATTTGTACAAATATTTCTTCCTTTTCCAGCAGATATGATTCGTTTTCAAGGGCAGCGAGTGTTACTCGTGACTCCATCAATTTGTGATTACTTGAAACATGATTTATGCTTTGATTATTTATAATTTAAGCTTTTCGATTGTATGCTTGAATAATTAATAAAAGTCTATTATTCTTGCATATATTAATTGCTCGTTCAATTTTGATATTTAATTTCTGCATGATAAAATCAATATATGTCCAACAAAAGTACCCATCAAATTCACATCAATCATAAACTTAATATCCTCTAAAGACTGATCTTTGAGCTCCCGGGGCACGAAGATGCATCGATTGCGCACCAGCACGTCGATGAGCCGGCATCTCTAACGGCCTTTTCCACGGTGTCGAAATTCTTGACGTCGGCGCTTAAAAATGGTGACGTCTATGCCAGTGGCAGCTTGATCGATTCCTTTTCTTCTGGTGGCGTAGGTGGCGCTATGCAATTCTTCGTATGAGTGGCGGTAGTGGGCAGGATCGAGTTTGTGAGGAAGAAGAAGAGGGGGGTTTTGTGAAGAGGAACTAATTTTCAGATATTATTGCTTATTTAGAAAGTCAAACAAGGTAAATAGTTGAATAGTTAAAGTCAATTCTTAGTTATAGTGTCTATATATATATATATAGTCAAGTAAGGGTTGATCGTTGATTATTTAAAGTGAATTTGGTTATTAGTGTTTATATAGAAAGTCAAGTAAGGCAAATAGTTGATTAGTTAAAGTCAATCCTTAGTTATTAGTATCTATATATAGAAAGTCAAGTAAGGATTGATCGTTGATTAGTTAAAGTCAACTTAGCTATTAGTGTTTATATAGAAAGTCAAATAAGGTAAATCGTTGATTAGTTAAAGTCACTCTTAGTTAATAGTGTCTATATATAGAAAGTTAAGTAAGGGTTGATCGTTGATTAGTTAAAAGTCAACTTAGTTATTATTGTTTATATATTGAAAATTAATTAAGGTTTGATCGTTGATTAGTCAAAGTTAATATAGTTATTAGTGTTTATATATAGAAAGTCAAGTAAGGTTTGACCGTTAATTAGTGAAAGTCAACCTAATTATTAGTGTTTATAAATTGAAAGTCAGGTAAGGTTTGACCTTTGATTAGTTGAATTCAAACATATTTATTCATTTATATATATACCTAGTTAATTAAGTATTGAACGTTGATTAGTTGAATTCAAACATATTTATTCATTTATATATATACCTAGTTAATTAAGTATTGAACGTTGATTAGTTAAAGTTAATCATTTTTATTCACAGTAGTGTTTATATATAAAAGGTTAAGTAAGGGTTGACCGCTGATTAGTGAAAGTCAGCCTAGTTATTAGTGTTTATATATAGAAAGTCAAGTTAGGATTGAGCGTTTATTAGTAAAAGTCAAACTAGTTATTAGTGTTTATATATTAAAAGTCAAGTAAGGTTTGACAGTTGATCAGTTAAAGTCAACCTAGTTATTTGTGTTTGTATATTAAAAGTCAAGGAAAGTTTGATCGTTGATTAGTTAAAGTCAACATAGTTATTAGTGTTTGTATATTGAAAGTCAAGGAAAGTTTGATCGTTGATTAGTTAAAGTCAACATAGTTATTAGTGTTTATATATTGAAAGTTAAGTAAAGTTTGACCGTTTATTAGTTAAAGTTGACTTAGTTATTAGTGTTTATATATTGAAAGTTAAGTAAAGTTTGACCGTTGATTAGTTAAAGTTGACTTAGTTATTAGTGTTTATATATTGAAAATCAAGAAGGCTTTACCCTTGACTAGTCAAAGTCAACCTAGTCATTAGTGTTTATATATTGAAAGTCAAGTAAAGTTTGACGGTTGATTAGTTAAAGTCAACCTAGTTATTAGTGTTTATATATTGAAAGTCAAGTAAAGTTTGACTGTTGATTAGTTAAAGTCAACCTAGTTATTAGTGTTTATATATTGAAAGTCAAGTAAAATTTGATCATTGATTAGTTAAAGTCAACTTAGTTATTAGTGTTTATGTATTGAAAGTCAATTAAGGTTTGATCGTTGATTAGTCAAACTCAACCTAGTTATTAGTGTTTATATATAGAAAATCAAGTAAGGTTTGACCGTTAATTAGTGAAAGTCAACCTAGTTATTAGTGGTTATATATTGAAAGTCAAGTAAGGTTTGGTCTTTGATTAGTTGAATTCAAACCTATTTATTCATTTTTTATATATAACTAGTTAATTAAGGGTTGAACGTTGATTAGTTAACGTTAATCATTTTTATTCGCATCAATGTTTATAAATAAAAAGTCAAGTAAAGGTTCAACGTAGATTATTTATAGTCAAACATTTTATTAGCATATACAAATTAAGTAAAATAAGGGGGCCTTATACTATATACAATATGATGATGTTCTTGCATATTTGGAAACACAAATTCTCCCTGAAAGATGAGATGTCGAGAATACTGCTAATCTGGGTGAAATTGCCACGGTTGCCACTGTATCTATAGGGACCTCGTAGCCTAGGAAAGATTGGCAGTGTATTAGGAAAACCTATTTGCACTTATGAGTGCACAGCTTCGAAACTGAGAGTTTCATATGCTAGAATCCTTGTAGAGATAGATATTTCTCAAGATATCCCACAGTATGTGCCTATAAAAGATATGGAGGGTAATGTCTTTAAGCAGGTACTGGAATTGGAGGGCTGTATTGCAAGAAATGTCAGATGGGAGGATATTTGTGCCCTGCTCAAAAGGAGGAGATTGCTCAGAAATGGATGATCAGGAAGAAACTGAATGCAGAGGAGGCTGGGAACAAAGGGCCAGAGAATGATGCCAAGAGGAAAACTGCTACAAAGGAGGGTAAACTAAAAAATTGATGGGGAGTTGATAAGTGACAAACCACAGGGATTAAATGGTATGAATGGCTGGAATGTGGTGCAGTCTAGGAACAGAGGAATGATGGAACTGGGTGAAAATTGTGGACATGAAGCTATAACTGGAGAAAGTAGTGGGAAGTGTAGTCATGGAATAGACCCTTAGGGATTTGGCAGGATCTTGCGGGGGGCTATGATGTCCCATGATATATGCTTGGAACGTACGAGGCTTGAATAACATAGCAAAGCAGAAGGAGGTTAAAGCCCGCCTCCTGGGACAACACTGTATGTTTGCTATTATTATAGAAACAAGGGTAAAAAAAGAGCAAGCTGAGGGGATCAGGAAAGGATTTGGGGAGGGATGGGATTATGTTGATAACTATGATGAGCACCCCAATGGGAGATTGTGGGTGATGTGGGATAAATAAAGGGTTACTGTACAGGTGCAGAGGAAGACAGATCAGATGATCCTGTGTCAGGTTTTGAAGGAAGGTAAGGTGTTGTTCTGGCTAACAGCCATTTATGTTAACAATCAGTTGAAGTTTAGGAGACAATTATGGAAAGATGTGGAGCAATCTCAGAAGGTGATTTAGGGGCCTTGGGTTGTTTTAGGAGACTTTAATAATGTTTTAAGACAGGAGGACAGGATAGGAGGTAATGAGGTTCAGGTTCAGGAGTTTTGGGACCTAGAACAGATGGTGATTAATACGGGGCTGAGTGAATGTGATACTAGAGGGAATATTATACTTGGTCTAATAGATAAGTGGGAGGAGTGATCTATTCCAGGATTGATAGGGCCCTTGCAAACACTGAGTGGTTCAGGATGTTCCCTGATACAGTTGTTGAAAATCTGGGTCCTGGGATTTCTGATCATCCCCCCTTGAAATTAACCATGCAAGAACAAACAATTAGGAGGAAAGCCCACTTTAAGTTCATAAACTGTCTCATGGATAGGAAAGATGTTGTGGAGATAATAGAGAGAAGCTGGAGAGAACTTATGGAGGGGAGTAAAATGTTCAGGCTATGGAGGAAGCTAATCCGATTACAGGCAGCTCTTAGGCCACATATCCGGCAGTTGAGTGGAGTTAGATTAAAGTTGGAAGAGGCAAGGAAGGAGCTGCATGAAGCTCAGCTGGAGTTAAACAACCAAAATATGAACCCACACATGATCCAGAAGGTGATTGCAGGTATTGAGGAAGTAAAAAAATGGAGCTTAGTTGATGAAAAAATTGCTAAACAAAAGTCCAAGATAGATTGGTTGAGACTTGGAGATGGAAATAATACTTATTTCCATGCTTCAACTAAGGCTAAGAACAAAACAGCAGGCTTACAAAAATTGGAGCTGGAAAACAGCACAACTGTAGCTGATCAGAAAGAACTCGAAAAGGAGGTGCTCCAGTTTTATGGCCAACTGGTGGGACAAGAAGCAGTGAGAACTGAGAAGGTTGATGAAGTGATTATTAGACAAGGTGCATGTCTGAAGAACGAAAGCAGGAGAGCATTGATCCAGCCAGTCAGCAGAAGGGAGATGGAGGAAGCTAGAAGGAGTATTGGTAGTTTAAAGGATCCAGGGTATGATGGGTTTAATGCCAAGTTCTTCAAACAGAATTGGGAGCTGGTGAAGGAGGATGTTCTTGGAGCAGTGGAGGAATTTTTTGAATGGAGAAAAATGTACAAAGCTGTAAATGGAACCCTCGTGACCCTTATCCCCAAGCATGAGGCAGCAGTAACAGTCAAGGAGCTCAGGCCAATATCTTGTTGCACTACTGTGTACAAGATCATATCTAAGATTTTAACACTCAGATTGAGTAGGGTAATTTCTGAAGTGGTATATTTAAACCAGGCAGCATTTGTACCCACAAGGAGTATCCATAACCATATACTGATGGCATATGAGCTGGTGAAGGGTTATAACAGGAAAGCAGGAGGCCCCAGGTGTGTGATCCAAATGGACATCCAAAAAGCCTATGGCACAGTGTCCTGAGACTGTTTGGAGGAAAATTTGAAGCATATGGGAATGCCTGAACAGTTTATTGGGTGGGTTATGGTCTGTGTCAGAACTGTGTCCTTCAAATATATGGTTAATGGTTGTCCTATAGAATTTTTACAGGCAAGGAGGGGATTGAGACAGGGTGACCCCATCTCACCACTCCTCTTTGTGTTAGTAATGGAATATATGTCAAGATGCTTACAGGAGGCAGCAGCTAACTCTGAGTTTAAGTTCCATCCAAGGTGCGAAGGGCTTAAGATTGTAAACCTTAATTTTGCTGACGATGTTCTCATGTTTTCTAGTGGTGACCAGACATCAGTTGGACTTTTGATGCAGGCCTATAACAAATTTGAAAATTCTACAAGACTGAGAGTGAGTAGAGTAAAATGTAGGGTCTATTTTGGGGGAATGAATGAGGAACAGAAGGAGAGCATATTGGGTATTGCAGGTTTTCCAGAAGGAAGATTACCTTTCAGGTATTTGGGCATACCACTGGCAAGCAGGAAGCTGAATATCTAATCATGCTAGCCTCTTATTGAGAAGGTGGTATCCAGAGTAAAGCATTGGACTGCAAAGTTACTGATTTATGCAGGTAAGATCCAATTAATCAAGAGCGTTCTTTTTGCTATCACTAATTATTGGATGCAAGCCTTGCCTATTCTGAAATCTATACTTAAGCATATAGAGGCCATTTGTAGATCATATTTGTGGACTGGTAGTGATATCATTTCCAGGAAAGCACCCATATCATGGGAGAAAATATGTGAGCCTAAGAAAAGTGGTGGCCTGAACGTTATTAGCCTTTCAGAATGGAATGTTGCATGTATGTGTAAAACTTTTTGGAATGTGTGCCGAAAAATAGATAGACTGTGGATCAAGTGGATCCATGAGGTATATATCAGGGATCATGCTGTTATGGATGTGAAGTTACCACATTACTGTTCTTGGGTGTTGAAGGAAGTTTTTAAGTGTCGAGAGAGAGTGAAAAGCTTGAGATCGTGGCAGACTCTGGGGAGTAAGGTTAATACCAGGCACCTCTATAATGAGATGAAAACTGGAAGCAGTGGAGTAATCTGGCGTACATTGTTTTATGGAAACTTTGCTCGACCAAGAGCAAAGTTCACCTTCTGGATGTTATGTCATGGCCGGTTGCCAATGGAAAATAGGTTGTTAAAGTTTGGTATCCATTTTGATAGGTGTTGTTTGCTGTGTGGTGAAGATGAGACGTTGGACCACCTGTTCTTTAGCTGTAAGAAAACAAGGGAAATCTGGCAGGAGGTGTTAGCCTGGTTGTAGATTCAGAGACAACCGGAGCCATGGAGTGGGGAATTTGAATGGATTTTGAGGCAATGTCGAGGCTAAGGGAAATGCGTGAAGATGTTGAAAACGGCAATCACGGAGACAACCTATGAAATTTGGCGTTGGCGAAATGGAGTGTGCTTTAATGGTGATCGGACGGTGGGTAATGTTTTGCAAAACATTGTTGATACTATTGTATATAGGAGTTGAGAGTTACCCAAAATGAGGGAATTATGTGCTAAGCTTATGATAGGGAATGATAGTTGGTAGAATACGTTGTAAAGATGGTTTTGAGCTTTATCATGAATGGAAAGTTACATAGTTTCCAAGAGTTCATCATTGATTAATTAAAAGCCAATTTAGTTATTAGTGTTTAAATATAGAGAGTCAACTAAAATTTCAACGTAGATTAGTTATAGTCAAACATTTTATTAGTATATACAAATTAAGTCAAACATGAGTTGATCGTTGATTAGTTAAAGTTAACTTAATTATTAGTATTTACATATAGAAAGTCAAGTAAGGGTTTACCATTGATTAGTTAAAGTCAATTTAGTTTTTAGTATTTACATGTAGAAAGTCAAATAAGGATTTACCGTTGACTAGTTAAAGATATATTTATATATACTAAATCAATTAAGGGTTGAACGTTAATTATTTAATATCAAACATTTTTATCCGTATTTATATACATTAGGTCAATAAAGGTTGATCATTGATTAATTTAAGTCAACTTAATTATTAGTTAACGACAACTAAAGAAGTGAACGATTTTGAAAGAAAAGAAAAAAAAAGAAATTTCTGCAACATTTTTTGAAATTTTTGGCAAAATTTTTGATTTTTTTGGCAAAATTTTGGAAATTTTTGGCGAGAAGATTGAATTTTTAAAAATTTTAGCACCGGTTTTTGAAAACCGTTGCTATTTTTTCCAACATCGGTTTTGGCACCGGTTCTTTTAAATTTTAACACAATTTTAAAAAAACCGCCGTTAATTTGTTTATTTTAACACCGGTTTTTTAAAAAACCGATGTTAAATTTTAAAAAATCCAGTGTTAAAATAATAAAAACTGGTGCAATTACATTTGGGCACCGATTTTCAAAAACCGATCCTAAAAAATTGGTGCTAGAGGGCAGTCTCTGTGGTAGTGACGATATGGTGCCGAAAATTGAGCGACTTCGCTTTGTCTAGGTACTGACATCACCATCTTGTATGTCCAACGTCGCTCTGTCGTTGGTGTCAACGACATCGATTTATCAACCAAGCGACATCACTTTCAATCAGTAAAGGTACTTTTTCCATGTTTAGTTTATTTTCACCTGCGCTTGACTATATTATGTGTACATCATTCCGGGGCTGCTTAATATTCTAACATGAATTTTGTTTCATGTGTATTTGTTTTAATAGGACAAAGAGAGTTATTGATGGACTCCTAGCACAGACTACTTATTTCCCTAATCCCCCTGACAGTTTTAATGTCGTACAATGTAGGCAAGGGATGTTCAATACAATTAATCTTTTATTTTCACACCAACCTTATGTATTGAATATATTCTGACATTTATTGGTGATTTATGTTCAAGGTTTTGTTTTTTTGTCATCAAATAGTAAATATTATGTCTTTGTACGAGAACTGATTTCACCACGATTCATACTGCGACTACGCACGAACCGGTAAAGATACAACACCTAACCGACGTCACACAATCCGGTAAAGATACGACTCCTAACCGACGTCGCATAAACTGGCGGCATTTTTTTGCGATGTCGCCCATTCAAAACGACGTCGTATTAGTTAGCTTTCCACATCAATATGCACACGATGAGCAGCCCTGATTCATACGATCTTGCATACAATCATGAGCGATGTTGCTTCAATTATTCTGCAATTTTGATCTTGCCAATGTCGCAGTATTTCCAGTGCCATCGACTACCTTCTTGTTGTGATCGATTTCACTTCTTATAAACACCAATATCGATGGAAACGATGTCCCAGCTACGGTGTACTATAGTTGGCCTACGTCTTTGGACCGACGTCAGTCCAAAACTGAGGTTGAAAAGTACTATTTACCTCAGTTTGGGACCGAGGTAAAAAGTATACTTTTTACTTCACCCACATTTACCTCAGTTTTTTAATGGCAAAAACCGAGGTAAAAGCCTTAAAAACCGAGGTAATAGATGTAATCTGTTGTAGTGTACAAGGTGGTTATAAACCGTCGTGTAGTGGAACACATAACAACCATAAAGAAGCTTCCAAAATTAGAAGACGTGATCTCCTATAGATTCAATTTCAGGTTCCAAAGATGGAAATAGGACAGTGGCATATAGCGAGTTCGAAAATGCAATATGGCAGAGTTAGTTACATATTTGGAGATCAGAACACGTAGTAATACATCTGAAATCGGTTGTATGATTTGACCCATTTCTGTTGTCGAAAAAAAATCTTGAATTTAATCAAATAATACCTGAACTCAAAAAATTTATGGATAAAATTAGGACTTTTAGACGACGATCTTTCCTATATCGAAAGTGGGGTCCACTAATGAAGGATTGCCCATTTACGGCGCAGTTGCGCGTCGTTTGTGAGTTTCAGTCTCGGAACTACCATCCTGTCATATGTTTATTGAAATATGAACAAGGACTCGAGAGGATGCCCAAACATTGCACGATTACAGAATACCATTAGATGGCATTTGAAATATAACTGTCGTCTATTGGTATATTATTTGCGATGTTTAATGATAAATCGCTTTGTAACGTAAAGAAACATGTGGGTTAATAAAACCACCGTCCTATCAAATATTTTTGATTTTAGATGAAAAGTCGGATTCAGTTCGCAAAAGTGGAAGTTGAAAGAACTGTGTAGAAATTTGATAAATGGCTCTCATGCATATTTATACCATGCATGGTGCAACCAATGTGTATGGTTTCCAAGGATGTGTTTCAATATCTTAGGTGGAATATGGAACAACACCATTTGAATCACCATTGCCATTCATAAATATATTCCTTATTACAACTGTCATATTTAACCTAACTTCACAAAAATTATCTCTGTCCACTTTCATCTTTGTCCAAAAATTTCCACCAAGAAAATAAGGCATATAACCATTTAAAAACCTACCAAATGAAATAATTATAGATATATTGGGATGAGTTTGGGAAGGTTCATTGATAGACCTACGATGTCCGAAACTATGATTTGTTTTAGTTTTTTAAAATCAGAATATTTGTTTCCCGTTCTTGGTAAAAAAAAGGTTCAATTGTCTTTCACTTATATATGTGTGCGTGTGTGTGTTTTATTATATTTACCCGTCATAGGTTTAAAAATATTTAACTGAAAACGTGATATATAGACAAGTTTTGTTGGAAAATATAGCAATTGTTCAGTGGCATGATGTGAACCGTGTGTTTCCAAACATTGTGAATGTATGCATCCGGTGCGAAAATCCATAAGCATTGTGCAAGAAAAGAGTGGTGAGTTTGCATGTGTCATATATAAGGCAAGAATACACTTTTCTTACCTTATATGATATCCTTCTATCTATATCCGTTTTATATGGATTATGCTGGAGGGAAGGATCCAGTCAATGATGTTAAATTGTTTGAACAAGCTGCATGTTTAGGGAATCTTGCAGCGTCTAACGCGTTGGTGATATATGCACTCTTTTTGGAAGGTGAAGAGTTTGCGTTTGAAGGTTTTATGCTCTGAAGAAAGAAAATACAATCCAAAGAGGCTCACTAATTGTCAGGTCCAGTTGATAGACATATTTAGGGCAATTTTGGTTGGACATGAAATGCTTATGAATTGTTGTCATCCACGCTTCTGTGATACAAATCACATAATCAGAAGACTCGGTTGGGGTAATGCATGGGAGCAAACCGGTTGTACTAGCTACTACTGTGAAATAGATATCACTTTCATCTGTGATGTTTTGTGTCTACCTAACTAGTAGAAAAAACTTAGTAATAATATAATAGTGTAATCGCTTTGGATAAAAAATATGCTAATATTAGTTAGTTTGTTGTTATATTGCTTTGCATGATCGAATGTGGATACAAAAACCATGATATCATTGAGTGTGTAAAACTTTCGGTGAGGGTTTCGAAATTGGAATATGACTATTCTAACTCATTTAGCCATTTGCAATATAACATCCAAAATCGAGACAACATGCCAATCACTTATTTTAATGAAATACTATTTCCAACATGTACATATTTCAATCTGAATTGTTGGGAAAAATTGAAAGTTCTAGCACGCATCTCATATGTTATAATCCGATTGATTTTGCAATTTCTGAACCTTACGTGGTTCATTTTATACTTTTTGTTTTATAAATCAATCCCTCACAATTTCAAATCCGAATAAGAGGTAGTATTCAGAAGCTCTTTTAAGCCGATGCCTTGTTCTTAACAGCTAAATCTTTCAAGTTCGGAGGTTTCTATTGAATGTATGGTATGATTTGAAATCATGTGAAACTTTGGAGAACATGTATTTCAAGAAATGAAGTGTTAGTGACAACCAATCCCATTCACAGGAAAAGTCTTAGCTATTCTCAAAATACAATGTTTTGTCATTGATTGTTTACACCAGAATATATTGTTTCAAAATAAACATTCCATATGTGGCAAAATCAAAATCTACAACAATTAAGGGAATGTTATCTACTGGGAAGTCCAAAAATGTGCTTCTTGTCTTGCCATCTTGGCACGCTTAATCATCTCAAAGTCTTATTCGCGTCATAAGTATTCTTCCTCAATTATATTGTATTCTTCACCTTTTCCTTCATTTTTTATGTACATTCTGTTGGATATATATATTGATAATACCATGCAAAAATTAAATAATAAAAATTGAACGAACAATTAACATATGCAAGAATAATAATATTTTATTAATAATTCATGCATACAATCGAAAAGCTTAAATTACAAATAATCAAAGCATAAATCACGTTTTCAAGTAATTACAAAGTGATGGAGTCACGAGTAACACTCGGTGCCCTTGAAACGAATGAATCCCGTCGTGGACATCGTTCCCTAGGGTAAAACCATCGCAGGTAACAATTAACACTTAAGAGTTACTTGGGATTCACGCAAGGCCCGAAGGACTATCACTGACAGAGAAAGAAATAAGTGAGACTCAAGTTTAGAAGAAATGGGGAACTTGAGAATGTGCGAGTTTTCTAACTGACTTAGAGGCTTTATTTATACTGCTCTAAGAGAACCTAATCATGAAAACATGATATTCTAATTTTCTGTAATTAGATAAGAATATTCTCCAATCACCAACTCACCAAATCCGGGACATTCCATGAATACTCAAATCAAATCTGCTGGAAATGGAACAAATATTTGCACAAATATTCTTTAGTATATTAAACATGTTAAACCGCGTATTTATTTAAGACAAGTCATTCGCTCTTATCTCTTGAGAGTTACACACAAGCAATTCCATATATACTATGCGGTTGGGCCTTCCAGAGACTTCCACGCGGTCCATACGCATTTTAGACAGTCTAGAGAAAAATTACTTATGGCCAATTTCCGCCCATTTTTTCTCTTTCAAGAGTGGCATTTCAAACATCCATATCTCATTCACCATTGATCCGTTTTGAGAGTTTAAATAGTCGATTTTATAGTACTCGCGGAGGAAAACCCAAAAATGACATTCACCGACTCAGAATCTATTCGGATCCCACTCAAAACGAAGCCCAATTTCAACATTTTAACCATCATTTTTCAACACATTCTGTACATGAACGCGCTATCACCCTCCTCCACTACCACAACAACCCACCTCTAGCACCGGTTTTTTTATGTTCTAGCACTGGTTTTTTCGTAAAAAAAACCGGTGCCTAAGTAACCGGTGCTAAACTAGCACCAGTTTTTTTTGTTAGCACTGGCTTTTCAACTGGTGCTAAATTAGCACCGGTTTTTCTTTTGTTAGCACCGATTTTCAACCGATGCTAAATTAGAACCGGTTTTTTTGTTAGCACAGGTTTTAAATTAGCACCGTAGCACCGGTTTTTCAACCGGTGCTAAATTAGCACCAGTTTTTTGTTAGCACCGGTTGTTTTTGTTAGCACCGGTTGCTAATTTATTTACGACATTGAAAAAAATCCCTTCCTCTGAAAGCTGCAGCGCGCTGCCGCTTTCAGAGAAAGGGAAAAAGACTCAAAATTAACAATTTTATCCCACATTAATTTAATAATAAAATCAACTTCACAAAATTAATAATTTATTTCCTCATTAATGTATACAAACACCTTGTCTCGATTCGGTTTTCAGTTTTTTGCCCACCCCTAGGCCTACCTGTCCAAAGGAAACCAAAAGCTAAGCATTCAACCCAATTGGAAAGTATCAGAACAAACTACGTTTATACTTGTGTTCATATGTACAGTTTGCATCATTGCAAGGATATTTCAGAACTTAGGGCAGAATCATGCACATCTTCACATACATTGCATCTGCAGAGAGGGCAAACCCTGATAAAAAGCACAAAAGATGATCAGCTAGAACAAATCGATCATGTTAAATTAGGAATGCATCTGTGAGAATCGATGATGTAGATACATTACCTGTTTATTTCTTTAAGCCATTTGTCAATGCATGATATATGGTATTCGTGTGGGCAAGGAAGCACCCATAGTTTGTCTCCTTCCTCGTACTCAGATAAACAGATGTAGCACCTACAGTTCATATTGCCATCCATTCTTAGAAATGTAACAGAACCTCTGTGGCAAAGATAACAACTGTGAAACAACTACTGAGTTTCTGATATTAACAAGGGGAAGATAGCATGTTTTACTGCAAATGTCAAACAAACATACCATAACTGGCTTAAAGCGAAAGCATCCAGCCCTTTCACAACATGCAGTGAACGAGAACCGACACTCATTTCACTACAACAAAAAAAGACATGGATTCTACACAAAAAAGGTTATGAGAGCATACACGGTGTCTTAATATTTGCATCTTTCAAGCACACTAGACCTCACTAGAAAGTTCAAACAAGATACAAAAATCATAGTTACTCGAGGGCTTTCCATTAAAAAGCAGCAAGTGCACCATCACATCAACCAACAAGTTGTCAGTTAGCCAAAGAAGTGCATTTGTTACTCCCTCTATCCGAACATAAGTTACACAATTTAACTTTTCACGATTGATTTAAAAAGCAAACACAGAAAAAACATCAAACACGGCAAAATAAAACAGAGAGAAGAGAACTTTTGACTATGTGCAGCAACGTCCCCACCTTGATTATGGTTAATGCAATCAAACCTCCACCATCCTATCCCAAAATCAAGGCTATCTATAACCATATGAACAAGAAAACACCAGATGTTTAAAACCAAACTAAAGATGGCAAACTTGCAACATAATAATTTCCATCTTCAGTTGCCAAACTCCATTCTTTGAAGCAGTGACAACAAAGCACGGGTAAAACAAAGAATCAAACATTAATATGGAGAAATCACAAAGTTCAGCTTTGTTTTTATTTGTCCACATTAAAAACTTTATAAGTTTAAAACCATCATCAAATTATAGTTTTGAAAGAGAAGAAAACTATTACCACCAACAAAAACAGACAGCACTACAAACTACACCAGACCACGATTTTTCGTAAACAAAGTGGGAGTGCTGAGTTAAAGTCATTTACGTGCGACATAATTTAATTCTTCTTAAACTTCCAAAACAAGGTTCAACATATTATTCTGTTGACAGTATACAAAATATAATCATGCCGCATTATTTTCAGTCAAAATAGAATACTTGGATCAAAGCAGCAGAAACTGGTCGAACTAAATTTACATGTGCAAAAAGTCGCCCTGAGTTCAAGTCATGTACCAGTACATGTGACATAATTGAATTCATCCAAAAATTCCAAAACAAAGTTCAACATATTATTCTTCTATCAGCATACAAAAAATAAACTGATCGTACTATATATGATGTACCTTCAAAACTGCAAATTATTTCTTCTAAAAGCAAGTGCAAAATCTATAGAAAACTAATATTGTCTTGAACTTCATATAGTCTACAAGAATTTTCACCCTTATGTCAACAAAGACATTCAACCGAATAGTGATTGATGAAAGACCCAATAAAACAAATACATACCATGCCCAATTCTCAGTATGCGGTTGTAGCTGAGGTCAAGAACGCGGAGGCGAGTGAGTTCTCGTAAACCTTCAATGGTGGAAATTTTATTTTTGGACAAGTTTAGGATATGTAGTCCTCGAGGAAGGGAACCCCCAGTTATTCTTGCTGGAAGAAGAAAAGAGTTAAGAATGTAACAAAAATGTAAGACAATACATTAAAAAGTATATTGACGGGACAAGGGGATTAAAGAAGACAACACTACAAGACAAAAGCTCACACAAAATGTATAAATAAACTCTTCAACTTCCAAACAACACAAGACGAGCACACCATTTGAAAGCATAGCTGGAAAAAAACATTGCACATGTCTTTCTTAATACTGAAATTCATGCAAGAAACTGATTGGTTCTTTGATGTAAAGGACTTGAGCTCAAAAGAGAAAAAGAACAGCAGACAAAGAGAACCAGCTCAAAATAATGAAACCACACAATCCCAGTTTGCAAATAAATTTAAAGATACAAACTTTTAGCAACCAGAAGGAAGAAAAACAGAAAACAGATCCAAAACCAAGCATAATCAATAACTAACCTAACACCATGTGCTTAAAAAAATTATCATAGCAATATATATATTGACATCGACTCAAATGAACTAGAATGTAACTTCATCAAAGATTCACCTGTGCATTGGTAAGCGCAGCCGGCGATGGGAGCTCCGGCAGAGGGGAGCAGTGCGGAGGTGGTAGAGAGCATCGTCATCGGTGGTGGGAAACGAAGAGGTGGCGGAACCCTCCAGCGGTGGTGGGGCTCATTCTCCGACGGAAGAACCCTCTAGCGACGGTGACGGAACCCTCTAGAAAAAATAGGGAATAAGAACCCTTTACTAGCGGGGCACCTCCAGCGGTGGCGGAACCCTCCAGTGATGGCGTAACCCTCCGGCGGTGGCGGAACCTTAGGTTCTTTGCGTCGAAGGAAAAGGGACAAGGCCTTGAGCGGGAAGACAAGCGGGAAGATCCTCTCCCTCACCGGCGTCGGTGCCATCTCCCCTTCCTTCAACTTCTTCAGGTGATGTGTGGCCGGTGGCTGATCGGCGGAGAAAGCCAGAGGAGGCAGAGGGACGGTGGGGTGTTGGTTTGATCGAATCAAATTGGGGCAAGGGAGAAGGAAGGCTAAGTATATGAAAATTTGAGACATGAGGTTTGAGCCAAAATTATGGGTTTAAGCCCATTAAAGTTTTCATTAGCTAAAATCAAATAAAGTTTGACTAGAGAAAGTTTAAGCCCATTAAATTTTCTAATTTTTAGCACCGATTTTTAAAAACCGATGCTAGTTGTTTCCAAAACCGATGCTATAATAAAATTTAGCACCGATTTTTAAAAAATCGGTGTTAAAATTAAAAAATCGGTGTTAAATTAACACCGATTTTGAAAACCGGTGTTAAAAATTAAAAAACCGGTGCTATTAAATTTTTAGCACCGATTTTAAAAACCGGTGCTAAAAAACCAATGTTAGAGGTGGGTATCTGTGGTAGTGCTCACTACATTTGTTTGCCTTACATAAGCATAGGAATATGATTTGCAAACGAAATAGGAAAATCATAAGAAAGTATTGTTTCACATTCATTGGTTCACCCACTCTTGTTGCCTTCTCCGATTACCCTATGCATCCATTCTCTATATGTGACTTTCGACTTCTTCTTCTCAAAAGACTTTTAGTCGTACATTTTAGGGGGAACGTCTGCTTGCAAAAGGCAAAATCTTTATCTTGCTTCAGGAATTTTGGAATGACCGAACCATACGGGCTCAAACAGCAAAGCCAAACATTAGATGTATTCGCTGGCTTAAATGTGTATTGGATTTCAAAGTAAATGTTGATGAATCATGGTATAATCCCATGGATAAATGTGGTATGGGTATTGTCATAAGAGATAAATATGCCTCTTTTATTAAGACTTCCATAAAAACTGATAAATCTTGTACCAGTTTCCATGTTGAATTAATTGCTCTAGGTGAAGGTCTTCTTTTTGCTGTCAGTTTAAACCTGTGACCTTTATGGATTTGAAATGTATTGCCGACTCTTCCAAAGCCCCATGGAAATCCTTTCAACTAGTTGCTGTTCTGAGTGAAAGATTGGAAAACATTAACATCACACACACATGCAGGGGAACCTACTAGAAGATAGACTCAGTAAACTGGCCACTTAAACAAAAGATCCTGGAGTTCATGTTCTTGATTAGTGATAAAATATAATAGACTTTATTATAGTGCATTGATATTAATCAATGACACATCTCATCAATCATGAGCATTACAATATATAGGTCTACAACAAACCAAAGTCTAATTGAAACAGGATTCTAAGTTTATAAGAAATTACCATCTATAATTAATTCTATAAGGAAACTAATTCTATAAGATTACTATCATTTATAACCTTTCCTACCAGGAAAGAGTTTCTATGTCCTTAACACCCTCTCTCAAGTTGGAGCATGATGACAAGAATGCCCAACTTGCAAAGAAGATTATGAAATTACTAATCATTAAACTTCAGTAGAGGTAGAAGTAGCCACAACAACAATAGCATTAGCAACAGTAGAGCAATATTCAACTTCATTAGCGGTAGTATTAGTGGTAGAGTAGTATTCAACTTCAGTAAGAGCAGTATTTGTAAGAGACCATTCAAGGTAATTCTCTTGACCCTTCATGATGGTAGGTGCAATAACCAAATGCGTCAGAAGAGCCAATGAAGTATGGGTCAGTCGACAAACGACCAACATGTATAGGTATCTTAGGGTCAGATTGCAATTGCAACTGTTTTAGTAAAGTCGCAATTACCTTATAGCCATTCATGTTCTGAAGCGCAGTAGCCTCAAAACCAGCATCAGTACGGGCCTGTTCTTCGAGATTACTTCTGGGGGCAGACATAGTGCAAATTCAGGTACAGATCAGCAACAGGTGCAGCAACCGGCGACGGATCAGATGGCATTTCAGTAAAGTCGCAATTACCTTATAGCCATTCATGTTTTGAAGCGCAGTAGCCTCAAAACCAGCATCAATGCATGCATGTTCTTCGGGATTACTTCCGGAGGTAGACATAGTGCAAATTCAAGTACGGATCAGCAGCAGGTGCAGCAAACGGCGACGCATCGGATGGCGGCGCCGCGTGATGGAAACGTAGCGCCGTGTGAGCTTCGGGATCGGTATGTGTGGCTTAACGCACATACTAATCGGATCAGGAGAGGCGGCACACGGATTACCACGGCCAGATGGTGGTGGTGGCGATCGGTGAAACAGAGCTGACGGCGGCGGCGGTGGCTCAGAAAGGCGGCAGAATAGTTTCTTAAAGATTCGGGATTTTAGGCTCTGATACCATGATAAAATATAATAGACTTTATTATGGTGCATTGATATTAATCAATGACACACATCATCAATCATGAGGATTACAATATATAGGCCTACAACAAACCATAGTCTAATTGAAACAGGATTCTAAGTTTATAAGAAATTAACATCTATAACTAATTCTATAAGGAAACTAGTTCTATAAGATAACTATCATTTCTAACTTTCCTACAAGGAAACGGTTTCTATGTTCTTAACAATTAGAGAATTAGAGGGTTATTGCACCTTGATAGCATACATGTTCCTAATATTAGACTTGATATTAGGAATGAATGCTACTGATTCAACTTTTATCGTTATCTCATATATGGTATAAGACGGAAACAATGCTGGAGCTTAAGAGGTTATGGAAGAACAATTCATGACTGCTAGAACTTCAAGAACTAAAGTCCAGAGGCTCAAACTGCAGTTGGAAGAAGAATACAAACTTGTTGATCCAATGGGTTTCAACGGAGGCTAAGGCAAAAAGAAATGGCACTGAACCTCAAGGAAGATTCATTTCAGCTCATCACACCAGCTTCATAGTTAGATTGTTAGAGAATGATTCGTACCTTATATCTCATTTTTATAATTTACTTAGGAGGTTTTCGGGAGTCCGGCCGATTACTTGACATTAACACACGGTGGAGATGTAGTAATCGTCTAATCGATAACACTACAAAAAAACTTCTTTATGATTTTTTTTCTTGTGTACAAACGGTAAACATAAAATTGAACCATCTTCTTATAATACCTTACAAATTACTCTCAATAAGGTTGGGGAAGCTACCATATATCCCAATTAATATGAGCTTAGTTTTTTAAAAAAATACTGAGATGAAATTTAGATTATACACTGCATAATCTCAGGAAATGTGGCATGTAAATAAGGTTATGGACAAGCCAGCGACTTTTTTACAAAATGAGGTTTTTTTTGTAATTAATGAAAAATTAACTTTTTAGTGGTATTAAAAGCGTGATTCCTCTTCCATCTCTTCTTCTTCTCTCTCTGCAACAATACTATTTTTTCTTCGGCGATTTCACTCTACTCTCAGCCTCTTCTCCGCCTCTTCTCCACCTCTTCTCCGTTTCTCCATCACCGCATGTTTCCTTGCCTCTTCTCGGCGTTTCTCCGGCCCCTCATTTCTCTGATTCTTCTCCAGCATTATCATTTTTTTTCTTCATTGGTTGTTCATCGTTCGCAGGATTAGGTTTATCACATATCTAGGGTTTATTTTAGACAGTATTGTCATACAAATTTTGTTCGATTTTTCAGATTTAGTATGTTCTTTGTTTTGCTGAGCGTTGGATGAACATCGTTTAGAGTGTTTTGAGTTTCTATGTGCATTTTTTCTGTGATCTGATTTTGAATTATCATTTCGTTGTTACAACAAACTTGTTGATTGTTCGTCTTGAATTTTGATCTGCATTTGTTTGCTTATAAATTGCAGTTGTTATTATCCAACATGTACATGTTAATTGTACCCTGAATGATTTTTTTCTTCTTTTTTTGTTGATTGTTCATTTTGAATCCCAAGCTGCATCTATTTACTTATATGTTGCACCTATTAGTATTAATGTATACTTGTTAGTTGTACTGTCTATGACCTTTTGTTTTCATTTGTTGTTAGTTGTATGTTTTGAATGTTGTACGTTTTGAATAATGAGTTGCATCTGTTTACTTATATGTTGCATCTGTTAGTATCTCGTGTGTACTTGTTAGTTGTGTTGTGTATGACAATTTTTTAAAAATGTTGTTGGTTGTTCATTTTAAATTAGGAACTGAATATGTTTACTTAATATTTCATCTGTTAGAATCCAATATGTACTAGTTAGTTTTATTTTGTTTGACATTTATTTTCATTATTGATTATTGTTCGTTTTGAATTAGAAATTGTACCTGTTTGCTTATGTGTTGCAACTATTAATATTCAATGTGTATTACTTTTTGCAGGATTTGGATCTAAATTTTTTTTTGTTTAACTTTTAGGGAATCAGACAACATTGAACATTGGACTCCACAAGACATTCCGACACGAGGAATCATATGAAGATGATGACACTGAACTTGAAGATACAAAGATGATCCCCTTTTGAAGATTAATAACAGCCGTTAGTTAATCTACATTGTAAGTTCCATAATGGAAGAATTCTGTCACGAGCCCTTATCTTCAATTTTGTTTAGATGTTGAGAGCCCCTCTCGTATTTGAAATTGATAAAATTTGCATGTTTTTTTTATATAAAGTATGCAATGCCTTACATGTGTTGCTTTCACGCCGACAATACTTTCTGGGACCTCTCTTTGATTTTAAATCAAGGAAATATGTTTATGTTTTTGAAAACAGACACATGTTTTAATGTAATCAATATATATTGTAAGGTATTAAATACATTACATATGAAAATTTTAAAAAACTACAAAATTATGTGACCTATGTTGTGTATACTATAAGAGAGTACTAGTTGTAGGCTAACATATGCATGTTTTATAAAACCATATATAATTTATCAGGTAACTTATGTTCCACCTGACGAAAAAGTTTTGTTACTCATAAAAGGAATTAATACTTTAAAATCGTATGCGTGTTTTTATTTAAACAATACATGTAATTAATGGAGAGTTAAATTTTAACTTAACTTATACATTATCTCCTGAAAAGGTTTCATAATTTATATTCAGAGCTTTTAAAACAAATGCATGTTTTAATACAAATAATATGTACTGTAAGGTAACACGTGCATAGTGTATACGAAAATTTTCAGCAGCATTTAGTTCATTTTTCGAATATTTACCACATATTTTTTACATGTTCATGCCGGCAAAATTCATACATCCATAACTTTCAACAACAATATCATTCACATCGAATGCAATTGAATAACATAACCCCAATCGGATGTGAAGAATCACAATACAATATTTGAAAATCAGTTTTAATCAAATTGAAATCAAGTTGTTTCGATCAGATTTGGAACTCGCTCGCCCTTCTCCTCTAGATGTGGGCAGAATTTCGTCGGACACTAATCGGTCGTTTGAAGAGCTCATCAGAAAAAGAAAAGAATCGTTTGGAGAAGGATTTTGTCGGTTGGGAGAAGTTAGATTTGCAGAGAATGAAGATTGAAGTTTGGGATTGATATTGAAATTTGGGAATGGAGATTGAAGGAAGAAGAATGGAGGATAGAGAAGTTTGCAAAAAATAGGGCTACGTATCAATTTTGGGGAAGAAGAATGGAGATTGAAGGAAGAAGAATGGAGATTGAAGGAAGAAGAATGGGTTAATTGTTATAACCCGATATTTTCAATTGGACCAATCCACAATTTTTGCTAATTTTATGTTATTTACATATTAATCCCTAATATGTTCATAAACTTATGGACAAACTGATTGGCGGGAGAAATACGTATATACTGTAAACCATAGGTAAGATTTGGAAAAACAGAAAAACAAACGTTTCAAGATAAGTAAAATATAAATTCGCAATGGATCTCGTTGATTAACTAAATGTCCACGTAGAAACCAAACCACAAATATAAAATGTGTATAATCAAGAATCGGATGAAACAGGCTTGGCATGCATGTACATGGATTAGGAGACCGTTGCACTTATTGACTTTGCTTATCTCACGATCACACGAAGACTTCAGGTACGTGGATGGTCCTAAATTTAGCTTACCTCACCAAGCCTCCTAACTTGGAAACTGCGGCTTCTATTTACGTGTCTCACACATATGTTTATGTATTACTCGCGTCATACTCCTTATTACCTTTTCTTTTTCCTTTTAAACACAATTTACTCTGTACTGGTTTATATTTTAATTCGGTATGATTGGCTGACCAAGTCCATCAATTAAATGACAGTAATTTTTCTTCTTCCCTCGTATTTTGCATTTTCAAATGACAATAACTCAATAAGTGACCCTTTTAACACTTATCATCTTGGTTGAATTAAAATAAATTAAATCATCTGAACCGAAACATAATTACAACTATTAATTATAATTGAACTTAATTGATATCACAATACAAAAATTGAACTAATCTCAGTTTCATGGAATTGAAAAATAATTCAAAACAACTGAACATGATCAACGTGTTTTTGACCAAAAATTATGCTTAAACCATTTAAAACTTGTGTTGGATATTCCTCCCTAATTCTAGAATTTTTCTTTGGTAAAATTGGAAGAAGATTCTAGTATGATGGGGGATGTATCTAGACCATGAAGCATATTCTAGAAATACCTCCTGGAAGCCTCCAAGCATTAATTGTGGTAGTTGGAGAGATGGAGAAGAGAATTCTAGAGTTTGAATGCTCATCTATAAATAGGATGGTCTTGGAGAGGATTTGATCATCCAACCAAAAACCATTTCATTTCCTTCTAGATATCCTTCAAGAGAGAGTAGTAGGGAGAAGTCTTCATCCTCTCTAGTTGATAGATATCCACCATAGTGTGAGAAAACCTTTGTATCCATCTATTTTTGGGTGAGACATTGTAACCCCACTTTAATCATATAGTGGAAGAGTTGGACTACCTAGTCCCGCGGTTTTTCCCCTTTTGGGTTTTCCGCGTAACCAAATTTGGTGTCTTGCTTATTTTTCATTCATCATCCTAATCACACAAAGAGGGAAACTATATTTTTCCCAACAGTGGCATCAGAGCTAGGTTGATCGGCGTCATATTCTTGTGTGATTCAAGATGGAGGCGGGAGATATGTTCAAACTCACGGCGGAAAATTACGCATATTGGAAGCCCATGATGGAGGACCACTTATATTGCAAAGATTTGTATGAACCAATCGCGGAGGAGACCAAGCCGGAGGAAAAGGATGACAAAGAGTGGGAGATCCTAAATAGGAAGGCGGTCGCCATGATCCGTAAGTACATAGATCGAAGTTTATTTGAGCATGTTTCTACATACACCAATGCCTTTGAGCTATGGACAAAACTTGATTCTATGATTCAAAAGAAGCACCACGTAATAAAGCCCACCTAGTGAGGCGGTTGGTGAAATTGGAGTACAAGGATGGCCAAAATATGACCGAGCACTTGAATAGCTTCAAGGGGCTTGTAAACCAATTGGCAAAGACCGAGATGAAGATCGATGATCAGTTGCAAGCTTTGTTGCTCCTAAGCTCACTATCTGAAAGTTGGGACACTTTGGTGGTCACGCTTAGCAACTCGGCTCCAACAGGAAAGCTTACTATGGATGATGTAGCCGATAGCTTGATAAATGAAGAAGCACGGAGAAGAGAACGTGGTACAACAACCTATGCAGAGGCAAACATGATCGAGAATCGTGGAAAAAATGAGTCGCGTGGAAGATTTAGAAATGGTGGACGTGACAGATCACGAGGCCGGTCAAAGTCTTGTTCCCGAGTTACTTGCTACTATTATGGCAAAGTAGGTCACAAGAAAGATGAATTTCGCAATCGCAAGAGAGACCAGAAGAATGGCACGGTCAAACCTGATCAAGTCAATCCAAAGAAGAAGGAAGAAGAAAGCACTACGGCGGTGGCATCCGTGGAGCATGGTGATATCTTTGTCATTGACGATTATGTCAATCTTGCCGACGATGAAAATTTATGGATCGGTGATTCTGGTGCTTCCTTCCATGTTACCCCACATGAAGGGCTCTACTTGTCCTACTAGCGTGGAGATTTCGGCATTGTGAAGATGGGAAATCAAGTCACAAGCAAGATTGTCGGCAAAGGCGACATCATCTTGAAGACAAACACGGGATACAAGCTCAAGTTGAAGGATGTGCGACATGTCCCAGAAATGTGGCTCAACCTTGTCTCGACGGGGAAGCTTGACGATGCTGGAATGATAAGCCACTTTGGAGATAGAAAATGGAAGATCACTCAAGGCAATATGGTGATTGGTCGAGGAAAGAAGGATGGATCCTTATATGTCATGCAAGGACAAATCTGCAAGGGAGAGGCTAATGTTGCAATGAAACCTCGAACATGGAGTTGTGGCATAAGAGGCTTGGCCACATGAGCGAGAAGGGACTTCAAATCCTCGCACGGAAACATATCCTCCCTGACATAAAAGGTACAACACTTGACCCTTGCACTGATTGTTCAGCCGGCAAACAACATAGAGTTTCTTTCCTCAAGCCTGCTTACCCCCATAGAAGAGAGAATATTCTTGACTTAGTGCATACTGATGTTTGCTCAATGACCGAAAGATCCCTTGGAGGTGCACAATATTTTGTAAGTTTTATTGATGACCATTCTGGAAAGGTTTGGGTGTTTTTGTTGAAAACTAAAGACCAGGTACTTGAGGCGTTCAGGGAGTTCCATGCAAGGGTGGAACATGAGACATGCAGAAATTTGAAGTCTGTTAGAGCTGACAATGGTGGAGAATATCGCGGCCCATTTGAAGAGTATTGCAAGTTGTACGGGATCCGACTTGAGAAGACACCACTGAAGACACCTCAGTTGAATGGAGTTGCAGAGAGGATGAACCGCACCATTGAAGAGCGAGTTAGATGCATGTTATCTCATGCAAACCCCCCTAAAGGTTTCTGGGGAGAAGCTGTGAAGACTGGTGTTGATATCATCAACTTGACCCCTTCAGTTCCCTTGGAAGGAGACATACCGGAGAAAGTTTGGTCAGGGAGAAAGGCTTCATATGACCATCTAAAGGTATTTGGAAGTTTGTCGAGCATTTGTTCACATTCCCCAAGGATGAGCGGGCCAAGCTAGATTAAAAAACAAGAAAGTGTATCTATCTTGGCTCACGCAAGGATGAGTTCGGTCATCGGCTGTGGGATCCAGCCCAGAAAAGGATCGTGAGAAGCCACGATGTCGTGTTCTTTGAGGACCAAACCATTAGTAATTACAAGGAATTGCGAGAAGCTCAAACCAGGCGGACCAGAGAGCCTTTGGAGTCCATACCATCTCCCGTGGTGCAAGATAACGCAAGAAGAGAATGAGTGGAGGATGTTCACGATGAAGAAGTTGAAAACCGTGATCCCAGAGAAGATACGGAGCAATCTCAAACAAGTGGCGAAGAAATGGAGGAAGCAAATGACCCAGCAGTACCCATGCTTCGGCGTTCAACTAGAGAGAGACAGCCTTCGACCAGATATTCACCAGATGAGTACGTGACACTCACTGATGAGGGGGAGCCTCAACACTATGGTGAAGCTATGGAAAATGATCATAAAGATGATTGGGAAAAGGCTATGCAATAAGAGATGAAGTCCTTGAACGAGAATCATACATATGATCTCGTAGAGCTACCAAAAGGGAAACGAGCTCTAAAATGCAAATGGGTGTTTAAGCTCAAGACCGAAGAAAACAATCTCAAACCTAGGTATAAGGCTCGAATCGTTGTTAAAGGTTGCAACCAGAAGAAAGGTATAGATTTTGATGAGATTTTCTCTCCCGTGGTAAAGATGTCATCAATCCGAGTTGTGTTGGGTCTCGCTGCTAGCTTGGATTTGGAGGTTGAGCAACTCTATGTTAAGACATCTTTCTTACATGGAGACCTTGAGGAGGGGATTTACATGGAGCAACCCGAAGGATTCAAAGAGCCGGGAAAAGAGCATTTAGTGTGCCGTCTCAAAAGAAGTCTCTATGGTTTGAAGCAAGCACCCCGTCAATGGTATAAAAAGTTTGAATCCTTCATGAATCATCATGGATTCAAGAAGACACACACCGATCATTGTGTCTTCATGAAGAGGTACGATCGAGATGACTTTCTCATACTCATGCTTTATGTTGATGATATGCTGATTATCGGGCAGGATAAAAGGAAAATAGCTGCTCTTAAGAAAGCATTGAGTAATTCTTTCATGATGAAAGATTTGGGGCCAGCGAAGCAGATTCTTGGGATGCGGATCACGCGAGATCGATCTGAAAAGCTACTTTGGCTATCTCAAGAGAGATATATTGAGAAGATTCTTGAGAGATTTAATATGCATCAAGCCAAACCTGTTAGCGTACCACTTTCCGGACATTTCAAGTTCGATAAGAAGAAAAATCCAAGAAGGGATGAAGAAATGAGAGGTGTTCCATATTCTTCAGCTGTTGGTAGCCTCATGTACGCCATGATATGTACCCGGCCGGATATTGCGCATGCAGTTGGAGTTGTGGGCAGGCACTTGTCAAATCCTGGGAAGGAGCATTGGGCTGCTGTGAAATGGATACTTCGATATCTCAGAGGAACAACCAAAAGGTGTTTGCGCTTTGAAACAACCAAACCTGTGTTGGAGGGATACACAGATGCTGATATGGCCGGAGACTTGGAATCTCAAAAATCAACGTTGGGATATCTGACTACTTTTGTTGGGGGAGCTGTATCTTGGCAGTCAAAACTTCAAAAATGTGTTGCCCTTTCTACGACGGAGGCAGAGTATATTGCTGCCACCGAGGCTTGTAAGGAGATGCCGTGGATGAAGAATTTTCTACTTGAATTGGGGCTAAAGCAAGAGAAGTATGTCCTCTATTGTGACAATCAGAGTGCCATCCACTTAGCCAAGAATTCAGCCTACCACTCCCGAACGAAACATATTGATGTTCGCTATCATTGGATTCGAGACGTATTGGAAGAAAAGCGACTACAACTTGAAAAAGTTCACACCAATGATAATTGGTCCGATATGATGACTAAAGTACTACCAAGTAAGAAATTCGATGATTGATGCAAAGGCGCTGGTGTGGAGATCCCTTCCAATTAGGTCGGAAGGGGGAGATTTGTTGGGTATTCCTCCCTAATTCTAGAATTTTCCTTTGGTAAAATTGGAAGAAGATTCTAGTATGATGGGGGATGTATCTAGACCATGAAGCATATTCTAGAAATACCTCCTAGAAGCCTCGAAGCATTAATTGTGGTAGTTGGAGAGATGGAGAAGAGAATTCTAGAGCTTGAGTGCTCATTTATAAATAGGGTGCTCTTGGAGAGGACTTGATCATCCAACCAAAAACCATTTCCTTTCCTTCTAGATATCCTCCAAGAGAGAGTAGTAGGGAGAAGTCTCCATCCTCTCTAGTTGATAGATATCCACCATAGTGTGAGAAAACCTTTGTAATCCATCCATTTTTGGGTGAGATATTGTAACCCCACTTTAATCATATAGTGGAAGAGTTGGACTACCTAGTCCCGCGATTTTTCCCGTTTTGGATTTTCCGCGTAACCAAATTTGGTGTCTTGCTTATTTTTTATTCATCATCCTAATCACACAAAGAGGGAAACTATATTTTTCCCAACAACTTAAAATCCACATTTAAAACTGGACTCAATCTTAGACTTTGTTTCTTTCATAAATGAGATACAGGTAGAGGACTTAAACACTGTTGGTAATTTACTAACATGGACTAATAATAGATCTGTTAATCCAACCTCCAAGAGATTGGATAGGATAATGGGAAACACCAGTTTTCTCCAATTATTTAACCATTCCACTGTTCAAATCTTAAGTAGAACGACTTCAGATCATTCACCAATGCTGCTAGAGATTTCAGAATCGGATAATACATCCCCTAGACCATTCAGATTTCAGGACATGTGGCTCAACAGAACTGAATTTAGGGACTTGGTTTCTGATAGCTGGACTCAGCCTATTCAGGAACAAGGTATTTTAGGTTTCTCCCTCAAACTAAAAAGACTCAAGGCTGAAATAAAAACATGGAATAAGATGATATTTGGAAATGTATTTGAAAATTTAACAGAATCAGAAAAGGAAGTTGCTGAGTTGGAATTAAAATATGACACAACTGGTACTATTCAGGATAGAATTGCCTTGAACAAGGCAAAGGCCAGACTAACTAGACATCTGGTTGAACATAATCTATTTTTAACACAAAAGACTAGGATGAAATGGCTTAAAGATGGCGACCTAAACTCAAAATACTTTCATAAATCCATAACCGAAAATCAGGATAGATTAACAATAATGAAGATTCAAGATCAGGATGGAAACTGGTTGAATTCTCCACCTCAAATTAGTGATGCAGTAGTTAGTTTTTTTAAAAATCTGTTATCTGATGGAAATGAGGATCCATCTGGTCAGTGCTTATCATTTCTAACACAACAAATACAACCTTCCATCTCAGAACATGATAATATTAATTTGTTAAGGCCTATAACTTTGGAAGAGGTAAAAGCAGATGTTTTTGATCTTTCTCCAGAAGCTGCCCCAGGGCCTGATGGATTCCCTGGTAGCTTCTACAGGAAATTTTGGGATATAATTAGTCAGGATGTCCTAACAGCCTTGCTAGAATATCAAGTTGGGATCCCAATTCCTAAATCAGTAGCAAGCACTCTTATAGTCTTAATACCAAAAACAAAGACTCCTAAGTCATTTAGTGAATTCAGACCAATAAGCCTCTCCAACTTCATTAATAAATTGATGTCTAAGATTATGGTGGAAAGGATTAAACCACTAATGAGCTCACTAATTTCAGAGGAACAATCAGCTTTCTTAAGTGATAGGGATATAACAGATAACATCTTAATGATGAAGGAAGCTGTCAGAATGTTGGACAAAAAGAATGAATCACTAAATCTTATTCTTAAGTTGGATATGATGAAGGCTTTTGATAGGGTTTCTTGGTCAACCATTAACACTCTACTATTAAAATTGGGCTTCCATGGACATATAGTTAAAATCATCATGAACAACATTAATTCAACTTGGTTCTCTGTTTTGATCAATGGATCACCCTGTGGGTTTTTTAAACCATCTAGGGGGCTGAAACAAGGAGATCCTCTATCCCCTTTCCTCTTTAACATATTAACTGAATTACTAACAAGAAACCTTAGGATTCAGTTCCAAAATGGGAACATTAGACAGTTCAGAACACCAGGGGCAGCAAACAATTTAAACCAACTTTTCTTTGCTGATGATACAGTGGTGCTCCTAAAAGCAACCACTAAATCCATTAGAAACATGATGAAATTTCTGGACATCTTTCAAAAGGCCACTGGCCAAAAAATCAATTTTCAAAAAAGTGCTTATTATGCTGGAGACTTAAGCAGAAGAAAGAAAAAAGAAATTAAGGACATGACTGGCATAAAAAGAGGGGAACTACCATTTTCCTA
Source organism: Rubia yunnanensis (assembly GCA_037428765.1). Lineage (NCBI taxonomy): Eukaryota > Viridiplantae > Streptophyta > Magnoliopsida > Gentianales > Rubiaceae > Rubia > Rubia yunnanensis. Next base: position 48,624,957 of record CM075070.1, on the reverse strand, counting down.
TCTGGGAGTTACAGTGTACAGAGGTAGAAAACTTAATAAACATTTCAAATCTTTAATTGATATGGTAAACACAAAAATCAGTAACTGGAAAAATCAGTGGCTCTCAGGAGGGGGGAAGATTATATTGATAAATCATGTATTGACATCTATTCCTCAACACACTTGGGCTGTAACTGCTCCCACTAAATACACTGTCCAAAAACTAAGATCTATCCTCAGCAACTTCATGTGGGGGACTTCTGAACATGGACTAAACAAACATTGGGTTTCATGGGATAGATTATCATACCCACTGGCTGAAAAAGGCTTAGGAATAAGGCACATACAAGCAATAATTGATTCCTTTTCTATTAAGATCTGGTGGAAGCTTCAACTTGGCCAATCCCCCTGGGCAAAATTTATGTGGTCTCTACCTGATAATGCTAAGAAATTAGAAACATGGACTAGGTATAGGAAAATCAATGGCACAGCAGAAGCTAACTCACAGGTGATCATTGAGAATGGGAATTCTAATTTCTGGATAGCCAACTGGCTTGGCTCAGGTCCCCTGATTAACCAGGTTGATGATAATCAGGTACAAGCAAACTTTCCATTCCTTACTGTTTCTGAGTTTATGATGAACAAAGGTCAGTATATTCAAAGACTTGCATGCCTTTTCAATTCTGATATAAATGCTGAACTTTCAAAGGACATAGCCCTAACTGATAAAATGGATTACTTGATATGGAAACCTGATATTCATGGTACCTTTACAATTAAATCAGCATACCAAGTGTTAAGACCAAAAAAGTCTGAAGTGCAGATTTTCAAAAGAATTTGGATCAAAACCATACCCAAGAAAATTAGCTTCTTCATGTGGAAAATGATTTTAGGTGCACTTCCATTTGTTGATATCTTAATGGAAACTGGTTTACATTTACCATCCAAGTGCACAGAGTGTGATAGCATAGACTCTCTATCCCATTTCTTTAATTCTTGTGCTATAGTAAAGTTTTTATGGACTAAACTGCATGAAGCTCTACACATCACCGATAGATCTTTCAGTAATATTAGGGAGAGGTTGGCTTTTTACTGGTCTTTCAAACATTCATCATCATCGTACTGCTCCCTAATGACTGTATTGCCATGCATAATTTGCTGGGAATTGTGGAAAGTCAGAAATAAATGGATTCATGAGAACAAAAGGAGCAATGCTCCTGTAATTTGGAAATGCATTTCAAATTTATGCTCACTGCTATACTCGGTTCATCCCCAAGATATTTGCCATCTGAATTGTCAACTCATTAGTAATGGATTATTGCCTTGTATTACAAGGAGAAGAATTACTAGACTTTACCTAATTAAGTGGGAACCTCCGGATATAGGATTAAAAGTGAACTGTGATGCAGCAATACATGGTGACAATGTTGGGATAGGATGTGTTATAAGGGATGCAAATAAAGGGATTACACATGCTGTATCATCTTTCATGATCACAGATAATGCCTGTTTTTCCTCTTATATTGTAGTGATCCGAGCTGAGATGATGGCTATCCGTATGGGACTTCAAGTAGCGGAGGGAAGGACGGAGCGTCTTCACATCCAATCGGACTCTCTGGCAGCAATAAGAATCATCCAGGGGCAGCCTTGCCCATGGCCACTTAGACCAATCCTGCAAAAGATTATGATGGCCACTACACGGTTCAGGCAGGTTCTTTTCAGTCACATTCATAGAGATGGAAATCAAACACTAGACTATCTGGCTAAATTAGCAATCAGGAAAGGAAACTCCTCGCAGCTTGAAGATTTGCTCACATCACAGCGTTTTCTCTTTCTCAACCGTAGGGAAACCCTATTCCCTCAATTTCGATGGAAACATAAGTTCAGTAACTAGTTGCTCATATGTATAGGCTTGATATGTATAGATTTTGCTGGTTAGCTTTCTCTTGATGGTCTGGCCTTCGCGAGCTTCACACAGGGGGTGGAGGGCTTGCCGAAGGAATCACTGTCAAGAACACAATATTAAATTCAGTTTTAGTCTAGCTTAGGAGCTGGCTCTATCAGTCTTGTAATGCTATTTCTTTTTCTGGGTGTGGGAGCCCTAATCAATATCCTCGCTCACTATTGAGTGTTTTGCGGAAAACAAAAATTTTAAAAACTAAACTAAAAATTTCAAGCATTATGAATCAAACGAAAAACATTTATCGACCTGAAGAACCATTCGATCAATTATGCCTTCATGTTTCATTTTTAGGGAGTGAGAGAACTTTTTTATGCATGGAAAGCAAAACAGAAGTCTGGCTCTTTTCCTTTTCAGGGTTACATTCAACATTGTATATATGGTACAAGGTGCACTATTCACTAATCAATTGCAGTATATATATGGTAAATGTTGTATTCCCTCAAAATCAACCATTTTTTTAAATTTTTACTTTTTTAGTCTATGTTTGACAACAAATAATTTTAGTTACGTACATTAATGATGTATTAAAATTTGATATTTAGAAAATACATGATGCAGATAATCTAATAATATTTCACGTGATTATATTGATGCTTATATAATAATTTGAATTTTATGGTCAAACGCGGCTTGAAAAAGTTGACAAAAAAAAATTTGGTAAATAATTGTATTGGTACATATTCATGTTATCTTTAAATACTCACAAAGACTCTGTATATAGTTAAATATAATCAACCTTTTTTTTTGTAATATTGATGAATATACAAAGTAAAACACATTATCATACAAAAATATTGTCATATGTCGTAATTAGTTTAAATTATAATTATATATTTAATTTTATATAAATAAAATATTCTTGATTAAAGGACAACCAGAAATTTCTTTTATAGATGTAACTTTTGATTACAATAGCAGATTATTATTTTATATATATAAGTGAAACCAAACTAATAATCAGTGTCGTGTCTTGCTTTGTTTTGAAGCTAACAAATTAGGAAAGTAATAGAAGGACGCAGCACAACCGTTTCTGTAAAACCATGCAAATATATTAAGGTTGGCTCCTACCCACCAAATCATATATGTTTCAGGCTTTTGTAGATTATAATTTCAACTACTCCGATGCCAACACAAAATCATTAAAATTCAAGTTCTGTTATATTTTCAAGCTATAAATTTATTTCTAAGTTCTTGAGATATATTGTCCAGGCTTAACAAGAAAACAGAAGCATCATATGTTGGTGTTTTATGAAACACAAAGCTATTTAAGTATAATTGGATTCGAGTAATTGTAAACTCGGGATGTTAAAACAAGTTTGTTGGTGTTTTATGAAACACAAAGCTATTTAAGTATAATTGGATTCGAGTAATGGTAAACTCGGGATGTTAAAACAAGTTTGGTGGTGCGGAGTGCACACTTGTAAAAACTATCTACGAGGTTACATTTTTCGGATAAGTATTAAAATTGTGTTGGTTAGACTAACCTGTCTTATCCTTATGTGAAAAAATGCATCATTCTATATATCTCCGTATTTATTTATAATTCTGATGGAGGTGGTGTGTAGTGTCTAATTCCTTGACTGAAAGGATGGGATGAATTATGGATTGTGTACGGGATGTAGTGTTGGCATCATGCCTAACTCACTGCATTGTCCTAGAAGGATGAAAAGTTGTGTCATTTCAGAATTTGTTCGTAACATTTTTGATAGCTACATTGTTTGGTATAGAACAATGAAGTGTTGTGTCTCTTCACAACATTTGTTTCTTATATATACATGCGTACACATGCATGGTGTTAGATGTGGAAGAACACAGAATAGACAAACAAGAAACACACACATGACCAGGGAAAAAGACAAGATTTTTCCAGAAATACAAAACAACCAAAAACACATGTACTCAAAAGTATTCTCCTGATTCAAGCCTAGAACAGGAGGGATTCTCGATTGTTTTATCCTCGAAGGGAATTCGTGTAACCCAGGGCTGTAATAGGGTCGAATTACTCTTTAAGGAAAGCGTACGTAACGCGACTCACATCGATATCCAAGAAAAGTTTTACCACAATCATCTAATCGTGATTTTACCATTCCATTGGAATGCAATATTACAGCTTTTACCCAACAACATATACTTAAAAAAGTTGATGAACTTTTCGCTTTTATTGTACCAAACCTAAAACACAAGGACTTAGAAGATGTCGATTAACTTCATGTACAAGGAATCAAAACCTAAATTTGTGATCAGAAAAAGGCATGCTCAAATTCAATACATTTGTGATGTGTCCAAATTAAAAGCGTAGAACTAAACTGGAACAAGAGTTTCTATTTTGTTGGATAGAATCGAAAGGAAGCTGCAGAATTTCGAAACCTTTCCTCATAATTGGTAAGAAATCTAACTACCGTATACCAACCAATGGGGCTCTCTCTTCTTCAAGCCTTAATGGTTAAAAGTCAAACACATTAGTAAGTCACCACTTGTCACTCCTTACAATTAATTTGCATCAACAAATATTGTGACTGCATGTTAATCGATTTTGGCTTTAATAATCCCCTTTTCTCGGTTTTAAGCTTGCAATAATATATAGTTTGGAAAATATTACTCCCTTCATCTCATCCAATTTAAAACGGTAATTTAACTATTTATTTAGTCAAAACTTCTTAATTTTAAGCACGAAACTGACTTGGTGTCTAAGTATTAATAATACTGTGAGATACCTTGTTGAATTCATTATAACATATATTTTTAAAATATCAACTTAAAAAAAAAATCAATTTATACTTAACAGAAGACATTAAAGATCAAATATTTTTCAAGTCAACTTTTGAAAATTAAAGTGTGCATATTGAAATGGAACAAAGGAAGGACTCCCCCTGTCCCATTTCAAGCTGCACACTTTGACTTTTAGCACTTGACCCAAAAAAATGTTTAATCACTAAAATATTTTATTAAAGATAATTAAAACTTGTGAAAAGTTGATATTTTAAAATTTATGTTATAACGAATCTAACAAAAATATCACTCAATAGTTTTTATATTCAATTTTTAAGTAAAAGTTAGGAAGTTTTGATTAAATTAATTGCTAAATTGCAATTTGAAACAAGATAAATGGAGTAATTAACTTTTAATTAAAATTTACCACAATGCATGATCACGCAACGTACCCAATTAGAGAGATAGAGATTGACTTGGGCGGCGCCAAATCCGGTTGACTTGCTTATCTATGCTTTGTCGCCTATATATATGGGGTTATCTTCATCATTTTTTGTAAAAGATCCATTTGTATGCAAGTTTCACCGAAATTCTTGCTCAGGTTTATGCACTTGAAACAGTTTTAGAAAGCCGTCCTAGCTAGTTTTCTTCGAATAGGAATGGGGAGATCACCGTGTTGTGATAAAAATGGGCTCAAGAAAGGTCCATGGACTCCAGAGGAGGACCTTAAACTCATTCAATACATCGAAGCACATGGAGCAGGAAACTGGAGAACCCTCCCCAAAAATGCTGGTAAGAATTTTTCAAGTGCTTTCCTTCTCTTTCGTGGTATAAATACGCAAAAATACAACGGATCGATCATTTATTTTTGTTAATGATTTGTATCAGGGCTTCAAAGATGTGGAAAGAGTTGCCGTCTTCGTTGGACAAACTATTTAAGGCCTGATATCAAGAGAGGGCGATTTTCTTTTGAAGAAGAAGAAACAATCATCCAGCTCCATAGTGTTCTCGGCAACAAGTAATATCATAAAAATTTTGATGCCATACTGTATCATGATATTACAAGGAAGAAGCATTCTATTCTGGGATAGAAAAATCACCTTCTATGATTTGTAATCTGTATTTAAGAATTAATGTTAAGATGTACATGAAAAACATTCTACATAAGAAAGTCAATGTTATTGTACACAAGGATCTATGTACATCAAAAATGGTTTTTTTTTTTAAACATGTATTGTTTCAAGATCTATTTTTGCAAACCCTAATCTCATATATTGGTCGTTTCTTTTCAGATGGTCTGCTATAGCTGCTAGATTGCCCGGAAGAACTGACAATGAAATAAAGAATTACTGGAACACTCACATTCGGAAAAGGCTTCTCAAAATGGGAATCGATCCAGTAACCCACAGCCCACGGCTGGATCTTTTAGACCTAACAACGCTTCTCAACTCATCCTCATCACACCTTAATCCTTCGGGGTTACTTGGGCTACAAACATTGATGAATCCAGATCTTCTAAGGGTCCTCATTGCGAATCTTTTATCATCATCTTCATCGATTTATCAAGAGAACCCGGAAATTATGTTGCAAAAGTTCGATGAAAATCAGTTGCTCAATGATCAAATGCAGAACCAAGCAGCTGCAGTCACCTCAATCCTTCAACAAGCTCCGTTTCCACCGTGTTCTTCATCATTCGCAGATAACCAGACTGTTCCAATGCAAGGAAACAATAAATTGGAAGATTTTTCGATGATTTTGAAGGAGCTCAATGGACAAACATGCCAAGAAAACTCGGTTATGCCATGGGTTGGTGGATACAGGATGAGTGATGATACCACAACTGGCAATTCAGAAAATTGTTCAGCCTTCTATTCGCAGAATAATGGCAGCAGCAGTCAGAATTTCGGGTTGGACTCCGTTTTATCGACGCCTTTGTCAGGCTCCCCAATCAACTCATTGCATTTTATCAACTGTGGCAGTAGTGGTACTGCTACTCAGGATGAGAAAGAAAACTATTGCAGTGATTTGATGAAGTTTGAAATTCCACCAAGTTTTGATGATTTTGATAATTTTATGTGAACATGGTTTTCTATATTAGGTTTCATTTCCTTTCTTCTTCTTTTATTGATGGAGCGGAGCAGTATGTTTTTGTGCAGCGTTTCATTCTATTGTAATGAATGTTGTATCGTTATTTAGCTGGGATTTTGTTTTCTTCATTTATAGTAGGATTTTGTTTTCTTCATTTATAGTACTGTAGTATACTTATATATATATATATATATATATATATATATATATATATATATATATACTTATATATATATATACTTACATATATATATATATATACTTACATATATATATATATATATACTTACATATATATACTTATACATATATATACTTATATATATATACTTACATATATATACTTATATATATATATACTTTTATATATATATATATATATATATATATCTGTCCATAAGCTTATGGACAGACCATTTATTTTTTACCTTATACACTGCATTTGTTAAACTATATACTCCCTCCATCCCAGCCGAATCTGCACACTTTTTAATCAATTTTCTCAAGACATGTTTGACCATAAATTTCAACTAGCATATAGACACCAATATCATCATGTGAGATATTGTTAGATTTCCTGCATGATGTATTTTCTAAATATCAAATTTTAACACAGTGTTAATATACGTAACTAAAGTTATCGTTGGTCTAATATGACCTGAGAAAGTTGACCAATAATTGTGTACATTCGGCTTGGATGGAGGGAGTACAAAATTTAGAATTTTTAAAAATAGTTTTTATATAATATATTTTTATATTTTCACCTTCAAATACATATTATTACTTGTTTGAGTCCATCTTTTGAAATATGGTTTTTCCATAAGTTATGGAAAGACCAAGGTATAAAGTGCAAATAAGAAGAAATGATGATAAAATTTTTGGGTTGCATAAATTGGGTAATAAACTTCGTAACTACTACACGTTGCATAATAAATTTTTAAAATTGCAACTAACACCTTTTATCTTTTATTAGTCGAATTAAACCCATTCTTTCCATAAATCTGTGGAAAGACCATCTTTCCCAAGACTTTGTAACTACTACATGTTGCAACATTTTTAATATTGCGACTAACACATTTTACCTTTTATTAGTCGAATTAAACCCCGTCTTTCCAAAAATTTATGGAAAGACGGTCTTTCCCAAGACTTTACCGGCAAAGTTTTGGGAACGACCGTCTTACCACAGGTTTCTTTCCATAAACTTAGGAAAGACCATCTTTTCATAGACTTACTTGTTTTAACTTATAAAATAAGTTAAAACAAGTTATGAAGGACGGGGTGTTTGCATACCCTGTCTTTACTTTTTTTAACTTAAAAAGTGAAAATTTAAATTTTATAAAAAATATAACATTTAAGGTAAAAGCCCATGTGGACTGCCCATAAACTTATGGAAATACCACTTTCCTGAGACTTTATCTATATCTTATATTTCAGTTTTCTGAACATGGTTTTATACTGCTGCAGAACAGGGGTAATTGTACCGGTAATTTAGGGCAATAGCACCGGTATTTTGGGGCGTATGTATAGGGGTGTAAAAATGCCACAAATTTGCACCGGTAAAATGAACCGATGCAGAACATTATTTGCACCGGCATCTTAGGCCGGTGTAGAAATGTTAGAATCAAAATATATCTGCATCGGTATTATTTGGACACCGGTGTAGACATTTTACACCCGTATTTAACCTGTGAACCAGTGTAAAACTGTGACTTGTATTTAACCTGTGAACCAGTGTAAAACTGTGACTTTTACACCCGTATTTAAAATGTGAAAATTTTTAAAACCGGTACATGCATTTTATACCGGTGTATTGTTTGGCTAAATTTTGCAATGCCTAATTTGTTTTCTGATGGTCCCTCCCGGATCATTTTCGGGGCAACGACAACTAGAAATACTTGTGAACTATCATAAATTGGAAACTTTTGAATAGGTAATAAATTTGAAACATTCTGTTACGAAAATATCGCTTGCAAAACATGCGAATATTATTCTAACTATAAAATAGAAGAAGTATCTTAAGCATGGAATGAACTAAAGTAAAAAATCACACAAGTTTAGTGTTTGTCAGCCTTTCAAAATAAACCATCAACCTATTATGTCATTTTTATCATCCTGAAGTTGCAACGTAGAGTTCGTCTGCCGCTGGCAGTCTCCGAGACAAGCTTCACACCATCTCTCTGCTACACCTTGAATTTCGTACACATGGTATGACTCTTTGCCCTCCTGAAAAATCTGTTAATTTAAAACTTACACTGTTAGTCAATAATGTTATGTTTACTAGAGATTAATAATAACAAATTTCGAGATGCAAGGTTTACCTCCACGATATTGTTTGTCTCTGGGTGATTAACAAATTCTTCCATGAAGATTAACAAATTCTTCCATGAAGAGCATGATGGAGTACCAGTATTGCCATGAACCATTCCGAGTTTGGTACTGCACCGGAAAGGTAAATGTAATTACTAACCCTAAACATATAATTTAAGGAATGAAATGACAGAAGGACTTACCATGATGTTGTTAATTTTCCAAGTGTAGTCGGTTCTGGCTCCGTCTTTCTCTTCTCCCTTTAGTATGCGCAACCAAGCCTGTCAAGAAAGTAAATTAAAATGGTTACTTCCTCCCGTATCTTACCAAATAAGGAATTTTGATTTGATTGATTGAAATACCTTGAAATGACCCTGAGTTCGACTAAGTTTGTTGGTTTGATACCCCCTGACAATGTGTCCAGAGTGAAAACCTCCTCCGTTCGGGGACGGATAATGATGAGGTACCAATGATCGCTGTTGGAAAATTATGTTAACAAATTAATGAAACGTAAGTGGTTTGAAATGTGAATGTAATTATCAGGAAGAAATACTTACACTCTTATGTAGGGTACGATGTAGAACTCAACATCAGTTGCCTTCATTGTTTCCCTAATTTTTTGGAAACATAATTCAACCTCCTGCTCGAAGTTTTTCAAGTTGCCATAGTTGGATGGGCAGAATTGGATGCGGCCTGAATTAGTTTCCCATATTTTCTCCCACAGGTGCTTGTAACGTTCATCAAATGAATTCTTGATATATTAAAAAATATTAAGCCTGTAAGTTTTGAAACTCACCCCATTCACACATCGTCATGTGCATTATTGATCCAGGTCATCGAACGCATGTTCCCCAGTTTCTTCCCAAAATCAACCTGAACTTCTATTCCAACACCGCAGTTGTAATGGCGTGCAAATGTCGATGGTCGGAACACTGGGAAGCACATGCAGTCCTTATTCTTTACCATTTTCAGGATATTGGCATTTGCTTCCTTTATGAATTGCCCCATGATCGGCCAATTTGTCAGGTTTTGTTTGTTCACAATATGGGAACGTGAAATGACACGAAATGATCATTTGAGCATGTAGTATTGAACTGTTGTTGCTAATGAATAATAATGGTACTCATTTTAGTGCATTACCTGTTTTGGCAGCCTATTTAATCTTGGACTTGTAGGTGGCCGAAAATTAGCAGTTGACTGAGATTTTTGCTTGCCAGTATCCTATTACAAGGATTATTGAATACGGATACACAAAAGTACTTTGAGGAATTGAAAAATAATGTGTTACAAGAATGTATCTCATCGTCACTGGTGAGAATTATAACTCCTCATCATCGTCGTCTGTATCACCTTCGGTACTGACATCATTGATGTCACTCGGTTGCTCAATTGCCTTGCCTATTAAGGACACCGGCCAATCCACGACGCTATTGAGCACCTCTCCAACATTATCAAAGTGGTGGTCTACCGAGGGCAATCCCGCCCTAGGACGGATGACTGGCTCGCATACTCTCACACGAGCAACACTTCCTTGTTGGGCATCCCGATGATGAGATACTTATCGTAGCCCATGGGCGACCATGTTTCTTCTTCCCGACAATGTCTTTAATTAAAAGAGTCAAGCGTTCTTCATCTTGTTCGTATAATATTTAAGTGAATAGATAAAATGGTGATGGAGATATTTCAAATGTGTAAATCAATGTATATGACATGCATAGATTATCGAAGGTGTACCTCTTCATCTCCTTCCCCGTCACTGGGTTCTTCACCGGACTTTGTAGCAGCCGTATCAATGTCATCCATCGCCTTCTCTATAAACATTTTGGGATTGTCAAGGCCTGGCAGAATCTGAACACCTCTTGCAGATGCTGAGCCCTTTACCAATTGCTCTAGGTACGATACCATGGCTTTCATGACCGGTTGATCGTTAAATGGTCTCCTTTGAGTTGTCTCTTTAACTGAGGAACTGCTACCGCACTTGCTACGGGAAAGGTGAAAAACAACCACCACTGTGGGTAGACCCGTCTGAGTTCCCCTGTACTGGGAGGTCATCGTCGTACCTCTCAAAGTTAATATTTATAAGCCCTTTTTGCTTACTATCCATAACTAAGCAGATAGCGGCAAGTCTGGGTCGTCCACGAATAAGAGGGATTTTCTCAAGCGTTTAAGCACAAAAGGTTTCTATTAGGCTAGGAGTAGATATACACACACATATAAAAGCATGTAAAAATGGGGGGTTTGGTTGGTTGGTTGTCCTAAGCTATGAAAGTTACTTAACTAGCCATGTTAAGTAACTATGCTAATCATCAAATAAAACTAAGAAAAAGGGCTTTAAAACTATAAAAGATAAAGCCTTGGGGGCAATTGATATCCACTTCCAAACTATTTGTAGATCATTGAACCATGCACTCATCCTATCACCAAACATAACATTCATTACGCTAAACCTAGAATAAACCACATTCAAGGTTCAACCTTTCATTGCATCTATAGGATAAATATGAGAACAATCCACATTAACATACTTATCTAGAAAGAATCACAACACATTATGCACAAGAAGTTCTAAGTTCATGTTCTTAGATTTTTATGTAAAGGAGCTAAAGAATTCGTCACTTTCCTAACTCCCTAACACTTCAATCATACAAACACTTCCTATTCTAAAAAACCCATGGCATAATGAAGTGAAACATAGCATTAATAACACATGAATGCTAAATAACAAAGGCTTCATGAACGAGCGAAACAATATATTCACTACTTTGACTACTTGTTGTGAAGATAAATTTTCCAACCTTCTTAGTTAAATCTTCCACCCTTCTTAGATAAATATTCCACCGAGCTAAAGAATTCGTCACTTTCCTAACTCCCTAACACTTCAATTATACAAACACTTCCTATTCTCAAACAACCCATGGCATAAATGAAGTGAATCATGGCATTAAGAACACATGAATGCTAAATAACAAAGGCTTCAAGAACGAGCGAAACAATCTATTGACTACTTTTGCTCATTCTTGAAGCCTTTGTTATTTAACATTCATGTGTTCTTAATGCTATGTTTCACTTCATTTATGCCATGAGCTATTTGAGAATAGGAAGTGTTTGTATGATTGAAGTGTTAGGGAGTTAGGAAAGTGACAAATTCTTTAGCTCATTTGAAAGGGTGGAAAATTTATCTAAGAAGGGTGGAAGATTTATCTAAGAAGGGTGGAAGATTTATCTAAGAAGGGTGGAAGATTTATCTTCACAACAAGTAGTCGAAGTAGTGAATAGATTGTTTCGCTCGTTCTTGAAGCCTTTGTTATTTAGCATTCATGTGTTCTTAATGCTATGTTTCACTTCATTTATGCCATGAGTTGTTTGAGAATAGGAAGTGTTTGTATGATTGAAGTGTTAGGGAGTTAGGAAAGTGATGAATTCTTTAGCTCATTTGAAAGGGTGGAAGATTTATCTAAGAAGGGTGGAGGATTTATCTAAGAAGGGTGGAAGATTTATCTTCAAAACAAGTAGTCGAAGTAGTGAATAGATTGTTTCGCTCATTCTTGAAGCCTTTGTTATTTAGCATTGATGTGTTCTTAATGCTATGTTTCACTTCATTTATTCCATGAGTTGTTTGAGAATAGGAAGTGTTTGTATGATTGAAGTGTTAGGGAGTTAGGAAAGTGACGAATTCTTGTCAAACCTCACCAATGACTCCCTTATTACTAAGAGTATCCCATTGATGGCATTTAGCACGAAGGATCAACAAGCTTGACAACACTTATAAACACTACACCGTGTTTAAGCACTTAACCAATTCATGCATTTACACAAGATTAGTCAAGAACGATCGACATTCATAGACCTCTCTCATGTGCTACCTAAAATAAAAATGACAACGAGTTCGACATCATCACATTCATCTAGCAATTATTAACACACCAACATCATTTAAGAATCTCTAACTTATGCTATTTGATTCCACATTAAAAGAGGGGAGAATTAGATACTTTCTCCCAACCCTAACAAGTAATCATACAAGCAATTCATATACTCAAGCTTCCAACAACATCAATTCCATTAACAATTCACATTCAAAACTCAATAAATGCACAATAGCAAAAGCACCAAATAGAGATATATATATATATATATATATATATATATATATATGATTCTTACCTCATAGAAATGGAAGATTCAATCCTTTGCTCCCAAGATAAAACTAAGCTAGATAATACAAAGACATGATTAACCTACAAAAACTAAGAAAAGGAAGAAAGAAAAACTAGGGTTTGAACCGACGAAAATGCAGGAAGAAGAGAGTGTAAAAAGCCGTTGAAGAGGAGAGGATAAGGTGAGTATTTATAGTACAAAAAGTAAGGAGAATTTTTGGCCCTTCATCCATCGCGAGTCGCGACGGCATCGCGACAGCCTCGCGATGGACTCCAAGTCCAACACTAATTTCTTCTTTCTCCTTTTTGTTTCACATGCTCCTCTTCTCTTTTCTTCTTCAATTCTTCAAATCTTCAAAAGCTCAAATACAAGTCTTCAAATCTTCAAATCTTAAAAGGTATTCTTCAAAGTCTTCAAACAAATTGCCTTGTCACACAAAATTCTCTAGAAAAGTAATAAAAGCGTAAAAGTTGCTTTTAACCCCCCTTAAGGAAAAATGTCACATTTATAGCACAAAAGTGTACAAAAGTGAATCCTAAAAGTCCTAATATAACCGTATAAAATGGGCACATCAAACCCTCCACACTTAAACCTTACTCGCTCTCGAGTAAGACAAAATTCAAGCACACGAAGGAATTGATATGTCCATATCTTAAACAATATTCCCCCAATCAAAGCCTCAAAAAAATTCTCAATATCTTAAATCCCAAAATCAAAGCTCAAATGAGAATTTTTCACACACACAACCCCAATTCCTAAATCTAACCAAACCTACCACTTATCAATTTACTACCCATAAAAGCGTTTCAAAGTCCTGAATTGATATTCCCAAAGTCCAATGACACAAAATGAAGTTAAAACTATTCAGAGGTTCAAACACATACTTCACTTCATAACAATATATCAACCAAAATCCAATGACATAAAATGAAGTCAAAACCATAGAGGAGGTTTAAACACATACTTCACCCAATGCCAACATATCAACCAAAATGAAGTGTAAAATAATCAAGAATTTTATGCCCATACTTCATTTTTCAACCCACTAAGTTACCCAATCCCAAGAGGTCTCTAGATGTTGAGCTACCCGATCCATCCGTATGACAACCACAACCTTATGACTCTAACGCCGGGAAATGAGTGAAATCATAGCATTTTTCTTTTCTCTCTTTTTCTCTCATTTTGCCTAGGAGCCCTTTCGGGTTTTCATCCTAGCTACACATCATATTTCTTTGGCTCACATCTCATCTTTTGCCCCACATTTTAGCCTCTCATTTTTTCCTAGGCTACCCTTTTGGGTTTTCGACCTATCCAGGCCCCCAATGTTGCCTAAGTTACCCTCTTGGGTTTTCAACTTAGCGGGATTCTTTTAGTTATTATTTTGTTTATTTTTCATTTTCCATTTTTTTTAAAATTTAAATTTTTTCTTTCTTTTTCTCATGTTTTTCCAATCAAAAGTAGCAAAAAGCATTCCAAATGAAGCTAGCATGCACGTGAGTCCTCTAACCCCTCCCCGTACTTAAAAATTACATTGCCCTCAATGTAAAAATGTGAGGCAATAATAATAAAACTCAAGGCAAGAGGTAGAGTGACACCCGTTTCTCTGCATAGTCACTGGTGATATGGCGCAATCCAATGTACTTGTATAGAATCGGTCCCGAAATTGGTTTCGAAACCAAAAGAGGGAGCAAAAGTGCCGCAGAAGAACTCACCCCTCGAGTAAAACGTTGTCTCCTTGGCGCCATTTGATCAAGACTAACACCACAAAGAACAATATCAAACTCACAAGTACATAAGGATTTGTAATACTAGGTTTAGCATCAAGAGTTAATAACCATAGTATTATCAAAGAACAATCAATCCATCATGCAATTAACACTATAAGATTGTCCAATAAAAATATCCAACATATATTGACACATATCCAAGCATCATTATAGAATATAGTACTTAAAGACTCAATGATGTAGTCGGCATACTACAATCAACAAAGATACTAAAAAGATGCAAGAATTTTCATATGTCAATATATGTAAGATGGTGGAGGAATGAGTGGTATGTGGTGGTTCTTGGGAGTATTTGGATAAGAAGGAAGGATTAGCATTGTTTAAGCTCAGCTGAAAAGTTAGACTTCTCATCGCGACTCACGATAGCACTGGTCGTGACTCGTGATGCATGGCCTCGAGGGCTTCAGCTCGAGACGATGGATTGCATCCTCGAGGATCGAAGGTCACAAAGACTTCAGCTTGAGTCGAGGGATGGCAGCCTTGAGAACTCAAGGTCTTGAGGTCTTTATCTCGAGTCAAGGGCGTGTGGCCTCGAGGACACGAGGTCTTGAGGGTTTGCACTGTTGGGCCTAACTCAAATCGAGGGAATGCAGCCTCGAGGGCTTCAACTTGAGTCAAGGGATTGCATCCTTGAGGACCAGAGGTCTCGAGGTTTCACTGTTGGGTTCGGCTCAAATCGAGGGCTTATGACCTCGAGGACATGAAGTCTCGAGGACTAATGCATCAAGGGCTTCAGTTAGACTCGAGGAATGATGGTTTCGAGGGTTTCAGCTCGACTCAAGGAATGATGGTCTCGAGGGATAATGGTCTTTTAGGTTCGGCTCGAGCCAAGGACTTGGCGGCCTCGAGTTAAGGCATGATGTGCCAAGGTCTCGAGGGGATGATGTATCGAGGGCTTTAGAGGGATTGTGGCCTTGAGAACTCTAGGTCTTGTGGGCCTCAGCATCAGGGATCCGATATCTCGAGGGGATGAGGTCCCGAGAGCTTCAGTTCGAGTCAAGGCTTGCGGCCTGGAGGACCCAAGGTCTCGAGTGCTTGCACTGTTGGGCTCATCTCGACTCTAGGGCTTGTGGCCTCGAGGACCCAAGGTCTTTGAGGGCTTGCACTGTTCATCTCAGCTTGACTCGAGGGCATGTGGCCTCGAGGACCCGAGGTCTCGAGGACTTCTCTGGCCTCGAGGGCTTCTACTCGAGTTGAAGGCTTTTGACCTCAAGGACCCAAGGTCTTGAGGGCTTGCACTGTTTAGCTCAGCTTGAATTGAGGACTTGTGGCCTCATGGACCTAAGATCTTCGAGGGGATGCTATCTCGAGGACCTGTTGGTCGCGACTTGCGACGTCCTGTCGCAACTCAATGGAAAGTGGTGGCTGGGAGGTTAATTTTAGCACAAAAATCTCTGATCACATCACGACTCGCGACGGTCCTTCATGAGGTTATCGCGTGGCTGTCACGAATTGCGATGTCAAGGCCTCTCAGCACTTAGAAAGAATTCAATCTTTACCAACATTCCAAACTTTCTTCCCTTTCTCATTGATCTCATTTCTTCATCTCCTTCAATGCAATGCACTTCACTTTGCTACTAAATCACAGAAAAACACACCGTAAGGAGAACAAGACAAAATAACAAAAACTAAACGACAAAAACCAAATAAATGACGAGTTTATTTATGTCGTTGGCACGATAAAGCTCAGTATATTTAAGGTCATCGGTACGACTCTAATGTTATCCATATGGTGAAGGCTTGAACCTCTTCACCATGAGTATCCAAAAGTAGAGAGGTGGGGGTACAAAAATTTTAAGAGGAAAGTCTTGTTAATGTGGAGATTGTTTAAAGGGAGTTGGGTGGTTAGGAAGCTTGGGGTGATCTTTTGGCTCCTCTCTTGTCTCCCTAAAAACTTCCGAAAATGGTAGAGTTGGTTCACTAGGTGGGGAAAGGGGTGACGATGTTAATGAATGTAGTATGATTACCTCTTTCTCCTTTTTATCATCCTCAACAACCAACTCCTCATCCCCTTCGAACTCAAAATCATTTCCTTTGGTGAAGTCACTCACCGAATCCTTGAGTTCGATTTGGGATGGTGTATTTTTGGAATCACGAGCTTCTATTTGGGACAAAGCTTCTAATATACTCCTTGCATGCCCCTCAATAGACTCAACACTAGAGGAGAGCTGGGTGTCCGGTTATTCTCTAGCAAAGTTGTTCAAGTTTGCTATTGTATTCATGACTTCCTCACTTGTCAAACTTGAACTTCCTTATTGGGCTTGGTTTTGGGGTATGGTATAAGGTGGTGATGGCCAACTATCTTGCTCGTATTGTTGGTTTTCTGGCTTAATCTCATACCACAAATCCGGATTACCACTCCATTCCAGATTGTAAGGAATGTGGTATGGATACCATTCTTGAGCTTCTCGCCCTTGAAAACCAACATCTCCTACCTCTTGGTAGCACTATTCATAATACCCTTCATTTTGGAAACCAAGGGTTCTTTCTCCCTCATAGTGATCTTCCCACAACAAATAGCAAGACTCGGTAGGATGGTCGGAATGACACATCCTACAAAACCTTGCTTGTTGAGCCTCTCTTCTTATCATGAGTTCCCTCAAGGTGAGACGCTCCATTATTTTATTTTTATATATTTTTTTAAAATTTTCAAAAGTCAGAAATCATATTGCAAGGATTCTCGATAAAAATTTACCAAGAACTCAAGAAATACCTACTCCGAACAAAAACAACCACCAAGGAGTGGAAAATAAAAACAACTAGCTAATAAGAAACCAAATACACCTAAGAACTTACAAATAAATGCCTTTTCCCCTGGCAGCGGCGCCAAAATTTGAGAGGTCATCGCCGTATCTCTCAAAGTTAATATTTATAAGCCCTTTTTGCTTACTATCCACAACTAAGCAGATAGCGGCAAGTCAGAGTCGTCCACGAAGAATGGGGATTTTCTCAAGCGTTTAAGCACAAAAGGTTGCTATTAGGCTAGGAGTAGATATATATACACATATAAAAGCATGTAAAAATGGGAGGTTTGGTTGGTTGGTTGTCCTAAGCTATGAAAGTTAAAAGACAAGAGAACTAGCATAGTTAAGTAACTATGCTAATCATCAAATAAAACTAAGAAAAGGGGTTTAAAACTACAAACGATAAAGCCTTGGGGGCAATTGATATCCACTTCCAAACTAATTGTAGATTATTGAACCATGCACTCATCCTATCACCAAACATAACATTCATTAGGCTAAACCTAGAACAAACCACGTTCAAGGTTCAACCTTTCATTGCATCTATAGGATAAATATGAGAACAATCCACATTAACATACTTATCTAGAAAGAATCACAACACATTATGCACAAGAAGTTCTAAGTTCATGTTCTTAGATTTTTATGTAAAGGAGCTAAAGAATTTGTTACTTTCCTAACTCCCTAACACTTCAATCATATAAACACTTCCTATTCTCAAACAACCCATGGCATAAATGAAGTGAAACATAGCATTAAGAACACATGAATGCTAAATAACAAAGGCTTCAAGAACGAGCAAAACAATCTATTCACTACTTCGACTACTAGTTGTGAAGATAAGTCTTCCACCCTTCTTAGATAATAGTTTGCAAGAGTGAATTTGACATCTATTGTCAAACCTCAACAATGAATCCCTTATTACTAAGAGTATCCCATTGATGGCATTTAGCACGAAGGATCAACAAGCTTGGCAACACTTATAAACACTACACCGTGTCTAAGCATTTAACCAATTCATGTATTTACACAAGGTTAGTCAAGAACGATCGACATTCCTAAAACTCTCTCATTTGCTACCTAAAACAAATATTACAATGAGTTTGACATCATTACATTCATCTAGCAATTATCAACTTAAGCTCTAACTTATGCTCTTTGATTCCACATTAAAAGAGGGGAGAATTAGCTACTTTCTCCCAACCCTAACAAGTAATCATACAAGCAATTCATTTACTCAAGCTTCCAATAACATCAATGCCATTAACAATTCACATTCAAAACTCAATAAATGCACAATAGAAAACGCACCAAATATATATATATATATATATATATATATATATATATATATATGGTTCTTACTACATAGAAATGGAAGCTTCAATACTTTGCTCCTAAGATAAAACTAAGCTAGATAATACAAAGACATGATTAACTTACAAAAACTAAGAAAAGAAAGAAAGAAAAACTAGGGCTTGAACCCACAAAAATGCAGGAAGAAGAGAGTTTAAAAAGCTGCTGAAGAGGAGAGGATAAGGTGAGTATTTATAGTACAAAAAGCAAGGAGAATTTCTGGCCCTTCATCCATCGTCAGTCGCAACGGCATCACGACGGCCTCGCAATGGACTCCAAGTCCATCACTATTTCTTCTTTCTCCTTTTTGTTTCATATCCTCCTCTTTTCTTCTGTTCTTCAATTCTTCAAATCTTCAAAAGCTCAAATACAAGTCTTCAAATATTCAAAGGTATTCTTCAAAGTCTTCAAAGTCTTCAAACAAATTACATTGTCACACAAAATTCTCTAGAAAAGTAATAAAAGCGTAAAAGTCACTTTTAACCTTCCTTAGAGAATTTCAAGGCAAAATGTCACATTTAGAGCACAAAAGTGTACAAAAGTGAATCCTAAAAGTCCTTATATAACCGTATAAAATGGGCACATCATGTACCTACCGAGTGATCCTTCTTCTTTGTCACTTTTATGAGGATGTCTTCACCCGACTACAGTTCCAATGCTCCTTTTTCCTTAAGCTCGTTCAATTTCAACTAAGAATCACATAGGAACACAATTGTGTATATGAATAATGTGAAATACACTTAAAAATTAATTTAAATGGTCAATTTTGGCATAACTTACAACGTTAGGTGCGATCTTCTCAACCTCTTTCGATGTGTATAACCCTTTTTTTAATCTTTGTTTGCCTCAAGGTAGACAAGAGATCTGTCAGATGTGAAATCCTTTTGACTGAGTTGTTGCTCAACCTCCTCGTCAGTGAATCCCTCGGTGGTCAACCTCATTCTCTCCTTCTCCTTCAGTTCCTTAGTCAATTTGTCATGGATGTATCGATTACCACTTCTTCCCGTGTGGTGCATGTAATCCCTGCCCTTGTTGCATTCAATATTTGTCACCCTGAGCCTCTGTTATTGTTTTAATTTAAATTTTGTTGAATAGAATTTGTGGGAAACATATATCTTAACAAATATTAATTTTTTCATCATACCTGAAAATCCAGATGCTGGTGCCTCTTTTCAAACAAGTTACATTCGTCTCCATCCACTTGTACGTCTCCTATACCAATATTCCTGTTTTATTGATACCTTTTTCCACGCCATGAATAAACCTATTTGCCACCTTTATCTTCCAATTCCTATGTTGGTTTTATGCTCTCTCTATAGCCTTCTTCTTCAGTATTTCTAGTGGCTTATCTATAACAGATGTTTCAATTGTGAAGCTCTCCTGGGAAGAATCATATAAAAAGGCATGTCATGAATCATGTCTTCACCAATACCTTAACATGAATAAAAATTTTAAATTACAATTGTCGAGAGTCTTACCAGAACATTCTTCCATGCCTCTTCCTTAACATCTTCAGGGACATCGCTCCAGTGTTTGCATGTGCCAAATCTGATGCGGCGCAAGAAAGCGTAATTGCAATAAGCGGCCACACTGACCAATTCTTAATGCATACCGCTTGATTCCCACTGAACTCGAATGCAATAGGAGTTGGAGTGTTATGCTTTGCCAACATCATAGACTAGCACGTGCTAGTTCCTCGCCTCCTCAAATAACTTTTTACCTCAAACTTGTCCCATCCTTCTCCATTTTCCTTCGATCTTTTGTCAAGTCGTCGTCCGCTTTATTAGCAGTTGATCTTCCTTTGATGGTGCTCTTTCCCTTTCCCTTGAAAATTGGTGTTTTGGCTAACTGTTTACCGACATCTACTCCTTCAACATCCCCTACAGTAACATCACCATGTTCCGCGGTTTCTTCTTTCTCTTCACTAGTCTGGTCATTTGTTTGCGTTGCATCTTCCTCAAATTTTATCTTTAGTGGGATCCTTTTTGGATGTGGTTCTTGGTCCGCCACATCAACCTCCTCATCGACTACATCTTTCACCTTCTCCTCCTTCTTCGTAACCGGTCGCTTCCTGTTCGTGTTAAATTTCCCCTTCTTTGGAAACATCTACAATAGTAGAATTGAAAATTCTCAATCCATAACGGTACATACAATAATGGTACTTAAAGATCAACATTGACTGAACGGGGCGTAGGACTTGAACAAAATAGTTCACAAACCTTATGAGCAAAATGTGGCATAGAAATTGAACAATTCATACCTGAAACTACATTAGGCAAGGCATAAACGTTTATATAACATGGCATAGAACTTGAACAATTAAGGCATGGCACTTGATATAGAATGAAATGGAACCTTATAGAAGTTGATAGAATACCATACCATTGTCTTTGGATTCATAAAATAGGCATACAACTGAGAAATTATCACTCCCCCCTAACGTGACTATCAACATTATCACCAACCAAAAAACTATAGTACTGCATCACCCAGCCACAAAAAATGCAAAACATTTACTCCCAACAATTGTATAAACATACCATTCAAGTTATCATTTCAACCTTTTGTCATTTTATATGTTTTTGTTCATAGAGGCAGTTGATCGAACATGTACTGTGCATGAGAGATGGAATGGTTTTTATAAACGAAATTGATATGGTAACCCATGGTAACATAAACCCCAACCCTTACCTTCACCAGTGGATCATTTTTGTTGATACTCATTTTTTTTTGGAATTTTCCAAGAACGGAATGGGATGATGGACTCGCCAAGTACTTTCTTCTCTCGCCAAGTTCCTCTCTCATTTTTGTTGTTTCTCTTGTGTTCCTCGACCCTTTTGCTCCACACTTTATGGGGATACAATGATTGCAGATGAGTTACAATGGTTGATGAGGAGTTTTGGTGGTTCAATTAAGTGTGGATTGAATGGTTGGAGTGGTGGATGACGGTTTTGAAAGAGAAATTGAAGGTTTTTTATGAGAATAGGTGGAGTTGTGGGAGTTATGGCCATTTGAAACATTTTTGGTTTCATATGAAACATTTTTTACACCAGTAATATGTACAATTCCAGTGTAAAATTAGTGAAAATGAGTATGAAGTTTGGCTAACTTTTCAGCACCGGTACCTATACCGGTGTAGAAAAGGAAAAAAAGTAGCTGGGTGTAGTTGCTTTAAATGAATTTTCCAATGACCCGAGAGGAAGACATGAAAATTTAGGCTAACTGTTGTACACCGGTAACAAGTACCGGTGTATAAAATGCAAATACCGGTGTAATACTGCACACAAAGCATATGCGGGCACCTATTTTAAATATGTTTTTGGAAAAAAATGTTCAACTCAAGAGGAACTTATGAAATTTTAGACTAATTGTTCAGCACCGGTATATGTACCAGTGCAAATTCTGAAATTACCGGTGTAAAATGTTTTGCACCTTATTAAAAATCAAAGAAATTGAAAATTTTGAAATGCGAACCAGAAAATTAAACACATATACCGGTACTTGTTCAATATTACCATTTTAAAAAAGAGATTGTTATTTATTTAAATTCCCACTTATTGCATTTACTTCCCGTGCATTTTTCAAACAACCCCAATTAATCAAATTGACATTTAATTTGTGAATAGACATTGTACTAGTTGTTTCATGCAAATATTGACCACACATGGGGCACGTACGTTGATGTTTCTAAGCATTGTTTAATTTCATAAAATTTGTATATTGACCCCAAACATTTCGTTCCACCCATTGAAGCTCTTTTCCACCAGCCCAAATGGAATTTTAGGATTCTCCAGATTGAGTAAGTAATGTTTCTGTACCTCATCGGTACCGAGGAACCTACAAAATTGATTGTATGCATTTATTGTCATTAGGTCCCCGAATTGTAACATGCGATTACGACGTGTTAGGAAACTACATAAATTACAAAATTTAATATTCCGGGCTTAAATCATAATTGCAACATATTTGTGCCCGGGTGGTGATTCGTCCTGAAGCGCTAGTAGGTGTTGTATTGTAAATGGTAAGGGTTTACTTCAATGTTTCTATGTGTAATCCAAACATGTTCGAAACTAAATACGGAGTTTGGACCCGTTCATTTCCCTGCATGTTTTACTTGGAAATACAAAAGAGTAATTTTGTGAACCATCCGGTTTGATTGGATTTTAATTTCGATTTACGAGTAAACTTTTTACTTTTTGCAATTTAGTTCCTCCAATAATCTTGGAAAGGTCGGAATATAAAATTGGCTCCACATATTTGCAATTCAATACACAACGATCGTTTTAATGCATTTGTAGATCTTACTGGTGGACGGAAGCCCCTGTAACACCAACTGTGAATGTTAGCACTATATTTTCCAAAATTATACTATTGCCCACAAATTTACTTGGGGAACCTCCATAGCTCCCAACGCTACATTTGTTTTTAATTCTAACCATTCTTTGAATATAATGCACCTAGATTACCGGTCATAAAGTAACGACTTAGGCCAACTATGTTTGGCCTATCTTTTTCCTGTCTTCATGAGTGTATTTGTCTGACAGAATTTCAATAAATGCGGTTTACAAATTTTTATTTGATTCATCATCATGCATATTTGTCAAAAGTAAAAATGTCAAATTATCTAAGTGTAACACAATCAAAGTTGAGTACATAATCTACACTTCCTAACTGCTACTACAAGTTTTCTACGAATAATAACGAGAAAATAGTTCCACCCCGTCAGCTGGTCCTGTTGTATCACCATCACGGGTACTTGTGCCAAAGTCTATGTCCTCGACATCACCTTCATGGAAGGTTGGGAAATTTCTGACTGCTTCCACGGCATTAGGAAATCGATACGTCAGAACCATGACCATATGTTCGTGCCAGGATCTTTGATATTTGGATTCTTCAAGTAAGTTTGCTATACCGACCTCCAATGCAGCAACTCTGGATTCAATAGTGGCGACAGATATGTCAGATGTCTATTTATAGAAAGTGTCCATGCAAATCTTAGCCATTGGTTGGCCATAAACGTCATGTGCATGGGTACTAACTCCCGCTCTTGAACAAAGTGCATAGATGATATTGCAATAGACATAAGATCCCATCTGATCATGTTCCCTCTGCAACATAGGATAAATTTAACTACCAACATTCCATCGAAGCTCCTTCTTTATTGCATACAAGAAGGTGAGGCGAGTTTGTGAACTTCTGTGTTCACAGTTACTGAATGGATTCTAGATGCCACAAAGTGGTAGCACCCATTCATTTTTGGAGTTAGAGTTTTCTTAGGTATTTTGCTCCAGCCTGGTTTGACCAACTCATCTATGTCCGTACCTGCCCTAGTGACTGTCCCAACGATCTCCTTCTCAAATGGTTATTGTAGAATATAGCTGTCATCACCTAGAAAATAGAGTGCGAGAAACTCATCCTCATCGTTTGGAACATTGGGCAACCTAAACAAGCCATTGATAGATTCTGGTGTGGCAGGGACAGTTTTACCTCTACAATACACATGATCGTAACTCAGCCCGCGCTTCAAGTTTGCATAAAACTCACTTACAATGGTCAGGTTGGATGGTTACGGAGTTTCGCAGAATTTTTCCCACCCAAGCTTCCGGATTGTTTGTTTAAATGGGGGAGATGTTTCAATTCCTCTCTCTATGGGATGACGACGTCATTTGTAAGATTCATGGACCAACCTAGCCTCCTCGGACACAAAGGTACCATTCGGGTAAGTGTGCGGTGATACTTTTCAAAATGATAGAGACGGTAATTGGCGTATCCTTTTCGAATTGGATTTGGGAGGCATTTTCCAAAAAAAAATAGAAGCATTTTATCAAACACCTTACATGCAATTCAAGCTATTCCTGATGTCACATTCTCAATAATTCTATTTCATATGCAATTGCTAATTAATCATACCATAGAGGCATCGAAGTGGTTTACCTGATTATATGCCAACCTACGTAGGATTTCAACAAAGATGGGTAGTGATGGAGATGGTATTGATGAGAGATATAAATTTGGTACTGTGAAAATGGGTTTCCGAGAGGGTTTTAAAATGGAACATTTTTTTATACACCGGTATTCTAAATATACCGAGTGTAATTTCACATGTTCAGTTAGCTTAGATTTGACTAAACATAGCGCTTTTGGAAGCAATTTTCTATTTGCTTGGAGGGCTTCTTGGGCTCCTGGATCATCATGAATGATCTTTTGTAAACAACTCTACATGTAGCACCTTTTGGGTCTATTCCGTTTGGGTTCGAGGAGCCTAATAAATTCCTCCCATCTATCCGGATGGTTTAAAATTAAAAAAAAAATATATACCGAGTGTAAAATGAGGCCTAAAGCAGCTGCTCTAGGCTGCTTTAAATAAAAAAAATTCTATCTAATCCGACCTGAGAGTAAATTTTAAAAATATTATCGAAGTACCCAGCACCGTTACAATTACCAGTGCAAATTTAACAAAAAGCAGCTGCGTTAGGCTGCTTTAAATGCAACAAAATTAACATTGTCGGACTTGAGAGCAATAAACAAAAAAAATCCTAAATACTATGATTAAATACCAACAAATTCATAAAAGAGTGTCAATTAAATACATTACACGCTAAATTGCTTAATGATCATACAATTTTTCACAAAACATGGTCACAAAAACAACGCCCAGGAACGACCAATCTATCACTTCTGCTTCAAGACATTGTCCCCGCCCACTATTTCACCTCTCTCATCAACCCACAACTCATCACCATGAGAATGCCTTCCAACAATGGGTCCCCCAACATCTTCCAAACTAGGAAATACTGATGGAAACTCAGGAATATCAGTTATGGCGGCTGGTCAATCTCCTCGTCAAAGTAAAATTTCTTCCCATGCAACACCACATGATACTTCTCGTTCGAAGGGTCCTTCATGTAAAAAACCTGTCGTGCCTGGGTAGCTAAGATGAACTTTTCATCTTCATATCCTACACGATTCATGTCGATCAACGTGAACCCCATGTGCTTCTCAACAACAACACCAAAACCGTGTTCCACCCAATGACACTTGACGACAAAAACCTTGAAATCTACATAATCCAACTCCCAAATTTCCTTAATTTCCCCATGGAAAGGCATCACAACAACAATGGGAGGTTTATCTCTCTTGCTTGCCTGCCACATGGATTCAAATTCAATATATACATATGCCATAATGGAATAATGGAATTGTGTTAGTATTCCACTACAACTAGAGGTTTATCTCTCTTGCTTGCCTGTGAAAATTATTGTTCTAATATGTAATGCTTATTGTAAGGGTAATAATGGAATACTAACAAAATTGATGGATGGTTACCCCAGGAAGGATCACGGATGAGACATTTTCAATCCCAAGTCAAACTCTTTAACACCGTAACTGGTAAAGAAACTCCCATAATCCCAAAGAGAGTTCAACAACTTCCTTACGAATGATTCTTGTATACTTAAAAGTCACCATCAACAGTTTACTCTGGAAAATGTACTTGTGCCTTTTAAAAATTGATGGATGGACTTGTATTATCTTCTAATTTTATAAATAACCAAGAATATGTAACTTCACGTGAATCTATGGGGTGGAAATTATCGTTCTCATATGCAACACTTATTGTAAGAGTAGTAATGGAATACTGTCGGATGGTTACCCTGGGACGGATTGCGGATGAGACCCTTGCAAACCAAATCAAACTCTTTAACACCGTAACTGAAAAAGAACCTCGTATAATCCCACATAGAGTTCCATAACTTCATTACAAATGATCTTTGTATACTTGTAAGTCATCATAACAATTTACTCTGGACAATATACTTATGTTTTAAAAAAAATTGATGGATGGACTTGTATTACATTTTAATTTAATAAATAACCTAGAATATGTAACTTCACATGAATCTATAGGGTGGAAATTATCGTTCTCATATGAAACGCGTATTGTAAGGGTAATAATGGAAAACTAACACAATTGTCGGATGGTTACCCTGGGACGGATCACAGATGGGACACTTGCAATCCAAAGTCAAACTCTTTAACACTGTGACTGATAAAGAAACTCGCATAATCCCACGGAGAGTTCCACAACTTTCTTATGAATGATCCATGTATATTTATAAGTCATCATCTACAATTTACTCTGGACAATGTACTTGTGCTTTTAAAATATTGATGGACAGACTTGTATTGCCTTTTGATTTGATAAATAGCCTAGAATATGTAACCTAACATGAGTCTATGGGGTTGAAATTATCGTTCTCATATGCAACGCTTATTGTAAGGGTAATAATGAAATACTAACATAATTGTCGGATGGTTACCCCGGAGCGGATCACAGACGAAACACTTGCAATCCAAAGTTAAACTCTTTAATAATGTAAATGATAAAAAAACTCGCATAATCCCATAGATAGTTCCAAAACTTCCTTTAGAATGATACTTGTATACTTATCAGTCATCATCTACAATTTATTCTGAACAATTTTAAAAATTGAAGGACAGACTTGTATTGCCTTTTAATTTGATAAATAGCCTAGAATATGTAACCTAACGTGAGTCTATGGGGTGAAAATTACCGTTCTCATATGCGACGCTTATTGTAAGGTTAATAATGGAATACTAACACGATTGTCGGACGGTTACCCCGGGGCGGATCGCGGATGGGACACTTGCAATCCAAAGTCAAACTCTTTAACTCCTTAACTGATAAAGAAACTCGCATAATCCCACAAAGAGTTCCATCACTTCATTACATATGATCCTTGTATACTTATAAGTCATCATCTACAATTTACTTTTGACAATGTACTTGCGTTTTAAAAAAATTGATGGACGGACTTGCATTACATTTTAATTTGATAAATAACCTAGAATATGTAACTTCATGTGAATCTACGGGGTGAAAATTATCGTTCTCATGTGAAACGCTTATTGTAAGGGTAATAATGGAAAACTAACACGATTGTTGGAATGTTTCCCTGGGACGGATCACAGACGGGACACTTGCAATCCAAAGTCAAACTCTTTAACACTGTAACTGATGAAGAAACTCGCATAATCCCAAGGAGAGTTCCACAACTTTCTTATGAATGATTCGTGTATATTTATAAGTTATCATCTACAATTTACTCTGGACAATGTACTTGTGCTTTAAAAAAATTGATAGACGAACTTGTATTGCCTTTTAATTTGATATAAAACCCAGATTATGTAACTTCACGTGAATCTCTGAGGTGGAAATTTTCGTTCTCATATGCAATTCTTATTGTAAGGGGAATAATGAAATACTAACAAGATTGTTGGACGGTTTACCCGGGAGGGATCGCGGATGGAACATTTGCAATCCAAAGTCAAACTCTTTAACACCGTAACTGATAAAGAAAGTCGCATAATTCCACTGAGAATTCCACAAATTCCTTACGAATGATCCTTGTATACTTATAAGTCATCATCTACAATTTAATCTAGACAATGTACTTGTGCTTTTTAAAAATTGATGGACGGACTTGTATAGCCTTTTAATTAGTTAAATAACCTAGAATATGTAACTTGACGTGAATATATGGGGTTGAAATTATTGTTCTCATATGCAACACTTATTGTAAGGGTAATAATGGAATATTAACATGATTGTCGGATGGTTACCCCGGGGCGGATCGCAGACAGAACACTTGCAACCCAAAGTTAAACTCTTTAAAACCGTAAATGATAAAAAAACTCACATAATCCCATAGATAGTTCCACAACTTCCTTCCGAATGATAGTTGTATACTTATCAGTCATCATCTACAAATTAATCTGAACAATTTTAAAAATGGAAGGACAAACTTATATTGCCTTTTAATTTGATAAATGGACTAGAATATGTAACCTAACGTGAGTCTATAGGGTGAAAATTACCATTCTCATATGTGACGCTTATTGTAAGGTTAATAATGGAACACTAACACGATTGTTGGCCGGTTACCCCGGGGCGGATCGCGGATGGGACACTTGCAATCCAAAGTCAAACTCTTTGATGCCTTAACTGATAAAGAAACTCACATAGTCCCACAGAGAGTTCCATAACTTCATTACGAATGATCCTTGTTTACTTATAAGTCATCATCAACAATTTACTCTGGAAAATGTACTTATGTTTTTAAAAAATTGATGGACTCACTTGTATTACATTTTAATTTGATAACTAACCTAGAATATGTAACATCACGTGAATCTATGGGGTGGAAGTTATCGTTCTCATGTGAAATGCTTATTGTAAGGGTAATAATGGAAAACTAACACGGTTGTCGGATGGTTACCCTGGGACGGATCATAGACGGGACACTTGCAATCAAAAGTCAAACTCTTTAACACTGTAACTGATAAAGAAACTCGCATAATCCCAAGGAGAGTTCCACAGCGTTTTTTTGAATGATCCATACATATTTATAAGTCATCATCTACAATTTACTCTGGACAATGCACTTGTTCTTTTAAAAAATTGATGGACGGACTTGTATTACCTTTTAATTTGATATAAAACACAAATTATGTTACTTAACGTGAATCTCTGAGGTGGAAATTTTCGTTCTCATATGCAATGCTTATTGTAAGGGGAATAATGAAATACTAACAAGATTGTCGGACGGTTAACCCGGGACGGATTGCGGATGGAACATTTGCAATCCAAAGTCAAACTCTTTAACACCGTAACTGATAAAGAAAGTCGTATATTTCCACTGAGAATTCCACAATTTCCTTACGAATGATCCTTGTATACTTATAAGTCATCATCTACAATTTAATCTAGACAATGTACTTGTGCTTTTTAAGAATTGATGGACGGACTTATATAGCCTTTTAATTAGTTAAATAACCTAGAATATGTAACTTGACGTGAATTTATGGGGTTGAAATTATCGTTCTCATATGGAACGCTTATTGTAAGGGTAATAATGGAATACTACCATGATTGTCGGATGGTTACCCCGGGCAGGATCGTAGACGGAACACTTGCAATCCAAAGTTAAACTCAAAACCGTAAATGATAAAAAAACTCGCATAATCCCATATATAGTTCCAAAACTTCCTTCCGAATGATACTTGTATACTTATCAGTCATCATCTACAAATTAATCTGAACAATTTTAAAAATTGAAGGACAGACTTGTATTGCCTTTTAATTTGATAAATAGACTAGAATATGTAACCTAACGTGAGTGGGTGGAAATTACCATTCTCATATGCGACGCTTATTGTAAGGTTATTAATGGAATACTAACACGATTGTCGGACGGTTACCCCGGGGCGGATCGCGGATGGGACACTTGCAATCCAAAGTCAAACTCTTTAACGCCTTAACTGATAATGAAACTCGCATAATCCCACAAAGAGTTCCATAACTTCATTACGAATGATCCTTGTATACTTATAAGTCATCATAAAAAATTTAATCTGGATAATGTACTTAGGTTTCTTATAAATTGATGGACGGACTTGTATTACACTTTAATTTGATAACTAACCTAGAATATGTAACATCACGTGAATATATGGGGTGGAAATTATCGTTCTTATGTGAAACGCTTATTGTAAGGGTAATAATGGAAAACTAACACGATTTTCGGATGGTTACCTTGGGACGGATCACAGACGGAAAACTTGCAATCCAAAGTCAAACTCTTTAACACTGTAACTGATAAAGAAACTCGCATAATCCCACGGAGTGTTCTACAACATTTTTATGAATGATCAATGTATATTTATAATTCATCATCTACAATTTACTCTGGACAATGTACTTGTGAATTTAAAAAATTTATGGACAGACTTGTATTTCCTTTTAATTCGACATAAAACCCAGATTATGTAACTTCACGTGAATCTCCGAGGTTGAAATTTTTGTTCTTATATGCAATGCTTATTGTAAGGGGAATAATGAAATACTAACAAGATTGTCGGACGGTTAACCTAGGACGGAACGCGGATGGAACATTTGCAATCCAAAGTCAAACTCTTTAACACCGTAGCTGATAAATAAAGTCACATAATTCCACTGAGAATTCCACAATTTCCTTACAAATGATCCTTGTATACTTATAAGTTATCATCTACAATTTAATCTAGACAATGTGCTTGTGCTTTTTAATAATTGATGGACGAACTTGTATAGCCTTTTAATTAGTTAAATAACCTAGAATATGTAAATTGACGTGAATATATGGGGTTGAAATTATCGTTCTCATTTGCAACACTTATTGTAAGGGTATTAATTGAATACTAACATGATTGTCGGATGGTTACCCTGGGGCGGATCGCAGACAGAACACTTGCAATCTAAAGTTAAACTCTTTAAAACTATAAATGATAAAAAACTTGAATAATCCCATAGATAGTTCCACAACTTCCTTCTGAATGATACTTGTATACTTATCAGTCGTCATCTGCATTTTAATCTGAACAATTTTAAAAATTGAAGGACTGACTTGCATTGCCTTTTAATTTGATAAATAGCCTAGAATATGCAACCTAACGTGAGTCTATGGGGTGAAAATTACCGTTCTCATATGCGACGCTTATTGTAAGGTTAATAATGGAATACTAACACGATTGTCGGACGTTTACCCCGGGGCGGATCGCGGATGGGATGCTTGCAATCCAAAGTCAAACTCTTTAATGCCTTAACTGATAAAGAAAATCGCATAATCCCACAGAGAGTTCCATAACTTCATTACGAATGATCCTTGTATACTTATAAGTCATCATCAACAATACTCTAGACAATGTACTTATGTTTTTTAAAAATTGATGGACAGACTTGTATTACATTTTAATTTGATAACTAACCTAGAATATGTAACATTACATGAACCTATGGGGTGGAAATTATCGTTCTCATGTGAAATTCTTATTGTATGGGTAATAATGGAAAACTAACACAATTGTCGGATGGTTACCCTGGGACGGATCACAGACGGGACACTTGCAATCCAAAGTCAAACCTTTTAACACTTTTACTGATAAAGAAACTCGCATGATCCCACGGAGAGTTCCACATCGTTTTTATGAATGATCAATGTATATTTATAAGTCACCATCTACAATTTACTCTGGACAATGTATGCTTTTAAAAAATTGATGGACAGACTTGTATTGCCTTTTAATTTGATATAAAACCCAGATTATGTAACTTCACGTGAATCTCTGAGGTGGAAATTTTCGTTCTCATATGCAATGGTTATTGTAAGGGGAACAATTAAATACTAATAAGATTGTCGGACGGTTAACCCAGGACGGATCGCGGATGGAACATTTGCAATCCAAAGTCAAAATCTTTAACACCGTAATTGATAAAGAAAGTCACATAATTCCACTGAGAATTCCACAATTTCCTTATGAATGATCCTTGTATACTTATAAGTCATCATCTACAATTTAATCTAGACAGTGTACTTGTGCTTTTTAAAAATTGATGGACAGACTTGTATAGCCTTTTAATTATTTAAATAGCCTAGAATATGTAAATTAACGTGAATATATGGGGTTGAAATTATCGTTCTCATATGCAACGCTTATTGTAAGGGTAATAATGGAACTAACATGATTGTCAGATGGTTACCCCGGAGCGGATCGCAGACAGAACACTTGCAATCCAAAGTTAAACTCTTTAAAACCATAAATGATAAAAAAATCGCATAATCCCATAGATAGTTTCACAACATACTTCTGAATGATACTTTTATACTTCTCAATCATCATCTACAAATTAATATTAACAATTTTAAAAATTGAAGGACAGACTTGTATTGCCTTTTAATTTGATAAATGGCCTAGAATATGTAACCTAACGTGAGTCTATGGGGTGAAAATTACCGTTCTCATATGCGATGCTTATTGTAAGGTTAATAATGGAATACTAACACGATTGTCGGATGGTTACCCCGGGGCGGATCGCAGGTGGGACATTTGCAATCCAAAGTCAAACTCTTTAACACCTTAACTGATAAAGAAACTCGCATAATCCCACAGAGAGTTTCATAACTTCATTACGAATGATCCCTGTATACTTATAAGTCATCATAAATAATTTACTCTGGACAATGTACTTATGTTTTTTAAAAATTGATGGACGGACTTGTATTACATTTTAATTTGATAAATAACCTAGAAGATGTAAATTCACGTGAATCTATGGGGTGGAAATTATCATTCTCATGTGAAACGCTTATTGTAAGGGTAATAATGGAAAACTAACACGATTGTTGGATGGTTACCCTAAGACGGATCACAGACGAGACACTTGCAATCCAAAGTCAAACTCTTTAACACTGTAACTGATAAAGAAACTCACATAATCCCACGAAGAGTTCCACAACTTTCTTATGAATGATCCATGTATATTTATAAGTCATCGTCTACAATTTAATCTGGACAATGTACTTGTGCTTTTAAAAAATTGATAGACGGACTTGTATTGCCTTATAATTTGATATAAAACCTAGATTATGTAACTTCACGTGAATTTCTGAGGTGGTAATTTTCGTTCTCATATGCAATGCTTATTGTAAGAGGAATAATGAAATACTAACAAGATTTTTGGACGGTTAACCCGGGATGGATCGTAGATGGAACATTTGCAATCCAAAGTCAAACTCTTTAACACCGTAACTGATAAAGAAAGTTGCATAATTCCACTGAGAGTTCCACAATTTCCTTACGAATGATCCTTGTATACTTATAAGTCATCATCTACAATTTAATCTAGACAATGTACCTATGTTCTTTAAAAATTGATGGACGGGCTTGTTTTACATTTTAATTTGATAAATAACCTAGAATAAGTAACTTCACGTGAATCTATGTGGTGGAAATTATCATTCACATGTGAAACGCTGATTTTAAGGGTAATAATGGAAAACTAACACGAATGTCGGATAGTTACCCTGTGATGGATCACAGACGGGTCACTTGCAATCCAAAGTCAAACTCTTTAACAATGTAACTGATAAAGAAACTCGCATAATCCCACGGAGAGTTCCACAACATTCTTATGAATGATCCATGTATATTTATAAGTCATCATCTACAATTTACTCTGGACAATGTATTTGTTCTTTTAAAAAATTGATAGACGGACTTGTATTGCCTTTTAATTTGATATAAAACCCAAATTATGTAACTTCACGTGAATCTATGAGGTGGAAATTTTTATTCCCACATGCAATGCTTATTGTAAGGGGAACAATGAAATACTAACAAGATTGTCGGACGGTTAACCCGGGATGGATCGCGGATGGAACATTTGCAATCCAAAGTCAAAATCTTTAACACTGTAACTGATAATGAAAGTCGCATAATTCCACTGAGAATTCCACAATTTCCTTACGAATGATCCTTTTATACTTATAAGTTATCATCCACAATTTAATCTAGACAATGTACTTGTGCTTTTTAAAAATTGATGGACGGACTTGTATAGCCTTTTAATTAGTCAAATAACCTAGAATATGTAACTTGACGTTAATATATGGGGTTGAAATTATCATTCTCATATGCAACACTTATTGTAAGGGTAATAATGGAATACTAACATGTTTGTCGGATGGTTACCCCGGGGCGGATCGCAGACGAAACACTTGCACTCCAAAGTTAAACTCTTTAAAATCGTAAATGATAAAAAACTCGCATAATCCCATAGATAGTTCCACAACTTCCTT
The DNA here is from genome assembly GCA_037428765.1 of Rubia yunnanensis. Lineage (NCBI taxonomy): Eukaryota > Viridiplantae > Streptophyta > Magnoliopsida > Gentianales > Rubiaceae > Rubia > Rubia yunnanensis. The sequence continues at coordinate 48,590,171 of CM075070.1, read as the reverse complement.
CCGAATGATACTTGTATACTTATCAGTCATCATCTACAAATTAATATGAGCAATTTTAAAAATTGAAGAACAGACTTGTATTGCCTTTTAATTTGATAAATAGCCTAGAATATGTAACCTAACGTGAGTCTAAGGGGTAAAAATTACCGTTCTCATATGCGACACTTATTGTAAGGTTAATAATGGAATACTAACATGATTGACGGACGGTTACACTGGGGCGGATCGCGGATGGGACACTTGCAATCCAAAGTCAAAACCTTTAACACCTTAACTGATAAAGAAACTCGCATAATCCCACAGAGAGTTCCATAACTTCATTACGAATGATCGTTGTATACTTAAAAGTCACCATCAACAATTTACTCTGGACAATGTACTTATGTTTTTAAAAAATTGATGGACGGATATGTATTACATTTTAATTTGATAAATAACCTAGAATATGTAACTTCACGTGAATCTATGGGGTGAAAATTATCGTTCTCATGTGAAACACTTATTGTAAGGGTAATAATGGAAAACTAACACGATTGTCGGATGGTTACCCCGGGTCGGATCACAGATGGGACACTTGCAATCCAAAGTCAAACACTTTAACACCGTAAATAATAAAGAAACTCGCATAATCCCATGGAGGGTTCCACAACTTTCTTACGAATGATCCATGTATATTTATAAGTCAGCATCTTCAATTTACTCTGGACAATGTACTTTTACCTTTTAAAAAATTACGGACGGACTTGTATTGCCTTTTAATTTGATAAAAAAAACCCAGATTATGTAAATTCACGTGAATCGGTGGGATGGAAATTATCGTTCTCATATGCAATGCTTATTGTACGTGTAATAATGGAATGCTAACATGATAGTCGGTCGGTTAACCCAGGATGGATCGTAGATGGAACATTTGAAATCCAAAGTCAGACTCTTTAACACCATAACTGATAAAGAAAGTTGCATAATCCCACGGAGAATTCCACAATTTACTTACGAATAATTCTTGTATACTTATAAGTCATCATCTACAATTTAATCTAGACACTGTACTTGTGCTTTTTAAAAATTGATGGACGGACTTGTATAGCCTTTTAATTTGATAAATAACCTAGAATATGTAATTTGACGTGAATCTATAGGGTTGAAATTATCGTTCTCATATGCAATGCTTATTGTAAGGGTAATAATGGAACACTAACATGATTGTCAGACGGTTTCCCCAGGGCGGATCGCAGATGGATCACTTGCAATCCATAGTTAAACTCTTTAAAATTGTTAATGATAAAAAATTTGCATAATCCCACAGAGAGTTCCAAAACATCCTTACGAATGATCCTTGTTTACTTATCAGTGATCATCTACAATATATTCTGGACAATTTTAAAAATTGATGGACATACTTGTATTGCATATTAATTTGATAAATAACCTAGAATATGTAACCTCACGTGAGTCTATGGGGTGAAAATTACCGTTCTCTTATGCAACACTTATTGTAAGGGTAACATTTGAATACTAACACAATTGTCGGACGGTTACCCCGGGGTGGATCGTGGATGGGACACTTGCAATCCAAAGTCAAACTCTTTAACACGGTAACTGATAAAGAAACTTGTTTAATCCCACAGAGAGTTCCACTACTTCCTTACGAATGATCCTTGTATATTTGTAAGTCATCATCTACAATTTACTCTAGACAATGTACTTGTGCTTTTTAAAAATTGATGGAAAGAGTTGTATTGCATTTTAATTTGATAAATAACCTAGAATATTTAACTTCACGTGAATCTATAGGGTGGGAATTATCGTTATCTTATGCAACGCTTATTGTAAGGGTAATAAAGGAATACTAACACGATTATCGGCCGGTTACCCCAGGAAGGATCACAGACAGGACTCTTGCAATCCAGAGTCAAACTCTTTAACACCGTAAATGATAAAGAAACTCTCATAATCCTATAGAGAGTTCCACAACTTCCTTACAAATGATCCTTGTATACTTATAAGTCATCATCTACAATTTATTCTTGACAATGTACTTGTGCTTTTAAAAAATTGATGGACGGACTCGTATTACCTTTTAATTTAATAAATAACCTAGAACATGTAATATCACGTGAATCTATGGGTTGGAATTATTGTTCTCATATACAATTCTTATTGTAATGGTAATAATAGAATACTAACATGATTGACAAACTCTTACCCGGGGAAGGATATCAGATGGTACACTTGCAATCAGAAGTTAAACTCCTTAAAACCGTAAATGATAAAGAAACTCGCATAATCCCACAGAGAGTTCCAAAACTTCCTTAGAAATGACCCCCACATACTTATAAGTCATCATATACAATTTACACTGGACAATGTACTTGTGCTTTTTAAAAATTGATGGATGGACTTGTATTATCTTTTATTTGATAAACAACCTAGAATATGTAACTTCACGTAAGTCTATGGGGTGGATATTATTGTTCTTATATGCAATGCTTATTGTAAGGGTAATAATGGAATACTAACACGATTTTTGGATGGTTATCCCGGGACAGATCACAAACGGGACACTTGCAATCCAAAGTTAAACTCTTTAATACCGTAACTGATAAAGAAACTCGCATAATCCAATGGAGAGTTCCACAACTTTCTTACGAATGATCCATGTATACTTATAAGTCATCATCTACAATTTATTCTGGATAATGTACTCGTGCCTTTAAAAAAATGATGGACGAAATTGTATTGCCTTTTAATTTGGTAAATGACGTAGAATATGTAACTTCACATGAATCTTTGGGGTGGAAATTATCGTTTTCATATGCAATGCTTATTGTAAGGGTAATAATGGAATATGAACTCGATTGTCGGACTGTTGTTCCGGGATGGATCGCGGATGGAACATTTGCAATCCAATGTCAAACTCTTTAACTCTGTAATTGATAAAGAAACTTGCATAATCCCACAGAGAATTCCACAATTTCCTTACGAATGATTCTTGTATACTTATAAGTCATCATCTACAATTTAATCTGGACAATGTGCTGGTGCTTTTTAAAAATTGATGGACGGACTTGTATAGCCTTTTAATTTGATAAATAACCTAGAATATGTAATTTGACCTGAATCTAAGGGGTTGAAATTTTCGTTCTCATATGCAACGCTTATTGTAAAGGGTAATAATGGAATACTAATATGATTGTCAAACGGTTACCCCGAGGTGGATCGTAGGTGGAACACTTGCAACCTATAGTTAAACTCTTTAAAATTGTAAACGATAAAAAAATTTGCATAATCCCACAGAGAGTTCCAAAACCTCCTTACAAATGATCCTTGTTTACTTATCAGTGATCATCTACAATATATTCTGGACAATTTTAAAAATTGATGGACATACTTGTATTGCCTGTTAATTTGATAAATAACCTAGAATATGTAACCTCACGTGAGTCTATGGGGTGAAAATTACCGTTCTCACATGCAACGTTATTGTAAGGGTAATAATGGAATACTAACACAATTGTCGGACAGTTAACCCGGGGTGGATCGTGGATGGGACACTTGCAATCCAAAGTCAAACTCTTTAACACTGTAACTGACAAAGAAACTCAAATAATCCCATACAGAGTTCCACTACTTCCTTACGAATGATCCTTGTATATTTATAAGTCATCATCTACAATTTACTCTGGACAATGTACTTGTGCTTTTAATAAATTGATGGAAAGAGTTGCATTGCATTTTAATTTGATAAATAACCTAGAATATGTAACTTCACGTGAATCTATGGGGTGGAAATTATTGTTATCTTATGCAACACTTGTTGTAAGGGTAATAAAGGAATACTAACACAATTATCGGACGGTTACCCCAGGAAGGATCACAGACAGGACACTTGCAATCCAGAGTCAAACTCTTTAACACTGTAAATGATAAAGAAACTCTCATAATCCTATATAGAGTTCCACAACTTCCTTACAAATAATCCTTGTATACTTATAAGTCATCATCTACAATTTATTCTTGACAATGTACGGATGGAACATTTGCAATCCAAAGTCAAACTCTTTCACTCTGTAATTGATAAAGAAACTTGCATAATCCCACGGAGAGTTCCACAACTTTCTTATGAATGATCCATGTATATTTATAAGTCATCATCTACAATTTACTCTGGACAATATACTTGTTCCTTTTAAAAATTGATGGACGGACTTGTATAGCCTTTTAATTTGATAAATAAACTAGAATATGTAAGTTGACTTGAATCTATGGCGTGGAAATTATCGTTCTCATGTGCAACACTTATTGTAAGGGTAATAATGGAATAGTAACATGATTGTCAGATGGTTACCCCGAGGCGGATTGCAGACGGGACACTTGAAATCCAAAGTTAAACTCTTTAAAACCGTAAATGATAAAAAAACTCGCATAATCCCACAAAGAGTTCCAAACCTTCCTTACGAATGATCCTTGTATACTTATAAGTCATCATCTACAATTTAATCTAGACAATGTACTTGTGCTTTTTAAAAATTGATGGACGGACTTGTCTAGCCTTTTAATTTAATAAATAACCTAGAATATGTAACTTTAAGTGAATCTATGGGGTGGAAATTATTGTCATATGAAACACTTATTGTAAGGATAATAATGGAACACTGACACGATTATCGGACGATTACCCCGGGGCGGATCGCAGACGGGACACTTGCAATCCAAAGTTAAACTCTTTAAAACCGTAAATGATAAAAAGCTCGCATAATACCACAGAGAGTTCCACAACATCCTTACGAATGATCCAATACCACAGAGAGTTCCACAACTTCCTTACGAATGATCCTTGTAAAGTTAAAGTCATCAACTACAATTTATTGTAGACAATGTACTTGTACTTTTTAAAAATTGATGGATGCACTTGTATTGCCTTTTATTTTGATAAATAACCTAAAATATGTAACTTGATGTGAGTCTATGGGGTGGAAATTACCATTTTCATATGAAATGCTTATTGTAAGGGTAATAATAGAATATTAAAATGATTGTCAGACAGTTACTCCAGGGAGGATCGCGGATGGGAAACTTGCAATCCAAAATCAAACTCTTTAACATAGTAACTGATAAAGAAACTCGTATAATCCCATAGAGAGTTCCACAATTTCCGTACGAATGATCCATGTATACTTATAAGTTATCATTTACCATTTACACTCGACAATGTACTTGTATTTTTCAAAAGTTGATGGATGGACTTGTATTACCTTTTAATTTGTTTAATAACCTAGATTCTGTAACTTCATGTGAATCTATGGGGTGGAAATTATCGTTCTCATATGCAATGCTTATTGTAAGGGTAAAAATGTAATACTAACACTATTGTCGGACGGTTACCCCAGGACGAATAACAGACGGGACATTTGTAATTAAAAATCCAACTCCTTAACAACATAAATTATAAAGAAACTCGCAATATCCCATAGAGAATTCAATAACTTCCTTACGAATGATCATTGTATACTTATAAGTCATCATCACAATTTATTTTGGAAAATGTACTTGTGCTTTTTAAAAATTGATGGACGGACTCGTATTACCTTCTAATTTACTAAATAACCTAGAATATGTAACTTCACTTGAATCTATGGGGTGGAAATTATCGTTCTCATATGCAATGCTTATTGTAATGGTAATAAGGGAAAACTAACATGATTGTCAGATGGTTACCCCGTGACGGATCACAGACGGTACACTTGCAATCAAAAGTTAAACTATTTAAAACCTTAAATGATAAATAAGCTCACATAATCCCACTGAGAGTTCCACAACTTCCTTACAAATGATCCTTGTAGACTTATAAGTCACCATCTACAATTTATACTGGACAATGTACTTGTGCTTTTAAAAAATTGATGAATGGACTTGTATTGCCTTTTAATTTGATAAATAACCTAGAATATGTAACTTCACGTGAGTCTATAGGGTGGAAATTTCCGTTCTCATATGCAACGCTTATTGTAAAGGTAATAATAGAATACTAACATGATTGCTGGACGGTTAATCCGAGGTTGATCACGGATGGGACACTTGCAATCCATAATTAAACTCTTTAACAACGTAACTGATAAAGAAACTCACTTAATCCCATAGAGAGTCATCATTTACAATTTACACTGTACAATGTACTTTTACTTTTCAAAAGTTGATGGATTTATTTGTATTTCCTTTTAATTTGATAAATAACCTAGAATATTTAACTTCACATGAATCTACGGGGTGGCAATCATCGTTCTCATATGCAATGCTTATTGTAAGGGTAATAATGGAATACTAACACTGTTGTCGAATGGTTACCCCGGGACAGATTGTTGATGGGATACCTGGAATCCAAAGTCAGACTCTTTAACACCTTAAATGATAAAGAAACTCGCATAATCCCATTAAGAGTTCTACAACTTCCTTATGAATGATACTTGTATACTTATAAGTCATCATCTACTATTTATTTTGGAATATGTACTCGTGCTTATTAAAAATTGTAGATGGACTTGTATTACCTTTTAATTCAATAAATAACCTAGGATATGTAACTTCACGTGAATCTATGGGGTGGAAATTATCGTTCTCATATACAATGCTTATTGTAAGGGTAATAATAGAATAATAACAAGATTGACGAATGCTTACCCTGGGATGGATCGTGGATGGTACATTTGCAATCCTAGGTTAAACTCTTGAAAACCGTATATGACAAAGAAACTCGCATAATCCCACAGAGAGTTCCACAACTTCCTTACGAGTGATCGTTTTATAATTATAAGTCATCATCTACAGTTTACACTGGACAATGTACTTATGTTTTTCAAAAATTGGTGGATGGACTTGGTATTACCTTTTAATTTGATAAATAACCTAAAATATTTAACTTCACGTGAATCTATGGGGTGGAAATTATTGGAAGGGTCATAATGGAATACTAACACGATTTTTGGACGATTACCCATGGATAGATCACGGACGGGACACTTGCAATTCAAAGTCAAACTCTTTAATAGCGTAACTGATAATGAAACTCGCATAATCCAACGGAGAGTTCCACAACTTCCTTACGAATGATCGTTGTATACTTATAAGTCATCGTCTAAAATTTACTCTGGACAATGTACTTGTGCCTTTTAAAATTTGATGGGCGGACTTGTTATGCCTTTTAATTTAATAAATAACCTAGAATATGTAACTTCACGTGAATCAGTAGGGTAAAAATTATCGTTCACATATGCAATGCTTATTGTAAGGGTAATAATATAATACTAACACGATTGTTGAACGGTTAACCCTGGACGTATCACGGATGGAACATTTGCAATCCAAAGTCAAACTCTTTAACACCATAACTGATAAACAAAATCGCATAATCCCATGGACTATTCAACAATTTCCTTACGAATGATCGTTGTATACTTATAAGTCATCATCTACAATTTAATATAATAGACAATGTACTTGAGCTTTTTAAAAATTAATGGATGGACTTGTATTGCCTTTTAATTTTATAAATACTCTAGAATATGTAACTTCATGTGAGTCTATATGGTGGAAATTACAGTTCACATATGCAACCCTTGTTGTAAGGGTAATAATGGAATACTAACATGATTGTCGGATGGTTACTCCGGGTTGGATCGCAGATGGGACACTTGCAATTCAAAATAAAACTCTTTAACACTGTAAGTGATAAAGACACTCGCTTAATCTCACAGAGAGTTACAAAGCTTGCTTACGAATGATCCTTGTATACTTATAAGTCATCATTTACCATTTACATTGGACAAGTACTAATGCTTTTCAAAAGTTCTATTACCTTTTAATTTGATAAATGACCTAGAATCTGCAACTTCTTGTGAATCTATGGGGTGAAAATTATCGTTCTCATATGCAATGCTTATTGTAAGGGAAATAATGGAATACTAACACTATTGTGGAACGGTTACCCTAGGACGGATTGTAGATGGGACAATTGCAATCCAAAGTAAACTCTTTAACACTGTAAATGATAAGAAACGTGAATAGTCCCATAGAGGGTTCCACAACTTCCTTACGAATGATCCCTATATACTTATAAGTCATCATCTACAATTTATTTTGGAAAATGAACTTGTGCATTTTTAAAATTAATGGATGGACAAGTATTACCTTTTAATTTAACAAATTACCTAGAATTTGTAACTTCACGTGAATCTATGGGGTGAAAACTATCGTTCTAATATACATTGCTTATTGTAAGGGTAATAATAGAATACTAAAATGATTGACGGTAACCCCGGGACGGATCACAGATGGTACATTTGCAATCCTAAGTTAAACTCTTTAAAATAGTAAATGATAAAGAAACTCACATAATCCCATGGAGAGTTCCACAAGTTCATTACAAATGATCCTTGTATACTTATAAGTTATCATCTATAATTTAATCTGGACAATGTACTTGAGCTTTTTAAAAATTGATGGACGGACTTGTATAGCCTTATAATTTGATAAATAACCTAGAATATGTAACTTGACGTGAATCTATGGGGTGGAAATTATCGTTCTCATGTGTAATGCTTATTGTACGGGTAAAAATGGAATTCTAACACTATTTTCGGACGGTTACCCCAGGGGCAGATCACAGACGGAACACTTGCAATCCAAAGTTAAACTCCTTAAAATCGTACATGATAAAATAAATCGCATAATTCCACAGAGTGTTCCAAAACTTCGTTACGAATGATCCTTGTATACTTATAAGTCATCATTTACAATTTAATCTGGACAATGTTTTTGTGCTTTTTAAAAATTGATGGTTAGACTTGCATTGCCTTTTAATTTGATAAATAACCTAGAATATGTAACTTCACGTGAGTCTATCGGGTGGAAATTACCGTTCTCATATCCAACGCTTTTTGTAAGATTAATAATGGAATGCTAACATGATTGCCAGGCGGTAACTCCGGGGTGGATTGCAGATAGGACACTTGCAATCCGTAATCAAACTCTTTAACAACATATCTGATAAAGAAACTCGCTTAATCCTGTGGAGAGTTCCACAACTTCCTTACGAGTGATCCTTGTATACTTATAAGTCATCATTTACAATTTCCACTGGACAATGTACTTTTGCTTTTCAAAAGTTGATGGACGGACTTTTATTTCCCTTTAATTTGATAAACAACCTAAAAATATTAAACTTCACGTGAATCTATGGGGTGGAAATTATCATTCTCATATGCAATGCTTATTGCAAGGGTTATAATGGAATATTAACACTATTGTCAGAAGCTTACCCCAGGAAGGATTGCAGATGGGACACTTGCAATCCAAAGTCAAACTCTTTAAAACCTTAAATGATAAAGAAAATTCCATAATACCATAGAGAGTTCCACAACTTCCTTACGAATGATCCTTGTATACTTATAAGTCATCATCTACAATTTATTTTGGAAAATGTACTTGTGTTTTTTAAAAATTGATGGATGGACTCGTATTACCTTCTAATTTAATAAATAACCAAGAATATATAACTTCACGTGAATCTAGCGGGTGGAAATTATCGTTTTCATATACATATCTTATTGTAAGGGTAATAATAGAATACTTACATGATTGACGATTGCTTACCCTGGGATGGATCTCGGACGGTACACTTGCAATCCTAAGTTAAACTCTTTAAAACCGTAAATGACCAAGAAACTCGCATAATCCCACAGAGAGTTCCACAACTTCATTACAAATGATCCTTGTAGACTTATAAGTCATCATCTGCAATTTAATCTGGACAATGCACTTGTGCTTCTTAAAAATTGATGGACGGACTTGTATGGCCTTTTAATTTGATAAATAACCTTGAATATGTAACTTCACGTGAATCTAAGGGGTGGAAATTATCGTTCTCATATGCAACACTTATTGTAAGGGTAATAATAGAATACTTACATGATTGTTGGATGGTTACCCCGGGGTGGATTGCAGACGGGACAATTGCAATCCAAAGCTAAACTCTTTAAAACCGTAAAAAACTCACATAATCCCACAGAGAGTTCCACAACATCCTTACGAATGATTCTTGTATACCTATAAATCATCATCTACAATTTAATCCTGACAATGTACTTGTACTTTTTAAATATTGATGGATGCACCTGTATTGCCTTTTAATTTGATAAATAACCTTGAATATGTAACTTCATGTGATTATATGGGGTGTAAATTACCGTTCTCATATGAAAAACTTATTGTAAGAGCAATAATGGAATATTAACAAGATTGTCGGACGGTAACTCTAGGGCGGATCGAGGATGGGACACTAGCAATCCAAAATCAAACTCTTTAGCACCGTAACTGATAAAGAAACTCGTTTAATCCCACAGAGAGTTCCACAACTTCCCTATGAATGATCCTTGTATACTTATAAGTGATCATTTACAAACACTGAACAATCTACTTGTGATTTTCAATATTTAATGGATGGACTTGTATTTCCATTCAATTTGATAAATAACCTGGAATATGTAACTTCACATTGGAATACTAACACTATTGTCGGGCGGTTACCCTAGGACCGATCGCGAACGAGATACTTGCAATCCAAAGTCAAACTCTTCAAAACCTTAAATGATAATGAAAATTGCATAGTACCATAGAGTGTTCCACAACTTCCTTACGAATGATCCTTATATACTTATAAGTCATCATATACAATTTATTTTGGAAAATGAACTTGTGCTTTTTTAAAATTAATGGATGGACTAGTATTACCTTTTAATTTAACAAATTACCTAGAATTTGTAACTTCACATGAATCTATGGGGTGGAAACTATCGTTCTAATATACATTGCTTATTGTAAGGGTAATAATAGAATACTAAAATGATTGACGGTAACCTCAGGATGGATCACAGATGGTACATTTGTAATCCAAAGTTAAACTCTTTAAAATAGTAAATGATAAAGAAACTCACATAATCCCATAGAGAGTTCCATAAGTTCATTACAAATGATCCTTGTATACTTATAAATCATCATCTATAATTTAATCTGGACAATGTACTTGGGCTTTTTAAAAATTGGTGGACGGATTTGTATAGCCTTATAATTTGATAAATAACCTAGAATATGTAGCTTGACGTGAATCTATGGGGTGGAAATTATCGTTCTCATGTGTAATGCTTATTGTACGGGTAAAAATGGAATTCTAACACTATTTCTGGACGGTTACCCCAGGGGCGGATCACAGACAGAACACTTGCAATCCAAAGTTAAACTCCTTAAAATTGTACATGATAAAATAAATCACATAATTCCACAGAGTGTTCCACAACTTCGTTACGAATGATCCTTGTATAATTATAAGTCATCATCTACAATTTAATCTGGACAATGTTTTTGTGCTTTTTAAAAATTGATGGATAGACTTGCATTGCCTTTTAATTTGATAAATAACCTAGAATATGTAACTTCACGTGAGTCTATCGGGTGGAAATTACCGTTCTCATATCCAACGTTTTTTGTAAGATTAATAATGGAATGCTAACATGATTGCCGGGCAGTAACTCCGGGGTGGATCGCAGATAGGACACTTGCAATCCGTAATCAAACTCTTTAACAACATATCTGATAAAGAAACTTGCTTAATCCTGTAGAGAGTTCCACAACTTCCTTACGAGTGATCTTTGTATACTTATTACTCATCATTTACAATTTCCACTGGACAATGTAATTTTGCTTTTCAAAAGTTGATGGACGGATTTTTATTTCCCTTTAATTTGATAAACAACCTAAAATATTAAACTTCACGTGAATCTATGGGGTGGAAATTATCATTCTCATATGCAATGCTTATTGCAAGGGTTATAATGGAATATTAACTCTATTGTCAGAAGCTTACCCCAGGAAGGATTGCAGATGGGACATTTGCAATCCAAAGTCAAACTCTTTAAAACCTTAAATGATAAAGAAAATTGCATAATACCATAGAGATTTCCACAACTTCCTTACGAATGATCCTTGTATACTTATAAGTCATCATCTACAATATATTTTGGAAAATGTACTTGTGTTTTTTAAAAATTGATGGATGGACTCGTATTACCTTCTAATTTAATAAATAACCAAGAATATATAACTTCACGTGAATCTAGCAGGTGGAAATTATCGTTCTCATATACATATCTTATTGTAAGGGTAATAATAAAATACTTACATGATTGACGATTGCTTACCCTGGGATGGATCTCGGACGGTACACTTGCAATCCTAAGTTAAACTCTTTAAAACCGTAAATGACCAAGAAACTCGCATAATCCCACAGAGAGTTCCACAACTTCATTACAAATGATCCTTGTATACTTATAAGTCATCATCTACAATTTAATCTGGACAATGCACTTGTGCTTCTTAAAAATTGATGGACGGACTTGTATGGCCTTTTAATTTGATAAATAACCTTTAATATGTAACTTGACGTGAATTCAAGTGGTGGAAATTATCGTTCTCATATGCAACACTTATTGTAAGGGAAATAATAGAATACTTACATGATTGTTAGATGGTTACCCCGGGGTGGATTGCAGACAGGACAATTGCAATCCAAAGCTAAACTTTTTAAAACCGTAAAAAACTCACATAATCCCACAGAGAGTTCCACAACATCCTTACGAATGATTCTTGTATACCTATAATTCATCATCTACAATTTAATCCTGACAATGTACTTGTACTTTTTAAAAATTGATGGATGCACATGTATTGCCTTTTAATTTGATAAATAACCTTGAATATGTAACTTCATGTGATTATATGGGGTGTAAATTACCGTTCTCATATGAAAAACTTATTGTAAGAGTAATAATGGAATATTAACAAGATTGTCGGACGGTAACTCTGGGGCGGATCGAGGATGGGACACTAGCAATCCAAAATCAAACTCTTTAGCACCGTAACTGATAAAGAAACTCGTTTAATCCCATAGAGAGTTCCACAACTTCCCTAAGAATGATCCTTGTATACTTATAAGTGATCATTTACAAACACTGAACAATCTACTTGTGATTTTCAAAATTTAATGGACGGACTTGTATTTCCATTTAATTTGATAAATAACCTGGAATATGTAACTTCACGTTTATCTTTGGGGTGGAAATTATTGTTCTCATATGTAATGCTTATTGTAAGGGTCATAATGGAATACTAACACTATTGTTGGGCGGTTACCCCAGGACCGATTGCGAACGGGATACTTGCAATCCAAACTCAAACTCTTCAAAACCTTAAATGATCAAGAAAATTGCATAGTACCATAGAGGGTTCCACAACTTCCTTACGAATGATCCTTGTATACTTATAAGTCATCATATACAATTTATTTTGGAAAATGTACTTGTGCTTTTAAAAAAATGATGGACGGACTTGTATTACCTTTTCATTTAATAAATAACCTAGAATGTTTAACTTCATGTGAATCTATGGGTGGAAATTATCGTTCTCATATACAATGCTTATTGGAAGGGTAATAATGGAATACCAACATGATTGATGAATGCTTACCCTAGGATGTATCTCAGACGGTATACTTGCAATCCTAAGTCAAATTCTTTAAAACCGTAAATGATAAAGAAACTCGCATAATCCCACAGAGAGTTCCACAATTTCCTTACAAGTGATCCTTGTATACTTACAAGTCATCATCTACAATTTAATCTGGACAATGTACTTGTGCTTTTTAAAAATTGATGGATGGACTTTTATTTCCTTTTAATTTTATAAATAACCTAGAATATGTAACTTCACGTGAATCTATGGGGTTGAAATCATCGTTCTCGTATGCAACGCTTATTGTAAGGGTAATAATGGAATACTAACATGATTATCGGACGGTTACCCCGGGATGGATCACTAATGGGACACTTGCAATCCAAAGTCAAACTCTTTAACAACATAACTGATAAAGAAACTCGTATAATCCCACGAATAGTTCCAAAACTTCATTACGAATGATCCTTTTATACTTATAAGTACTGATCTACAATTTACTCTGGACAATGTACTTGTGCCTTTTAAAAAATGATGGAGGACTTGTATTTCCTTTTATTTTGTTAAATAACCTAGGATATGAAACTTCACGTGAATCTGTGGGGTCGAAATTATCGTTCACATATGCAAAGCTTATTGTAAGGGTAATAATAGAACACTAACACAATTGTCGGATAGTTAACCCGAGACGGATCATGGATGGAACATTTACAATCCAAAGTCCAACTCTTTAACAATGTAACTAATAAAGAAACTCGCGTAATCCCATAGAGAATTCTACAATTTCCATACGAATGATCCTTGTATACTTATAAGTCACTATCTACAATTTACTCTGGACAATGTACTTGTTCCTCTTAAAAATTGATGGACGGACTTGTATTTCCTTTTAATTTGATAAATAACCTAGAATATGTAACTTCACGTGAATCTGTGGCGTGGAAATTATCGTTCACATATGAAATGCTTATGGTAAGGGTAATAATGGAATACTAACATGATTGTCGGACTGTTAACCCGGTATGAATCTCAGATGGAACATTTGCAATCCGAAGTCAAACTCTTTAACACCATAACTAATAAAGAATCTCGCATAATCTCACGGAGAATTCCACAATTTCCTTATGAATGATTCTTGCATACTTATAAGTCATCATCTACAATTTAATCTTGACAATGTACCTGTGCTTTTAAAAAATTGATGGATGGCCTTGTATTGCTTTTTAATTTTATAAATAACCTAGAATATGTAATTTCACTTAAGTCAATGGGGTGGAAATTACCGTTCTCATATGCAACATATATAGTAAGGGTAATAATGGAATACTAACACAATTGTCGGACGGTTAGTCCGAGTCGGATCATGAATGGAACACTTTCAATCAAAAATCAAACTCTTTAACACCGTAAGTGGTAAAGAAACTTGCTTAATCCCATAGAGAGTTCCACAACTTCCTCACAAATGATCCTTGTATACTTATAAGTCACCATTTACAATTTACACTGGACAATGCACTAGTGGTTTTCAAAATTTGATGGATGAACTTGTATTACCTTTTAATTTGAAAAATAACCTGGAATATGTAACTTCACGTTTATCTTTGGGGTGGAAATTATTTTTCTCATATGCAATGCTTATTGTAAGGGTTATAATGGAATACTAACACTATTGTCGGACGGTTACCCCTAGACTGATCGTGAACGGGATACTTGCAATCCAAAGTCAAACTCTTCAAAACCTTAAATGATAAAGAAAATTGCATTGTACCATATAGTGTTCCACAACTTCCTTACGAATGATCCCTGTATACTTATAAGTCGTCATATACAATTTATTTTGGAAAATGTACTTGTGCTTTTAAAAAAATGATGGACGGACTTGTATTACCTTTTCATTTAATAAATAACCTAGAATGTTTAACTTCATGTGAATCTATGGGTGGAAATTATCGTTCTCATATACAAGGCTTATTGGAAGGTTAATAATGGAATACCAACATGATTGACGAATGCTTACCCTAGAATGTATCTCAGACGGTATACTTGCAATCCTAAGTCAAATTCTTTAAAACCGTAAATGATAAAGAAACTCGCATAATCCCACAGAGAGTTCCACAATTTCCTTACAAGTGATCCTTGTATACTTACAAGTTATCATCTACAATTTAATCTGGACAATGTACTTGTGCTTTTTAAAAATTGATGGATGGACTTTTATTTCCTTTTAATTTTATAAATAACCTAGAATATGTAACTTCACGTGAATCTATGGGGTTGAAATCGTCGTTCTCATATGCAACGCTTATTGTAAGGGTAATAATGGAATACTAACTCGATTATCGGACGGTTACCCGGGACGGATCACTGATGGGACACTTGCAATCCAAAGTCAAACTCTTTAACAGCATAACTGATAAAGAAACTCGCATAATCCCACGAATAGTTCCAAAACTTCCTTACGAATGATCCTTTTATACTTATAAGTATTGATCTACAATTTACTCTGGACAATGTACTTGTGCCTTTTAAAAAATGATGGAGGACTTGTATTTCCTTTTATTTTGTTAAATAACCTAGGATATGAAACTTCACGTGAATCTGTGGGGTCGAAATTATCTTTCACATATGCAAAGCTTATTGTAAGGGTAATAATAGAATACTAACACGATTGTTGGATAGTTAACTCGAGACGGATCATGGATGGAACATTTACAATCCAAAGTCCAACTCTTTGACAACGTAACTAATAAAGAAACTCGCATAATCCCATAGAGAATTCTAAAATTTCCATACGAATGATACTTGTATACTTATAAGTCATTATCTACAATTTACTCTGGACAATGTAGTTGTTCCTTTTAAAAATTGATGGTCGGACTTGTATTTCCTTTTAATTTGATAAATAACCTAGAATATGTAACTTCACATGAATCTGTGGCGTGGAAATTATCGTTCACATATGCAATGCTTATGGTAAGGGCAATAATGGAATACTAACATGATTGTCGGACTATTAACCCGGTACGGATCTCGGATGGAACATTTGCAATCCAAAAGTCAAACTCTTTAACACTGTAACTAATAAAGAAGCTCGCATAATCTCACGGAGAATTCCACAATTTCCTTATGAATGATTCTTGCATACTTATAAGTCATCATCTACAATTTAATCTTGACAATATACCTGTGCTTTTAAAAAATTGATGGATGGACTTGTATTGCTTTTTAATTTTATAAATAACCTAGAATATGTAATTTCACTTAAGTCTATGGGGTGGAAACTACCGTTCTCATATGCAACACTTATAGGAAGGGTAATAATGGAATACTAACACGATTGTTGGACGGTTAGTCCGGGTCGGATCATAAATGGAACACTTTCAATCAAAAATCAAACTCTTTAACACCGTAAGTGAAAAAGAAACTTGCTTAATCCCATAGAGAGTTCCACAACTTCCACAACTTCCTCACGAATGATCCTTGTATAATTATAAGTCACCATTTACAATTTACACTGGACAATGCACTAGTGCTTTTCAAAAGTTGATGGACGAACTTGTATTACCTTTTAATTTGATAAATAACCTGGAATATATAACTTCACGTTTATCTTTGGGGTGGAAATTATTGTTCTCATATGCAATGCTTATTGTAAGGGTCATAATGGAATACTAACACTATTGTCGGGCGGTTACCCCAGGACCGATCGCGAACGGGATACTTGCAATCCAAAGTCAAACTCTTCAAAACCTTAAATGATAATGAAAATTGCATTGTACCATAGAGTGTTCCACAACTTCCTTACGAATGATCCTTGTATACTTATAAGTCGTCATATACAATTTATTTTGGAAAATGTACTTGTGCTTTTAAAAAAATGATGGACGGACTTGTATTACCTTTTCATTTAATAAATAACCTAGAATGTTTAACTTCATGTGAATCTATGGGTGGAAATTATCGTTCTTATATACAATGCTTATTGGAAGGGTAATAATGGAATACCAACATGATTGACGAATGCTTACCCTAGGATGTAACTCAGATGGTATACTTGCAATCCTAAGTCAAATTCTTTAAAACCGTAAATGATAAAGAAACTCGCATAATCCCACAGAGAGTTCCACAATTTCCTTACAAGTGATCCTTGTATACTTACAAGTCATCATCTACAATTTAATCTGGACAATGTACTTGTGCTTTTTAAAAATTGATGGATGGACTTTTATTTCCTTTTAATTTTATAAATATCCTAGAATATGTAACTTCACGTGAATCTATGGGGTTGAAATCGTCGTTCTCATATGCAACGCTTATTGTAAGGGTAATAATGGAATACTAACTCGATTATCGGACGGTTACCCCGGGATGGATCACTGATGGGACACTTGCAATCCAAAGTCAAACTCTTTAACATTATAACTGATAAAGAAACTCGCATAATCCCACGAATAGTTTCAAAACTTCCTTACGAACGATCCTTTTATACTTTTAAGTACTGATCTACAATTTACTCTGGACAATGTACTTGTACCTTTTAAAAAATGATTGAGAACTCTTATTTCCTTTTATTTTGTTAAATAACCTAGGATATGAAACTTCACGTGAATCTATGGGGTGGAAATTATCGTTCATATATGCAAAGCTTATTGTAAGGGTAATAATAGAACACTAACACGATTGTCGGATAGTTAACCCGAGACGGATCATGGATGGAACATTTACAATCCAAAGTCCAACTCTTTAACAACGTAACTAATAAAGAAACTCGCATAATCCCATAGAGAATTCTACAATTTCCATACGAATGATCCTTGTATACTTATAAGTCATTATCTACAATTTACTCTGGACAATGTACTTGTTCCTTTTAAAAATTGATGGACGGGCTTGTATTTCCTTTTAATTTGATAAATAACCTAGAATGTGTAACTTCACGTGAATCTGTGGCGTGGAAATTATCGTTCACATATGCAATGCTTATGGTAAGGGTAATAATGGAATACTAACATGATTGTCGGACTGTTAACCCGGTACGGATCTCGGATGGAACATTTGCAATCCAAAGTCAAACTCTTTAACACCGTATCTGATAAAGAAACTTGCATAATCCCACGGAGAATTCCACAATTTCCTTATGAATGATCCTTGTATACATATAAGTCATCATCTACAATTTAATCTGGATAATGTACTTGTGCTTTTTAAAAATCTGTGGATGGACTTGTATTGCCTTTTAATTATATAAACAACATAGAACATGTAACTTCACTTAAGTCTATGGGGTGGAAGTTACCGTTCTCATATGCAACACTCATAGTAAGGGTAATAATGGAATACTAACACGATTGTCAGATGGTTATTCTGGGTCGGATCGTGGATGGGACACTTGTAATCCAAAACTAAACTATTTAACACTGTATGTGATAAAAAGCTTTCTTAATCCCACAGATAGTTCCACAACTTCCTTACGAATGATCCTTGTATATTTTTAAGTCATCATTTACAATTTACAATGGACAATGTGCTAGTGCTTTTCAAAAATTGCTGGACAGACTTGTATAACCTTTTAATTTCATAAATAACCTAGAATATGTAACTTCACGTGATTCTATGGGGTGAAAATTATTGTTCTCATATGCTATGCTTATTGTAACGGTAATTGTGGAATACTAACACTATTGTCCGACTGTTACCCAAAGTAAAATTTCTTAACAGCGTAACTAATAATGAAACTCGTATAATCCCATGAAGAGTTCCACAACTACCGTACGAAGTATCCTTGTATACTTATAAGTCATCATCTACAATTTATTCTAGACAATATACTTGTGCCTTTTAAAAATTGATGGATGGACTTGTATTGCCTTTTAATTTATTAAATAACTTAGAATATGTAACTTCACCTGAATCTATGGGGTGGAAATTATCGTTCACATATGCTATGCTTATTGTAAGGATAATAATGGAATACTAACATGATTGTTGGACTGTTAAAATGGTATGGATCACAGATGGAACATTTGCAATCCAAAGTCAAACTCTTTAACACCGTAACTGATAAAGAAACTTGCATAATCCCACGGAGAATTCCACAATTTCCTTACGAATGATCCTTGTATACTTATAAGTCATCATCTACAAATTAATCTGGATAATGAACTTGTGCTTTTCAAAAATTGATGGATGAACTTTTATTGCCTGTTAATTATATAAATAACCTAGAACATGTAACTTCACTTAAGTCTATGGGGTGGAAATTACTGTTATCATATGCAACGCTCATAGTAAGGGTAAGAATGGAATACTAACATGATTGTCAGACGGTTATTCCGGGTTGGATTGTGGATGGGACACTTGCAATCCAAAAGCAAACTCTTTAACACCGTAAGTGATAGAAAAACTTGCTTAATCCCACAGAGAGTTCCACAACTTCCTTACTAATGATCCTTGTATACTTTTAAGTTATAATTTACAATTTACACTGGACAATGTGCTAGTGCTTTTCAAAAGTTGTTGGGTAGACTTGTATAACCTTTTAATTTGATAAATAACCTAGAATATGTAACTTCACATGATTCTATGGGGTGAAAATTATCATTCTCATATGCAAT